>JAUCMS010000055.1:4533554-4548935 GCA_032357445.1 Enteromius radiatus | reverse complement strand
ACAAATATATTATGTAAAGAAAAACTTTTATTTTGGATGCGATTAATCGCGATTAATCATTGCCCAGCACTAGTTTCTACATTAAATATATTTATATATAATATAAAACATAAGAACATGAATATATAAATGTACAACAATGTAAAATATATACTGTATATGCGTTTTTTTTATATAATCATAACATATAGCCTATAATGTAAACAAAAACTTTTATTTTGGATGTGATTAATCACGATTAATTGTTTGACACCACAAAAAAAACGAATACTATATCTCAATATCTTTGATCTATAAACATAACATTTTGTACACACACACACACACACACATATATATATATATATATATATATATATATACACACATAAATATACATGTGTGTGTGTGTGTGTGTGTGTGTTTGTTTGTTTATATATATATATATATATATATATATATATACACTGTTCAAAAAAAAAAAAAAAAGAACACTAAAACAACACATGGATTGTGGTCTGGAGGCCCAGAACCCTGGTTTCAACTGCACCACCACACAGGGCCACGCTCATGCTACCACTAGACTGAAAGCACCGCCAGCATTAAAAGCAACCAAAACATCAGCCAGAAAGAACAGGAACTGAGAAGTGGTCTGTGGTCACCACTTGCAGAACCACTCCTTTATTGGCGTTTATTTCCACCTGTTGTCTTGTCCATTTGCACAACAGCAGGTGAAATTGATTGTAAATCAGTGTTGCTTCCTAAGTGGGCTGTTTGATTGACTTGGAGTTACATTGTGTTGTTTAAGTGTTCCCTTTATTTTTATGAGCAGTGTATAATAATTACACACAGTACACATAACTTTGATTTTGGATACAATAGTCATGATTAATCCTTTGTCTGCACTAGTCAATATTTTTGTCAATTTCTTGTTTTTCCGAACAGTTTTTGACTTTTATCTAAACTGAGGCACCTGTTTTTGAGAAAATATTGCCCAAATTATTGAGAAATAATTTTGCAACACTCAAAAACTCAAAAGGTCAGATGAAAGAGGCCTATGATTAATCAGTTCCTAAAATAAATACAAAACCTGTACTAATTGAAAGAAAAACAGTTAACAAAAAGCTTTGGTGATAATATGGCACAATGAGAGATTTACAGGCAATTTTTAAAGAGAGAGTTACCCCAAAAATGTTACCCATCTTGTCATTTTTGACTGGGAATGCCAAATAAGATGAATGATTTCAAACACAGTGTTAAAAAAAAAAAATCAAGACTGTTCCTCACCGTCTCTAAGAAAGGCTCCGTCTGGTAGAAGCGATAAATGTCTTTATTCTTTATTACCAGGAAGTGTGCGGCGTTAATGATCACCCGTTTCAGGCCGACCAGGGAGCGTAATAGCCTGAAGGGAGGAGAAACTAATCAAGAACCGCTTACAAATCAAAAGTCGTCAATCCCAAACTCTAAAAATGCTAAACATGGTCCATTAAAGATGATAACTCAGTAATAACACCCTGAGAGACTTCCTTCGATTTTCAAATCAGTTCATGCAAATCAAATCTGCAAGCTTTCATTCAGAGACCTGTTTCCGTAGTCGATGACGACAGCCTCTTTAGCGGTGCCCGTGATGGCATCGTGGTGCTGGAACAGCCCTATGTTGCGCCTAGCATCGGTCAGGAGGGAGTAATCTGAAACAGGATAACGTCCTTCCAGTCCGGCTCGCCTCGCTTGAGCCACCGCCAGGCTGTAGAGTATCTCTGCCCCTCTACAGCAAATAAAGTCAGGTTCATGATGCTGAACGAACAGAGTCTCAACAAACTGAGAAACCAACGATAATAGAATTAAGTAATGACAGTAATTAGGCAATGCCTCGTGCTTAATTCAGGAGAAAAACTTGTCACCCACGTGGAGAATAATGATTTGAATTATTCCCCAGTAAAGCCGCAGAGAACAGGCCTTTATTCGAAGCATAATTGAATCTCTGGCTAATAAAACCAGACACTTTACAAAGTCGCTAAAATAATGGATCAAATTCAGATACCTCGACAGCAGTTTATCACTGCACATTTAAATGTGTTGCCAATTAAAAATAAAACAAGCTTCCACAAAACCTTGTTAGCATATTTCTTACTGAAAGCTACTTTTTTTAAATAACAGCTTTATGTGAAAATAGTCTTCCATCCCAAATTAATTTGCAGATTTACATTTATAAATGAAACATTTGTAGATGATTTACATGAAAAGCGCAAACACTTTATTCACTGACTCAAATTAAAATTATATTTTAATAAAATGCTGGCCAATAAAGGTAAATAATTTATAGTTTTTTAAAATATATTTATTTTTTTATAGTAATTTATAGTGATAAATGATTTCAAGTTGTAGCAATAAATGGCTGGTATTAAAATCCTATAATATTTTATATAGAATGTCAAATATTATGTCATTTATTAATTATTGTATTAATTATTAATTAATGTATACATTATTTTATACAAACTTATGACAAATTATTTATTTTAATTATTAAAAAAAATACTTAAACACTAAAAACATTTTAAATGCTACTTTAAAATGCTGAAAAATACTAGATTTATGAATATTAATATATGCTAAAAACATGTAAGAAATGTAATCTACATGTAAAAATAGGTAAATAAACTAAATATTTAATAACAAAAAAAAATTATGATACTGATGCAATATGCATTTGGACAGTTTGTGAGAATTTTATTAGACATATATCGGATATTTCACTATGTACCATTTTTAATGTTAATTTAGTAGTACTGCATCAGAAACAAGTGATGGAAATGGAAAATAAAAAAAAAATTATAATTCGCAAAAAATAAATGTTGCTCGCTTTAGCTGGTTTTGGTTTTCAGCATCAAAGGTTTAATGCAAATAATGGGAGATGAAAACGTATTTGTTGAATAAATTCCTCCATGCACATCAAAACAATTCATGTGGTAGCATAATCTGACTAACCAGCGGACCGATCTTTTTCCGCACCATCTGAAATGTTAGTAATTTTGAAAAGCACAAGCAAAGTCATCAAAGAACTGTTACACAGCTGCGTTCTTGAACAGCAGGCATCCACGGAAACAACAACTATTTTGTCTATTCATTCTGAGGCACAAGTCATTTATTATATTCAGTGACTTTTCTTTGGGAAATTTAGTGCGAGTCTATCAGGAAATGATGATGCTTATTATTCATAAATGTTTTATGCAACACTCCAATTTTGTGCACAATTTAAATTCATAACTTTGGATGGAAACCTAACCGTAGGTGAGACTCTAAGACGCGGTCCAGGTTTTTGTAGAAGGGACGTGAGGTGTAGTATCCGCTCCAGTAATGGTCCTCTCTGTCGGCATAAGCGAAGAAGTCTCCGCTTAGCACAGGGTAGTCGGGTGGTCTCATCCCCGGGGCGACTCCATTAGCCTTGTACACCGCATTAAAGTAATCTGTCAGCGTTGCAAACTGGGCCTGAAAACACAGAGATTTACTTTCAGGGCAATTCAATTTCATTTCACATTTTCCGAAATCCAAAACATGTGCTCTTTTCTTCCCTCACAAACAAGTTCAATTATTCATTCAGATTATTCCTAGCTGTACATCAAAAGCTGAGCTGAAGGAGCTGCGTTTCTTTAAAAAAAAAAAAAAAAAAACAAGATTTCTGATAGATTCAGACCTAATTAAAACTCTTTCCGACAAACCCACAGAGAGTGAATATGGTTTTCTATTGATTTAGCCTCTGTGTTTAACAGAAAACATACTTTTACATGCATTTCTGGGTGAGAGTTCATGTAATCGAAGAGTTTCTGGTAGTTGAAGTACTGCTGGTCCCACTCTAATGCTTTGTCGTAGCGGAAGTCGTCCCCAAGAGGAACCAGCAACACTTTGCTCCGAAACAGCTTGGATTTTTTACGGTATTGATCAAGCAGAACGCCAGCTCTGAAACAGAAAATGTCAAATATGACATATTGGTTTTTATTAAGTATAGCAATCGATTAAAAACAAGTTTAAACATTGAATAGGAAAAAAGTGGTGTCTGTGTATGTATGTCTATATATATATATATATATATATATATATATACACGCATATACCTACCTTTTTTTTTTACATAACAAAAAAATAATAATTTTACAGTTTTATCAATACACACAATGAAAACATTTATCATGTAAAAAAAAATAAATGCTGTTGCTCAAACATCTGAATGATTAGCATTTTTAAAATAGTTATTTTTAATAATTTTACAATACTGCTGTTTTTTTTATATATTTTAGTAATTATTTAATATAATTAAAACAATTACATTAAAAATATATTTTAAATTTTGCAATTAACATTTTTTAAATTCTTTAATTTTTTATTTTATTTTAATTGTACATAAATTAACATACATTTCGATTCATATCTTAGTTAAATAAATTATACTTAAGTATAAATTATACTTAAATGCCCTAGTTTTCATCCTAGCAGATTCATGCCAAGTCATACCAAAAGTAAGGAAACACGTTTGAACATTTTGAAGGAAATGACTCATGAAGCTTAAAATGTACCCATAAAACCCTCTGCCTATTCCAGTAAACCTGAAAGACCTCTGAAGTATAATGACAGGTGCAAACTAATTGCTACAAGCTTGTTAATATCCAGGTTTTCTTCAGTGGAGTGAGAGAGCAGTGGATTTGGGTTTGAGCCCAGTTCAAGCGCAACCCATATAAATACAGCTGGTGCCAGCTGGGTGATGGACAAATGAATTTTGTTGGCTAACACAGGAAATTAACCTACATTCGTTCCTTGGCTAAACTCCCCCTGAATCAAATGAACTCCCTGGTTTCATAACAATCAGCCCTACGATCTCACCTCTCGGCCACATTGGCATCTGTGATGGCTCGGGGCGGCACCTTCCACGGACAGTTGACTCGACTGCCTGGCAGCCTCTTGAAATCGAACTGGCAGCATATCTTAGGGTCTGGGCCGCACGTGTGAGGCACGTCGTAGCTGTAAAACGGCATCATATGGCAGAACATGTCTGTGCCCGAATCGAGATCTGAAAATAAAGAAATGAAATAAATAAACTTTGATGTGTAGGTCTCTATGCCACTGAGATGGGTTGGCAAGACTCCTTGGCAAAGCTTTCAAAAGCTTTTGCCAAGGGTTTGTGTTTCCCGAAACTTTCATTACACATTTAAAGCCTTTCCAACATGTAATTGATGATTATAAATGCTATATTCTGGTCTATTATAGTTCATAACTAGAATTTTATATTTTATGAGTGGTCCTTGCACATGCAAAAATTAATTACTAGCGTCATTGCAGGATGTTATTTATTGACTGCATGCGAAAGTGTTGCTGGATGCTTCTTAATGTGTTTCAGAAGTTGTTTTTACAGTTAATATGTAGCTTTTTAGCACAAGTCAAAAGTATACACCCCTCAAAGTATGAGACTCTAGGGGATCTTTTTGTCATTTTTGTTATTGCAATCAATAACATATATATATATATTTGTTTTTCTTTTTTTTCATTCTTTTTTTATTTTAAGAACTTAATTCATTAATTTAAATAAATACAAATACTAGATTAAACTACTAGAACTACTTGATAAAATTACTAAAACTGAAATAAAAATATATTTCAAATATCAGACTAAAAAGGTAACCTTAAAAATGTACAACAAAAAAAAAGAAATGTTGCTTTGGCAACTAATTAAAATAAAAGTTTAAATACTAAAATGACTAAAACTAAATAAAAATATAAAAAAAATAAACAAACAATTGAAAAATTAAACAATTTTCTTGAACTAAAAAAATGTAATATAAATGAAGCTAAGTAGAAACATAAAAAATTAAATAAAAGCTAATAAAAAAGAGAAAAAAGCATAAAATTTACTACAATTAAAATGAAAACTTATAATATAAAAATAAACTTGTTTTCAAAATCTCAATAACAATGCTTTAAAATATAACAAATATATTTAAATGTCAATGCATGTTTTTGCAGTCAATTACCCCAGGCCTGTCTCCACATGAATTCAAGGCTCCGTGTGGCAGAAAAGTGCTTCTTGATGGAGTAATGGACCCTCTGGATCAGCATGCTGCTTATGTTTGCCCGCTTCAGTAGGTAAGGCATAGTGGCGCTGTGCCCGAACGGATCAACTGCCCAGCCTGAGCGGGGGATCACACCTGCAGTAACACAGCGATTTAATATTTCAAACCAATCCCAAGGAGCCACTTTTAAAATTAAACCCACATCTGGAGCAAATACGCTAATTGCTAAGCCACACCATCCATTAAACAATCTTACCCAGATTTTTCTCTAGCCACTGGTGGCCTTCAATCAGCTGATCGATCATGGCAAAATAGTGAGCGGTGGCCTCATCCGTCATGACCCAGCCTCCCGTCACCATCTCAAGCTGTCCGCCAAGGATCAGCCTGAAAGAAAAAAGGATTTAAAAAGGATTCTTAAAATTTAAAGCACTGATCACAAGATGAGGTGAGGAAATCCACGACTTTAGATCAGGGATATAAGGAGCATCTAGGCTAATTAACCTTCAGTGGATTACTGAGTTAAGAAGATGAACCGATCAAGAGTGGGCATGAGGAACTGAATCTAAACACAAAAGACAGAATGAGGGCATTTAAAAGGCACAATATGTAAGATTTTTGTAATAAAATATCCAAAAACTACTTGCACAGTGTTATACATTTCATGCAGTTGTGTGCTTATGTTATCTCAAAAGTTCTGTAGGATTTGTAAATTCAACCCAACCGTCCCTGTTCACTGTCGTCTATCAATGACGCAATATCCGCGCTATCCTCGGTTTCTGTCTATGAATACTACAGCAGCATGCATGGACAAATGCAGAAGTGGTAGTTATTTGTCGTGCATTTCGATATCATGGATCATGATTACAGTCATGATTACAGTCCCAAAAAACGTAGATGTATACAAACTGAGGCAAATAAATATTGGAACAGTCAACGAAATAAAGCGAGAACAAATATTGGCGTGGCTTTTCCGAAATGGAGAGAGCTTTGTGAAAACCTCGGCCTGGACAGAGACTCTGCTCTCGTGTGTTTTAATAGACGGGTAAGCAAATATATATTATTCATTGTGTAAGTAATAGTCATGTGCAGGTGGTTAGGTGATAAAACAGATATAAATGAGCTTTTCATCCATGAACATGATTCGTGAAAACGACATATCATGCAACGTTATTGCATCATCGAACTTCGCCTCTTTTTATTATTTTGAAAATGCGATCTCTAGTGGCGTAAATTTATACATTGTGCCTTTAATAACCAACATTGCAGAGAACCATTTTTCCATTACCAATGTAACATTTTCCAAGTAATTTCCATAGCAGCTCCATCAGGTATTGATTGGAATGTGAACTGGATGGAATATTATAAAAAAAAAAAAAAAAAAAAAACGTTTACTATTGTAAGGTATTTTTATAATGTAATTTATTCCTGTGATGCAAAGCTGAATTTTTTTAATTTTTACTCCAGTCTTCAGTGTCACGTGATCCTTCAGAAATCATTTCAATGTGCTGATTTGAAACATTTTTTATCATCATCAGTGTTGAAAACAGTTGTGCTGCTCAATATCATATTTTTTTACCTTTACATTTTATTTAAAGGGATAAATTCACCCAAAATAAAAATTCTGTCATTAATTACTCACGCTCATGTCGTTTGAAACCTGCGAAACCTTCTGAACACAAATTAAGATATTAAGATAAGAACATTGTTAAAATTGTCCATGTGACATCAGTGGTTCAACCATAATGTTATGAAGCTACAATGATACTTTTTGTGCGCAAAGAACAAGCATATTGACTGACAGGGAAGAGATGAAATTATTGAATAAAGTTGTTATTTTCATTTTTTTTGCGTGCAAAAAAAAGACTATTTGTGTCACATGGACCATGTATGCATTTTCAACATATTAATTTTTTAACACCGTGTCTACACCAGACACCAAGCCGCGACAGCTAAAGTCTGCCTACACTGGACAGTGACCATTGAAAATCATTTGAAACTTGTGTTAGCAATCATAAATAGAACGCGGCAGCAAGTCACTGTTAATAAGCGAGTCATTCCAATTGAACTGAATCATTTAAATGGTTGATTCATTCAGGAACAAAACACAAAACAGCATTGTGACTGTGTTTGGATTTATTTTTGTAGTCGAAATAGAGCAAAAAATAGGTAATATGTTGTCTAAAATGCAAGTATCTTAATTGAACTATCTATATATCAATATACCATTTGTAATCATGGTCATTTTGGGAGAAAAAAACAGCACTCTTTGTGTGATACTGATGATTTAACTATAAGAAATGATATAAATGCATTTTCTGTCCCTGTGTCTCGAATTTGGGATCATTCCAAAATGTACTTTACTGTAATGAATCATGCAGCATATCATGTATGCATGCATTCTGTAGGGGTGTTTTAAAAGGTTTTTGCAAAATACTCAATTTCAAATCGCACATTGTTAAAACATTGTCGCAGGCGATATATATCGCACACCCCCTAGTCCTTGCTACCTTTCTGGACCGTGAACGATTCAGTTACACTGTTGTCTATGGAGCGTCAGTAAGCTCTCGAATTTAATCAAAAATAGGTCTCGCGGGTTTGAAACAATATGAGAGAAAGTCATTAATAAGAGAATTTTAACCCGGCTGTTTCGGGTCACTATTGACTTCCATAGTATTTGGTGACCCAAAATAGCCTAGTTACAAACTTTATTCGAAATATCTTATGTTCGGCAGAACAAAGAAATTCATTCAGGTTTGGAGCTACTTAAGGGTGAGTAAATAATGACAGAATTTTCATTTTTGGGTGAACTATTCTTTTAATAATAAAACGTTACTCACTTGCGCATCGCCTCTTGTTTATGTACATCTGCGCTTTCCCACCACTTGGCGAAGAACGAGATTTCCGACCAAATGAATTTCCGCCGAGGATCTTCGGCCATTTTCACCACCATGTTGTTGAAGATATGCTGGGTTTGGTCATTGTAGTACTTGTCAAAAGTTTTGATCCATCCTGTCATAAAAACAAGTGCAGTACATTTTAAAACCATCCGAGGACGGCAAACACCTCTGATCTAGTTCTGCCACCACAAAATGAAGTGACAGTGTAGTATGTGCTAAAAACAAACGCTCTTTTAATAAAACACTAAAAAGTTTAGAAGCAGCACAGCCGTTTGGCCAGAATTCGTTCCCTGAAGAACAACCTGTTCAAAATAACACCGTCTGTTCATTATTCAGAGGCACTGCTGGGCTGTGCAAAAAAAATAAAAAAATAAATAAAAATCAAATCTTTGTGTCAGCGCAGCAACAACAGATCCGTGCTGACCCTTGGAATAACAGAAGGACATTTTAAGTCGTGGTAGGCTGCTTGAAACATATAGGGAGCATGTTCAGTATTACGCAATCTGCATTACATGCACAGCACCACAAAGACCAGTGACACGGTACTGACCCCAATAAAACAACAGGGAATCGGGTCACTGACTTTAAAGTATTAGATTCTCCGTTCTTTCATAACGCTGCAAAAACTGCCAAAAGCGGGGGCTCGCGAGCAGATTTGGAAACTTATCTGTCCTGTGGGCGATGCTGAAACTCATTGTGTTTCTCTTAAGGTGCTTCACAAATTGTGCCAACGCTGCAAAACCCAAGCCCAGTAATTGACCCACTTTACCTGCAGGACTCTTACGGATACGCACTGCTAGGTGCTAGGCTGAGGATGCTGCATCAACAACTAAAACTAAATGAAAAATGTTACATCCACTTAAGGACAAAGGGTAGAAACTTTACAACATTTTTAGGTTGCTTAATGAAGCGTCTTCAAAAAAAGGACCACAAAAGCAGACGATGCTCCAATTTAAATTATTTAGTTGTTTTGCTTTTAACAAAATATTATCCAGGCAGTTCAAAACTAGTATACGGCTTCTTTTAGAAAATGTATACTTTTATTTATGAACAAATGCAATAAATTGATCAATAGTGACAATAACATTTAATGATAAAAATGATTTCTAAGTCAAATAAATGATGTTCTTTAACCTTTTCTATTCATCAAAGCATCCTAAAGAAATCATGATTTCCACAAAAAATATAAAGCAACTGTGTTCAACGTTTATAATAATAATAATAATAGTTTCTTGAGCAAAAAAAAAAAAAAAAAAGTAATGGTTACATCGTGGCAGACGATGATTAGAAGAGATGATCTATAGATATGTTTTTCTGTCTTTTCTTCTTATATGGAAACACCAGCTGTCTTAAGTCTGTAACCTTGAGTGAACAAAGAAATATAAAGTGGAGCTGATGTCTCCCGCCTTTGCCACACTCAGCAGGGTGCCGATCTCTGTTTGACTGTGATCCTTTCTTATAAGAAATACACCTTTAAAAAGCAATTGCTCAATTTGTCTTTCTTGACCGAGATCCTACTAGCAGATTTTTGCCACAACACCATACTATAATCTAGAGATGTGCTCTATTATTATTCATATTCAAGTTATTTGCGGACAATGTGCATGACAGGGAGGCACCCACGCAAACACTTGAATTATTTTCTGATTATGAAATCATTTAAAATTGATTTTGTGTAATAATAATAATAATAATAATAAAGTATATAATCCCAAGCTCAAGGACACTGGAAGATACAGAAAGTGTGAAATGTGTATTTTTAAATGAACCAATTCAAAACGAAAGCGAATACTCCTGATGTAATCTGTGAAGACTGCATTTCTCTATAAAGGTCCGTTCAAGAAAATATTACTTTATTAATATAGATATATATATATTTTATTTTATTTTTTTATTTTTTTCATAACTATTAGGCCACTTCTGCCATTTTGGCAAACTTAAAATGAGTGTTTGAGCACGGAATATATTAAGACTCATATTATTGCGGTTAGTTGCATAATATGACTTAAATAGAAATATAGCAGCCCTGTTAAACACCTTCTGCACATCTCTGTTTAAAGCATTATACATGTTTACATTCTGCTTTCAGAACTGTGCGTAACAAAGAGATGATACCATAACAGTGTTTTTCCTCTGAAACCAACAAACAAACGAACAAAAAAAACGTAATTTGAAATAAAATTTATATCCATTCTGCAGATATTTTTTAATTTAGGGGTGTGTTTCACAAAGCATGGCCTATGGTCGCAATTTTCGTCGTTACCAGCACAGTTCAATGATCCGGTGTTTCCCGAAAGCATCATTTAAATGAACGTTCGCAGTCATTAACAATGGCTCTATATTGTTGAACTAATGTGTTTCAAACAATGGAGATGTGACCGTGTTCAGGAAACTGTCGTGTGTAGTTCATTTCCAGAACAATGCATCGCACTGTGGTGATTAATCAGCGAGTTACATCGTTGTTCGGGAAACGCACCTCTTGTTTGTTCACTGTAAATCACAGATGTGCTGTCTCCCAAAAATTGTTTAGTCTAGTCCATAACATATATTTCCCAAATCTAAAAGTATGAAACGCGTTCAGACGGATATGTTGATGTCTGGACTCTGTTTGGGATTTTGAAAACACAAAGAGATGTCGACATATTGGTAATTAAAATACTGGTAATGAACGCATTCTGTGAGAATATATTTGAGGTTCTGGCTGTGAATGTCACGTCGATGACGCTGTAATTGGTCTCTTTTGTCACTTTCGGACAGTTTCTTTGTCTCTCGTGCTGAGTTGCTGTGTCTTTGGAAAAACCTGCTCTGCAACTTTTAGCTGCGCTCTCCGTGTGAATGATCAAGAGATTCACACCTCTGACAACACCCCCCCCCCCCACAAAAAAAAAAACATTCATGGAGGTTACTGCTGCTGAGTGTAAAGTGGTCAAATTCTTAGTGTAATGCAAGACAGTCTTCATTCATCTCACTTCACAATAATATTAATAATAAAAGTGTCATCATGCAGATCATGTTGTGTGTTTATTATATATATATATACATACACACAAAAATAAGGGTAGACCATTAAATTTCCAAACAAAGTATTAGTCTTATCTATGAGCCAAAATTATGAAATAAATGTAATATCACATGAAAAACATGTTGGTGCTGCTCGCGCCAAAGCATTGTTTCTCTAGACATGTTCATTAAATCATATTTATATTGTGTCTAAAATTATATAGATGGTAAGAAAAAGACGAGTTACCTCTCAGACATACATATCTTAATTTGATGTTGCTATAATGCGTTGAAAGTTTAAATGTATTAGGTGTAGTTTTGTTGAGGTCTTCATACCTCTGCCTCTGAAAGTGAACTCTTCAAGCAGGTTTGCATCTTCAAAATAAGTCAAAAGGTGACTAGCAGGAAGTGATTATGGGTTAATTCTCATTAGTGTAAAGATCCATAGAACTCATGTACTTCTGAAGCTACACGATAGTTTAATACTAAGATTCAGACTGAAATTTTATTTGTTTATTCAATGAAAATCATCTCCAGAGGGCTGCAAACTGGAGATCTAGGGCAGATTTTAACATTATTTGTGAATTAGTGAATATTTTATGATACTTTTATGGTGGTTTTGTGTTTTGTCAGTTCCAGTTACATGATTAATTGAAAGCACAAAATACAGTCGACACTCGAGACCGCAGATGTAATGCATTATGCATGTAGCATGAAATCCGATAGCAGGACAACTACTTGACATACAAGCATAGCTTTTGTGTTTATGACTTGATCTTTCACAATGGTTTGAAGTGAACCATTCCCAACCCTGAAAAGGTAAACTCACTGATTGTAAATGAAGTTTCAATTCTTACCTGGATCGTTGTGCGAATGAGGGACCACAAACACTTGCAGGGGCTCGTCGTCCCACTCGTTGGGCTCGTAGGTGATCTCAAAGCCTTGCTTCCAAACACCTCCATCCACGTTATCGAAGCTCAGCAAGGAGTATACATCCAGCATCTGTGACCAAATGAACAATTCAGAGTTTGTCATGAATGCTACCGCACGGATTCATCTGGATCCATCTTGATTCACTTCACAATTCCCTAATACCATCACAAAAACCTCCACTTGGAGACACGAATATGTGATAAAGATGTTACATTCTGCGATTTTCCACAGAAATAGGCATGTTGTGAACTTCTTGATAAATACTAAGTCTCATGGCAATTTGATGTAAGTGACAGATGACACAGACCTGTGTTTAGTGTAGGCGTGACAGCCTGAAGCATAACAGCGCACCCAACGGAGACTTAAAGTGCCTGTTGACAACATGTCAGGTTTTGGATTTGTAAAATAATATTAAAGTTGTACCAAGTCATTTTTTTCTAGAGAAATTCATACTATAGTATTCTATATTACAGACAAACACTATTATGTAAAAAAATAGTATTGATTCAGAGGTAGTGCTCTTAAATGGTTCAATCTGTAACATAGTATATCGATATCCCCTTAAGTGAGGGCCAGATGATGGCAAATGTAATTTGAATCTGATCTAAAAATAGGCAGAAACAATTAAGCATCCGATATCAGCAGATAAAATCCAAAATGGCTAATACAATTTAAAAATTGTTTATTAAAATAAGACAATTAAACAACTAATATCCACTCACATTGCTTGCCAATAAATTAAAAATTAAATTAAATTAAATTAAAAATTAAAATTTTAATTTACAATTAAATATCCAAAATGCAGATTAAGATTACATTTTTATTTTAGGCATACAAACTTTTGGAAGCATAATAATTATATATTTATTTACCAGACAGGATATGTATGTTCTGTGCAATCGTTTCGATAGAGAGAAACAAGATGCATTTCTAGTTTCAACATTATTTGTTCTTTTTAGAAATTAGACAAAAAAAAAAAAGTGTCATCTCTATGAAAAGCATCCCACAATTGGTAAAGATTTGTACAGTTTAACCATTTACTCTAAATTTAGATCCCAGTATCTCTGGAACTGAACATACAGGGCCTTAAAGATGAAGATGCCAAAAGAAAAGTTTGTTAAGACCCAGTCTCTAAAAGAGCATTTTGATATATTTAATACTTAATGCTAATTTTGGAGAAAAAAAATTAACCCATTATTGAACCATTGGCACATAATGCAACAAAGACGGATTTTACTAACAGATCTATTACAAATCTAATACACATCCATGACGTCAAATATTAAAAATTTTATCTCTATACATATTAATCTTTCTCCAGAACAAATACTGGCATAATCATACATTAATCAAAATCATAAAACCTCTGGATGAGCTCACACTCAATGATGTTACAAGAGTAACTGTAAAAGTTGCAGACTTAAAACTGTGATTGTTGTTGGATTTCTTGGCAATGACAGCCAGGAAACGCAAACAGAGCACCACAACAATCACTGCAATCCTCTCCCAGATAACACTACAACGTTTTGATTCTCACCTGCAGATCAGTTTGGCCCCTGCGGCCCAGTGCGAACTGGCAATCAAGTGGCTTGACAGAGAGAAAGGTGGGCCTGCCATCAAAGGGCAGCACCCAGGAGCCATTGGCACTCCGGAAGGGGAGGTGTCCGCTGGGAGAGACGGCCCCCGTGTCGGTGAGCTCCAGCACAGAGTCTTTGATGTGGCTGATGATCTGATGGTTCTCCTCCAGGAGCTGCTCCAGCTGCTCGATGCGGTTCTGCAACACCGAAATCTGGCTCTGAAAAAACAGGGGGTGGAGGTGTAATCTATCTACCACCACAATCTACAACATCACGTGACTGACCTGAGCGCTCTAGAGGAGGAGACACACCACGGCACACGGGCTGACCTGCAGCACGTCTACAGTATCACCGGCAAACTGGATTTTTACTTTAAGTAGCAATTCTGAGTAGGGATGTACCAATGTTATTTTTTGTCATGTTATTACCAAAAACTGACAAATGGATGATTATATGCTATTTTGTCTTAATACAATTTAAAAATTGGTAACACTTTACAATAAGGTTCATTAGTCAACATTAGTTAACAACTAGCTAACATGAACTAAGAATGAATAACACTTCTACAGCATTTATTAATCTTAGCTCGTACGAATTCCAGCATTTGCTTTTGTTAAAGGGGTCATCCGGTGCCGAGTGCACTTTTACAAGCTGTTTGAACTGAAATGTGTGTTGGGAGTGTGTGTACACAACCAGCCTACAATGATAAAGATCCACCCAGTACGTTTATTTTAATTTAATAAAATAAGCTGCCCCTTCTGAAATCAAACCATTCTCAAATGCCGCTCCTGCAATAGTTGATTGACAGCAGCGTGTCACGCAGACTGAACTGGTGTCTTACCTCAGACCTGTCCTGAGTGATGCAGAGACAAGCAAGACTCCTAAGCGATTGAGGTGTTTTGTTGTGGAATGTATTAATGAACATAGCAGTAGTCA
>JAUCMS010000055.1:4506726-4520632 GCA_032357445.1 Enteromius radiatus | reverse complement strand
TAGACTAAAACTATCACATATAGAAGTGACTAAAATTTGACTAAAACTAATAAGCATTTTAGTCCAAAAGACTAAGAATAAGACTAAATCTAAGATGGTAGACAAAAACAACACTGGTCACAAGGGTTTGAAACAACATGGGGGTGAATAAATGCTTTATATTACGGTAATCTCTCATCATGTTTTGATGTAGGATGCCCAGTCGTTTGTAGAGAAGAGAGTGGTGAAGCTCTTGGAGGCCGGGGTGGTTTCAGCGTTGGTTTGTATGGTGAAACAAGAAAGTCCCGCCCTCACAGAAGCCTGCAGAGAGTGTATCGCCAGGTCTGCTTTCAGTTCCATCACATCTAGAAATATTCAGAAGCACAATTAGAAAAATTCTGGTCAAATTCAAAGGCTGCCACTGTAAAAGTCATTTATCTGCACTCGGGTTTTGGCCCTTTCCCACTGCTGGCACAACTACTGTCTCCAATTCAGATTAAGCCTTGGATCAATTTGTTCCATCAGGGGAGATTGTTTGAAAATGGATTTCAGTGAGCAAAATGGTTATTCTCTGTCCAAGGAAATGGCCCCTTTATCAGCTTAAATAAATTCTCTGTTCCTCTCCTTGACAGGGTGATTTTGGCTCTGGTGGAGAGACAGGAGGACAGAGGGTTAGTTGTGGCACAAGGAGGAGGAAAAGTAAGTATTTTCTTTATCTTGCCTTTTGAGTTTCAGAATGAGAACTTTTTACACCATTATTTTAATGTATATTAACCATTTAAATGTGTATGATCAGTAAGATTATAAATAGTGCTGTCAAACAATTAATTTTCGATTAATCACATCCAAAATAAAAGTTTTTGTTTACATTATGTATGTGTACTGTGTATATTTATTATATATACATACACATTTATTGATTTATATATTAATATTCTTATATTTTATATTGTATATAAATATATTTAATAAAATATTTTTTTAAATGTACATGTATGCGATTCTATTTATATATATATATATATATATATACATAATAAATTAAATATAAATATAAACGCATATTATTGTGATGAAGGGGACTGAGACGCGCGGATCTAAATGCAGGGTTTTATTTAAAGGCAAGGTCATACAGGCAGTATTGAACACAGCAGCAAACAGGAATGGTGGAGGCAAAGCTCAAGAATAGACCAAAGGGGAAGCGCGTGGTCGAGGTGCGTACAGTATCCAACTTGAGCAAAGCAAGAGCAAGAATCCAAAATACTAGGCAGAGGTCGGTAACAAGAACACACAGAACAACTAGGAATGGGAAAACGCTCAAACACAAGGAAACTGCAATGCTTGGCGGAGACTGGAACACAAACGACTCTTTAAATACACATGATAACGAGAGGATGAGATGATGAGGGAGGAGGAGCTAATCAGAAACCATAGTGACAAACATATTTATTTTAATAAATTAAAATAATCAATATCAATATCAGTCGTTTGACAGCACTATTTATTATGTATATATAAATATAAGAAAAGAAAAGTTGTGTTGTGTTTATATAGGAAATATATTTATATATAGTATAAAATCACAGAATATGAGTATATAAATGTATAAACTTATATATTTTTGTAATATATACTGTATGTGTATGTATGTATAAATAACAAATATAAACAGTGCACGTAAAATGTAAACAAACTTATTTTTGTTAATGTGATAAATCATGACAGCGCTAATTACAAAATGTTTTTAAAGAAGTCACTTATGCTCATCCAAGGCTGCATTTATTGGGTTAGAAATAGAGTAAAGACAGTAAAAATAAGAAATATTACAATATATTAAAATAACTTAAAATTGACATGGAAATAATTTGTAACAGTACACGTCTTTGCAGTCAATTTTGATTCATTTAATGCATCCTTGCTACACAAAAAAGGGTAACTCTGTTTCAAAAGCAAAAATCGTACTGAACCCAAAATTGACCTTTTTTTTTGGTTTGCTTGATGCAGGCCTTACTACCGCTAGTTTCTGAGAGCACAGATCGGGGGAAGATCAAAGCAGCGCAGGCTTTGGCCAAAATCACCATCACATCCAACCCTGAGATTGCATTTCCAGGCGAGAGGGTACGTCAGCACCTTAATTCTTTCACCCTTCTCTCTGATTACAATCAGGAATGCAATGTCTAATGTCATGATCTGTGAATTTGTGTAGGTCTATGAGGTGGTGAGACCCCTGGTCAGTCTTTTGGCGCTCGACTGCACAATGCTGCAGAACTTTGAGGCTCTGATGGCCCTCACCAACCTGGCTGGCATCAGTGAGAGACTCAGGTTAGCTTTCACCAGCTAAAAAAAATCGGAAATCGGAAATTTAAAGGAATAGTATACTCCAAAAATATAATTTGCTAAGAATGGCTCTGCTTAAAAGCCTCAGACTATCCAAAATGTAGATGTAAAACAGATTTGGAGAAATTAACATTACATCACTTGCTCACCAAATGATCCTCTGAAGTGAATGGGTGCCATCAGAATGAGAACTGATAAAAACATCACAAAAATTCCACATGACTCCAGTGCATCAATTAATACCTTGTGAAGTGTCTATTAGATAACAATTCCATCATGGCTCAAAATTGTTACTTCTGGGCTAGCTAAAATACAAGTCCTAATCCATAGTATTGCTTTCTCCAGTGTAATTGACATTTAGATTGAAATCGACTTAATGATGGATTTATTTTATTTATTACAAGCATGCAGCTTTTCACATCACAAGATGTGAGTTGATGAACTGGAGTTGTGTGGATTATACGGGGTACTAAAAAGTGATGTAAGCCGGTCGACAGCATTAACAGGAGTATGGAGGACTCTGTGATTGGAGTTGTGTTTTTGTTGTGTCTTGTGGGTTTCACAATAATGAACAAAGAATGTATACGTCAAGCGATTGAAAGAACAGAAAGGAGGACTAAAAATACACTTATGTCACCGATAGTTCCTAGAACTATTATGAGACCCTACTCTGAAGTACTAATTTAGTTCCTCAAACAGAGTTCCTTGAACTAAAATCGTTCCTACCAGTGCGAACATGTCAAAAAGTGGGTAGTTCCACAAGTAGTTTGGGTATTACGAAATGATTCCTGTGGTGCGAAAGGCCCTATTGTGATGTTGCTATTGGGATTCTAATGGCACCCATTCACTACAGAGAATAGATTGGTGAGCAGTGCTACATGAATGTAATGCTACATTTTCCAAATCGGCATTTAATGAAGAA
This sequence comes from Enteromius radiatus, assembly GCA_032357445.1. Taxonomy (NCBI): domain Eukaryota; kingdom Metazoa; phylum Chordata; class Actinopteri; order Cypriniformes; family Cyprinidae; genus Enteromius; species Enteromius radiatus. The sequence continues at coordinate 4,517,394 of JAUCMS010000055.1, read as the reverse complement.
ACAAACTCAAAACGCGCATTTTCAGCAAACTATTCCAATAAGCCACTGAACAAGAGAACAACCCAACCATCACAAGCACATTTCAATCCCACAGGCAGAAGATCATCAAGGAGAAAGCTGTGCCTAAAATTGAGGGCTACATGTTTGAGGAGCACGACATGGTCCGAGCTGCTGCCACAGAGTGTATGTGCAATCTAGCATTAAGCACTGAGGTATGTCACATGACCATATGCATTTTTTATCTGAATCCTTCTAGGAAAATTTGATTTTTTTTTTTGTGGTTTTCATTGATCGATCAGGTGCAGAAGAGTTACTTGGCTACAGGCAGTGACCGTCTCAAACTGCTGGTGCTCTACAGCGGTGAAGATGATGAGCGGCTGAGGAAGGCCGCGTCAGGCACACTGGCCGTTCTGACCGGGGAGATGCCCGAGCTGTGTACACGTATTCCTGACACAGTGAGTATTGTTTTGAGTCTCACTTCATTAAGAAATCCTCACATTCTTCATCTCAATTCACATACTCTTCTGTAGACGAGCCACTGGCTGGAGATCTTCCAGGCTCTGCTGCTCAGCGAAGGTCAGGACCTGCGGCATCGTGGGGTGGTCATCGTAATGAACCTCATGCAGGCCGACAAAAGTCTGGCTGAGAAACTGATGGAGAGTGAGGCTCTGGAGATCCTCTCTGTCCTGGCTAAAGGAGACGATCCCAAACAGGCCTCTGTTCAGAAAGCCGCCCAGCGCTGTTTGGATCTGGCTATTGAGTACGGCCTCATACGGAACAATGAGGGCGGAGTCAATGGTAATACCATGTGATGCAGTAAAAGTGAGAGGGTGTTTAAAGCCTTGTCGGCTATGGGTTAAAAAACGTAGCACACATTTCATACTGTCTACAGAGACCAAATATTAATTTTAATCACTTCCAATCCGTTACATGCACTCAATTTATTTTACATGCACATTCCAAAATATATGTTCATTCATTCCCCTTATATGTGTGATGAGCACACCTTGAAAGTATTGAGCATATTTATGCCTTGGCACATTTTTTTTTTATATCATGTTTATTCAGGTCTTAATTGTTGAATGTGACATTCTGGTTTTATATAAACACTAGTTTTTTTTTCAGGTTTGGTGGTCTTGTTTTTCTTCTTATTTTACAATTTAGAAGAGTTGGTGGGGTTTAATAATTCTTTTAAAACTCCACACTGTTTAAAATAACTAAATATATAACCAGTGGAATTTGTAAAGTAACCCTTGTCTTGAATTAGAACTTGCCTTTTGGTGACATTTTGCTCATATTGGCACCTATACCTATTTTATGTTTCATAATAGGTAAAATCCTTCTTTTTTTTCAAATTGAGTGACTGCTCATAATGTTTGCAGTGATCAGTGTCTGCTGATAATTGAGATCGGTTTCTATATTTTAATTAATTTTTTTTTTTTTAGCCCTTTTTAAGTATTTAAAAAAAAAAACTGTTTAACTGCTGCTTGTTTGAAAAACATTATCTGATATTTCCATTGGGCTCACTTTTGATGTATTATGTTAATATGTGCATCTTCTGGAGTTTTAGTCTTAACCTTCTATGCAACTGGCCCAGTGTTCAGTGTCCCTCTTATTATTCTCAGTGTTAACCTATATATATATATATATATATATATATATATAAGCAGAACATATTTATATTATATATATATATAAGCAGAACATATTTATATTATATAATATTATTATTTATTAATATAAATATGTTCTGCTTATATATATATATATATACACTATTTTTTATATTATAAGTTTCTTAGTTTTAATGCATTTAATTAAAAAAAGAAAAAAAAAATCCTTTGAATGGTAGTGTATATTAAAAATTAAATTGGATAAAGCAAAATGGACACTAAACTGTGCTGAATATGTTTTACTATCACATTTCATTCTGGGAAGTGATGAAGAGATAGATTGAAGTGATGAAGCAGTGATGAAGAGATTTTTCTATTATTCTTATTATTTATATATTATTTATATTTGTATTTAGGATTAAAATGAAGAAAATGTTTTTAAATCCTGTGCAAAGAGGAAATTAGAGGCGTTTGGTGGCCAGAAAAATAATATTCCTATGTAATGCCATGGTTTAACCACTACATGATCACATGGCTGTTTAATAAATATAAACTACATATATTTAGCTCTACTGTAATTGCTGTAAAGAATTGTACCAGTCATAATAGCTTATTTATTTATTTAATGTTTTAAATATTATTTTATGACATTTATTGAGGGAAACCCTTTCTTGTGTTCCTTTTGAAGTGCAGTCTTTACTGAAACTCACTGAACTTCCTACAAGGAAAGAAAGACAAAAAAATAAAAATATGACGACCTGCATCTGGTTATGATTGCTATTAAGATGTTTCTCATGTCTAACTGCAAATATAGCACAACTGCCTGTTATCTAAAAATAAACATTAACTATAATGTGTTTAATAAAATACTGGCCAGATTTCCGGAAGATAAACTGTGTCAAAATGCCAAAATGGTGTGTATTATACATTTTGTTAATGTAGTTTTTGTAGAATTCAGGGAAATGAGCCATTGTGCTTATCATAAGGAAGTCAAAAATCTTTGAGGGGCATGAAAAATTCTTGCATGTAGGAAAAGTACTTGGTTATGAAGTTCATGATTTAAGTAAAATAAAAATACTTTAAATAAAAATAAAATAAATTTAAAAATAAATTAATTAATTATTTATTATTAATTTATTAATAGCTTGGAAAAATACCTAGAATTGGAACTGTAAACTGATCGACGGATTCTGTATCCACTTACCAAAATAAAAAATGTTGATCATTAATGCCTTTTGGAAAAAATATTTAGAGGCATAATAGGTCTGTTTTCCAAAAAAATAAAAAATAGTCATCACATTTTGTATGCTGTTTTGAAAGAAAAATAACTATATGTTATAAAAATAATAATGTCTTAAACACTAAACATGTTGTACAGTAGGTATTTTTGAAATGTATAAACTCATCAGTAACACAGTTGACCATACAGAAACATAGCTGACAAAAGTAACATGGTTGAATGGACATAAGAATGTAAGAGAAATGACCAAGAAATAATAGATCACAGGTTATACAGGTATTAATGCAGTAATACAGGTATTAAATTGTTTATTGAACAAGTTCTTAAATGAAGCAATATCCATTTGTTGTGTTCAATGAAAAGTCCTGGGGTGAAAAAAATACATTCAACATACTAAAATTATGCTTTACTGCTTGACTTCCTGTAAGAATGTTTCCTCAGCTTCTCTCTTTTTAGGTCTACCTTGGCTTTCCCTTGCTCTCTTAACTCTGTCCATTTCTGATGGCCCTTTAACAAAAAAAAAAAACTCCCTTTACAGGATCTTGCTGAGACGCTGTTTTTCTGCGGCAGATAATATTGGCATTTTCCTGGGACACAATGATTTTTTTTTTTTTTTTTCCAAATTGCTGTTCTAAATGACTGCTCATCTAGTGTTAAGTATCTCCTTTACATTTTATCTTGCAAATGGTATACTTTTAAATTGTTTGTAAATAATACTCTGTTACTGAACAATGAATTAATCACCAAACTTTAACTGAACAATTAACATTGTCAATGTCCTGAAAGACATCATCAGAATACACTCATCTTCCATCAGTGGTTCAACCGTAACACTGTGAAGTGATGAGAATACCTTTTATACGAAAAGGAAATAAAAATAACTTTTAAACACATTCATCACCATAGTGCTATTTTGGAGAGCATCCGCTGGACACAAACAGCATACGCTCCTCAGTCCCAACACACAGCTGTGCTGTTTTCAATCAGATCAAAGCATAAATACATGTAGAAAACATATTCTTGTGCTGCAGCTGACACAGAAGAGAATATGCTATTTGCATTTAAATGTAACCTATTTACTTACTGTCACGCATTTTTATATCATTACAGTAGAAGAGTATCCTGTTTAAATCAATGTGATAAACAACTGAAATGTAATCTGAGTATATTGCCTAAAATGTGTAATGTAACGGATTACATTACTGACCGCAAATTATATATATATATATACAAATAATTCTCTGATATTTATTGAATGCCTTCAATCTCACTCTTGATCAGTCGAATGCGTGCTTATTGAAATATTTTTTGTTTGTTTTTTAAATGTCCTAAAACCTTTATACAAAACGGTGCACTGGTGTAATATAAACATTAAAATGGATAAAGCGAAACAGACACAAAACTACAAATCTCGTTGATACAGGCGGCATGAGCCCTCTCACTTTCCATACAATCCACCGCTGTGTCACATGACTCCCCGTGACCAATCAGACACGTTCAATGCGTGCCAAGCACATGTTAGTTAATACACGTAAGCGTTATTGAACTGAGGGGAAAAAAGTGTACACAATGCTGTAAAGCTATGGTCGATTGTAACGTTTTTACCTACACTAACAAGGACTTTATAAGTGATGTCTGTTGTGGACAGCAGACCAGGTCGAGGTTTGACATCGCGCTGAGGTCCGGATGGACAGAGAAGAGAAACGCCGGGCAGTTCCGTTATAATCTGGACGATCTGGAGACGCGGATCCTCCCCGGTCCGTGTGCTTACATCGCTCAGCTGAACATCATGAGAGGCATCGAGAGACGAAAACCTCAGGAGATCATGAGTGTCCGGCAGAATTTTGACCCGAAGCAGTTCAATTTCAACGAGATCAACCCAAAAGAGCTGCTGTTTGAGTTACAGAAAGACTGTGAAAGCTCGTGTGACGCTAACGTTATATGCCATCAAAGTGGTACAAAAACGAAATGTAAAGTCATTATAAACGTAAGTCCGTTGGAATTCGGTCACTGTCTGCTCGTGCCAGAACCGGACAGGTGTCACCCGCAGATACTGACACCTCTAGCGGTCAAGATGGGAATAGAGTCGGTTCTGTTGAGCGCTGATCCAGGATATAGAGTTGGTTTCAACAGCTTAGGTGGTTTTGCTTCAGTCAACCATCTCCATCTTCACGCCTACTACCTAAACCGCCAAATGAGAATTGAAACCTCCCCGGCAGAACCCATCCTGCCTAAAAAAAACCTGTATCGCCTTCTGGACTTCCCAGAAAGCTTTCTGTTCTACACTCAGGGTCCAAACCTGGATTTGGCAGTCAATGCTGTTTGTAGTCTCACTGATATTATGGTTGATAGGAACATCGCACACAACCTCTTCATCACTCGAGGTTGCCCTCCTCAGAGGGAGTGTGACCCGTCTGTGACCCGCAATGGGGTGAGGGTTATGGTATGGCCCCGGCGATCCTGTTTTGGGGCCAAAGAAGAGTCTGGCTTCAATGTTGCCCTGTGTGAGCTTGCCGGACACCTTCCTTTCAAAAACAGAGAAGACTTTGAGACGGCTACAGAGGACACAGTCCAAGCAATCATTCGAAAATATCTGCTGTCCCAAAAAGAGTTCAGTGAATTGCAAAAGCATGTCTTGAAATGTTTATAAATGACACTCTTGAGCACAGATCACCTGTCTCAAAACAAGGGTTTCAGAATACGTTATGAATGTTGATTATGCTGCTTAGATAAACCACTCATACATTACTATCATGTATATTATGTTAAATTATATATGTATATGTATATGGTGTAAAAATATATTATATATGTGTATACGCCTTGTGGTGTGAAAATAACAATAAATAACAGTAAAATTAATGTAAAATAACTAAATAAAATTGTATTATTTACTATTGTTGTTAAGTATGACACTACAGCACCAACAAAATTCAGAAACAGTTGTGCTGTAACAGGACTTTCTCACTTTTCATGTTTAGTTCACTTACAGACATCTCATTTTTGGCAATAAAATTATAATAATAAAAAATATTTGAAGAAATGCATTGGATACTATGTTTTCCCCATAGTATAGCAGTAGTAAAAGATGTATGCTTTTATTGAGTACTTGTAGCTCCCTCTAGTGGTCTATGAGTGTGAAACTCGGTTTAAATGCCATAAAAAATTGATTTTAGGAATATATATATATATATATATATATATACGCAATAAAAATCATTTGTTCAGTAGGCTACGTTAATGTTGATAACTAATTATATTTCATAACGTTGCTGAAACCCATTTATTAAATAGGCTACTTAATTAATTGGATTGTAAAATGGCACATGAATCCATTTGCTGTGCCTCAGTCAGGACTAATAAGCTATAAACACGTTTGCTGATAATATCACGGTTCCATTTCAGAATGTTCCATCCCAAACAAACACCCTCTGAACTGTGTATAATTGCAGCATTTCATAGAGAAGCCAGGTAATCGGACACACGCTTTCAGGCCTGTGGTGTACATTTCTTCCAGGTTTCTTCACTACAAAAGGATTCTAAAAGAAAAGCTAGTTTAATACTGAAAGATATTAATCCTCCCTTGGCCCTTGTTAAAGTTCTTCAACAGGAATTTCACCTCAGAATAGTTTTTGTGTGTGTGTGTGTGTGTGCCTTTGTGCCATGTCTGTCCTGTTTACAGCACAATGAGGCAAAAATCCCTCCCGCGTGTCGAATCGAAACTGCACGCCTGAGAGGATCCAACCCAGACAACGTAAAGTCATCCTGGCATCGTTTAAACACTCTGTGGCCTCCAATACCTATTAATTCCAGGTGATGGTTGCTGTAACTAACACTAAACCGGTCTGAGGAGACCTGTGTCATCTGTTTCACACCACAACATGAGCCCTGCTGTTCATCTTGTTATCTGGATTTTTTTTTAAATCTGGCATCCACAAACACTCTTGATGGTGTCTAGATGATACATTTGCCTTTTAGCTTTACTGAACTGATTCTCCTAGTCACTTCGAGGTTTGACTCGACTAGGGGTCAAACCTTGATCTGATGCCAATCATGATGATGACTAAACATTCAAGATGCAAATAAGGGCTCAGTGGCCCCTTTAACACTTAAACAGAGGACACAGTTATGAAAGATTAAAATTTTTGGTTAGTAAAAACTATTCAGTGTTCAATATATTCACTTCCCTTATAAAAGGTAACCATTACAAAATGTTTTAGTTTTTTTTTTAATTGCTTAGTAGTAAAACCTACAAGTGCAGCAAAACCTTTGTTAATTTCAGCTGCAGAACCGTCTGAACTCTGCCTATCCTGTTTGAAAAATTCACAGACTCACATAGTCAGCTACATTTTTTTACATAAAAATGTATAAGTTAAATCCAAAAAATGAAACAGATTACTCTTGGCTGATGGCTAGTTGGTCAGACTAGCTCTTAAGGCACTGTCTTAACATGGTGAGCCAGGTCCACCACCGTCTGCCATGTTCCACATCCCTGGTCCTCCAGCGCTCCATGATCCAGGCCCACCTCTGCTCCAGGGTTTAGACCTGCCCTTGCTCACAGGGTCCAGGTCAACCACTCTTCCATCAGCCATGCCATGACTCATGATCTTGCCCAGTGTTCCACAATCCTCTTCTTCGCTACTGGCTTAGCCTTTTCATCCATTGGTTGGTTTCTGTCATGTGACCCTTATTGTTTCTTATAAGAAGCCCTCATGTTGTCATTTTATCTTGTTGAGTATTTTCACTGTAACTTCTTTTGCTGAGTTGTTGGTTTTGATTGTCAAGTATGAGAGAGAGAGAAGGATATTATATTATTAATATATTATATGATATTAATAAACACAGAGTCAGAGGTGACAGTCACAATACTAAGGATCACTTAACATTCATGCATATTCTCAATGGAGAGAGAGTAAAGAGTTTGCTTAAGCAGAATAAGCCCCTCTCCTCACAATGTAGTGACCCATGGGAGTTCATCATTTATCATGTCAGATTTCACCCACTGCATTCAGCTGCCAGAGAAAACCGATTCTGAGTCTACAGAATCCAAAATAATAATAGAAGAGTTAAAGAAAAAAAGAAACTTGCTCGTGCATAAAGCCACATAAGCTATACTTTGAATTGAATCAGAAGCAACAGCCACTGAGTGACGCCTGCAGACGTTACCAGAGCACAACTGATAAGATTCATGTTGCTCATATAAGTACACCACGTTCCAGATACTGTACTCAAAACTGGTAGAAGTTTAAACCCTCCAGCAAAAACTTCAAATTAAATGTTTGGATCTAATGTGGGACATATGCCAGTCTTTAGGCTGGGCTACAATTCCCTGAAGCAGTTCTTACAGACCAGCGGATATGAGCTATAATCTCTGTCACAGACACCCATGAAGCCTTTGCCATCTTCCAGGTCCATGGTGACAAAAAGAACAAACATCTGATAATGGCAAGCCAACATTTGTAACAATATGTCAAAAAGTCACTGGAGACAAGAAATGGTGTGTTTAACATGTCCCTTGTCAAAGCTCCATCTTTACAATTACAAGGGGAAACAGTAAAAATTAATGGTCTCATTCATGCATGCAAGCACATATTCTGTCAGATCAATAAGTAACCAGTTCAGCCCACTGACGTCCAACATGTCAATGCCTGGAGAAAGAGAAAGGTTAAAAAGCATAACAACATTGTTGATAAGTGCATAAGTGATAATGTGCCAATGACAAAACTAGTGAATGTTTAAAAATGCTCCACAAGTTAGCGAAGTTTATTACCTCCTTTATATAAAATAATAATAAGTATAATTAATATTTAAAATATTTAATTAAAAAGTAATATTAATATTTAATAATTATAATGAGCTAGTAATAATGAATAGTTAATAGAGAGTTTGCATAAGCAGATTTATTAAGTAAAATATTAGTTGATAAATTATTATTTAATAACTAGCTAGCTAACTTGGCATCAAATTTGATTTATTTATTTTTATTTTTTTTAAGTAGCCTACTTAATAAAATAATGCTTTTACAACGTCACTGGACACCTAAGTTCATGGATTTTAGAAAGTAGTAGGCTCACTCTTAGTGGGTTCACTTAGAACTCAGCCAAAATTATTTCCCGCGTAAATTATGACGTCTGGGTGGCGTATAGACGAGCGCACTCGCTTGTTTACTCCCGGTCTTCGTTTGTTTATCGTCTGGTCAGTGCTGCCGCAATGCAGCTAATGATGAGTAATGAAGTTGGTTTCAGCTTATTGTGCTGTGGGATGTGTTTCCCATACATTTATTTATTTGTGGCAACCAGCCACTAAAACAAAACCGACCAAATTTTCAAAAGGCTTCGTTGAGTAAACATGAGCACGTAATGCACGTTTAAAAATCAAACCAAGGCGTGGGTGTTTTATATCACTGTATTTCTGAAGGTCTATATAAGGCGGCGTTTGTAAGCTCAGAGGTGCTTTGTCTACAGGCCTTACTGGGAAACCTCTGGTTTCTCCTACTGCTGGCAGAGAATGAGTTTGCATTTTTTAATAAATCCGTATGATTTACGCAGCAAACATATTTTGCTTGTTATAAAAAAATAAAATACCCTTGAATGACTTAGCTGCTGTTACTAATTATTGGGATTTCAACTGGAAATTAGACCACAAAAGTACAAATGCGCAGTAGCTAAATTTTGTTTATGTTGTTGAAACCGTCTATAAACAGATTTACACTAATTTAAAAGTTTTGAATTATTTGAATAGACCTACAGCTATATTAGAACTGAACTAAGAATATTTTGAAACCAACATGCAAGTGCTTTAAAACCCAAAGTGTCATCAATTAGCAGCATGTGGCCTCCAGACATTTCTCACAGATGTTTTCCCTTTTCTGAAGGGAGGAGGCGAGGAACGGAGACACGGACACACCTCCGCTCTCCTGTTGTGTTTAAAAGTGCGACTAATGCGCGTCCACATCTCTTAACATCACCATCACACACTGCTCTGAGAGCTTGCAGACATGGGCAACTGCGTGGACAGAGCCTGCGACCATCCGAAGAATACCAACATTAGATTGAGTTTACCTGCCGTGTGCTTCGTATGGCAGCTGTCTATGATCATACTTTTTGGGGTGTTTGTGCGGTATAACGAGGAGGCAGATACTCACTGGGTCGACTTCAAAAAAGAGAAAAATTACACAAGCGATATCGAGAATGACTTCTACTTCAGATATCCAAGTAAGTGCACAATTCTGGTTTCTGATTTTAATTAGTCTGTTTGTCTGTCTACTTCATTGTCTATTTAGAAAATGTATCACCTATTTAGATGTTTTAGAAAATATTTAAAAGTATAAAATGTTTATAAAATATTTATGCGTTATAAAATGTACAATTGTTTACAATAACTTACAGTTATTACACAAACATATATGTGTATGTATGCATGTACATGTGTGGTTTGTGTGTACTGTGTGTAGTCATGATGTGTATATATAAATACATATACATGTATTTGTACTTAAGAAAAATATGCAGTTTGTATATTAAATATGTTTTTCTATAATATAAAATATAATAATAAATATACATATTTAAATATTTTAAAAGTATATACAGTGTTGTTCCACACACACACACACACATATACAGCCATGGAAAAAAATAAGAGGCCGCTGCAGTTTGCTCCTTGTTAAATTTCTACACAAACATACTTCATTCTGTTTATTGATGTACATATTTGGTTAGCACCTGAATCAAATTGCATTTAATGAGAAAAGTATAAAAAGCACTGCTGTAATCAACACTATCCTCTTGCAGTGTGACCAGTTGGATGGTAAAA
>JAUCMS010000055.1:4491670-4505617 GCA_032357445.1 Enteromius radiatus | reverse complement strand
GAAAAGTATAAAAAGCACTGCTGTAATCAACACTATCCTCTTGCAGTGTGACCAGTTGGATGGTAAAAAATGCTAAAGTCTTTCAAAAAAAGTGAAAAGTCTTTCAAAAGTAATTAGAAATGTAAAAATAAACACTAAACATATATATAATATAATAAACACAGTACACATAGGCATGTAAAAAAATGCAGCTTATTTTGAGTTTTTGTTTAAATAATATGTGTATGTGTACTGTGTTTATTATGTATGTGTATATAAATTCTATTTTATCTATCTGTTTTCCTTTTATTTATAAGGCTTTGCAAGTTCACGTTTTACTGCGAAAGCCAACAAGTGCCCTTGTTGTTTTGAATTAAGTAAATTGTTCGTTTTTGTAGTGCCACAAAACTGAAGTTGATCCACTGATGTCACATGGACTGTTTTACTGATGTATTTACTATGTTTCTGGACCTGGATCATTTAAATAGTTTTGCTGTCTATGGAGGATCAGCTAGCTCTCAGATTTAATCAAAAATATCTTAATTTGTGTTCAGAAGATGACTGAAGGTCTTATGGGTTTGGAATGACATGAGGGTGAGTAATTAATGGCAGAATTTTTATTTTGGGGTGAACTAACCCAAAAAATAGGATTTTCTGAAAAAATAGAAATGGTGTTATATGGCTGTGGTATTGAAGTTTATCTGCTCCATCTGTGAGCTTTTTTTCATGCTCTCGTACACTTGAGAACCTGCATACCTCTTTGTGCACATGGGACTGTCATTTTACCGCAGATGTTCTTTTGCGACAGCTGGCAAAGGGGGAGCTAGAGCTTTTGTTTACACATTGCTTATGTAAAGATCAGTATCAATTGTCATTCTTTGAATCTCCGAAGGTGTGGTTGAATTCTTCATTCATGTATACTGTAGATCTTCAGTCTTCTGCTCAGACGGTCCTGTGGAGCACCACCGACGCTGCAAGTGTTGGATGACATGTGGTGTATAAACTCGGACAGAAACTATTGTTTGCAGACAGATCAGATGTCCCTGAACGTGTTTTGTCGTGGTTGAGATGTCAATATCACTGCAGAAGTTCCCTAGAGGAGCTCATCTTCTTGCAGCTCACTTGTAGGCCAGCCTCAATCTGCTGATTATTGTTTTATGATAGTGCAAGGACAAGGTGGAGTGCTTATCATGGATGAAATGCTTTATATAACTAAAATGCGGCGTTTGTTTGCAATGTAAGACTTAATAAAACTTAATATTCCTGAAAACCAATATATTGCACATGCCATACCTGGATTAACTTCAGTTGTTTGCCACAGAAAATGTGCTTTGTGAATAAATACAGTCTAGGCAACTCTGCAAGACTTATAACTGATTCAGGTATTTATTACTGAGGGAGATTTCATTGTTTTTTGACCTGGAGTTTTGTAGCTCCTGCATTTTCGCTTGAGAAGCATTTCAAGGTGAAGCATCATGCCAGGGCAATTCAAAAGAACAACAAAGAACTGTCAGTTTCTGGAAGAGCTTTCATACTAAAGAAGGTGAGCCGGCTCGGATTCTCTGTGCAAATAAGGGTTTGTTTAGAAGGCACAGCCCTGTCTGTTGTCAATTTTTTAGTTTTGTGGTGTCACCAGCATATAAATGTCCTTGTGTTGGTGTTGTGCTTTTCTACAATGGAAGAAAACCTAGAGCGTCTTCACAATAACCAGCCCAACCCCGTCCTCTTCTAGGAAAACGTTTTCAACTCTTGCTACAATGTAATTAAATTCAATGCTGTTTTGACCTCAGTTATGCCACCAGAAGTCTCATGTTACAGTTTGTGACTTGGTAAAACTTTTATTCTTAGTCATAGTGATATTTTGGTTGTAAATATACATTAATGGTTGATCATTCATTTCAAATTGCCATCATGGCTAAAGAATGGGGTCCGGGACCCTCAATGGAGTGCTAAGCACAGTTTTAAATCCTTAAAACACTTGACATCAGACTGATTTCTTATTTTTATCTTCCTGCAGGTTTTCAGGATGTTCATGTCATGATCTTCGTGGGATTTGGCTTTCTCATGACCTTCCTGAAGCGCTACAGTTTTGGTGCCGTGGGATTCAACTTCCTGATTGCGGCTTTCGGCATCCAGTGGGCTCTTCTGATGCAAGGCTGGTTTCATTCTCTGGACTACACTGACGGAAAGATCAAGATCGGTATAGAAAAGTATGTTGCTTCTCAGTTGTGAGATATTACAGTAATTAGAAACAGGCTTTATTTTAAGGCTTTCTATGTGTTCAGCTTGATCAATGCAGATTTCTGTGTGGCGGGTTGTCTGATTGCTTATGGAGCCGTTCTGGGGAAGGTCAGTCCCGTTCAGCTGTTGGTGATGACGCTGTTTGGTGTCACGCTGTTCGCCGTTGAAGAGTACATCATCTTGAGCGTCCTCCATGTGGGTCTAATCGCTGTTTTAGATCTGTTAAGTTAACAAGCACCAAGGTTGTTGAGGAAATGTTTATAAAATAATAAAATAAATAAATAACATATAATAAAATATAAATAGTGTGTGTACAGTATGTGTGTATACGCACACATACACATACATATATTTACACATACAAAAGTTAATTACATTTTTAATTTATATATATATATAATAAAACTTACTGACCTCAATCCTTTGAACATTACAGTAGTGTATGAAAACATTTGTACTACAGATGTACTATAGATATATCATTGATATTTTGGTTTATATTTATTATATACCAATTGTTTTATTATATAATACATGGTATATAATTATACTCCAATTATATACCAGTTTTTTTAATATACATTAATAGTTTAATTAACTTTTGATGAAAAGTGATGAAAGGTTACAAAAGATTTCTAATACAATAAATAATCTACTTTTTGACATTTCTATTCATAAAGAATCTTGAAAAATATGGTTTCCCCAAAATATTAATCAGCACAACTTTTTTTTAACATTGATGACAATAATAAGAAATGTTTCTTCAGCAGCAAATATGCATATGCTATAAATATGCATATAATATATGCTATATATTGGCAGCAGCCACAAAATGAAGGACATCAGATGGCTTCATGCTAACCTTTGTTTTAATGATTCAATCCCCGTTAGGCCAAAGATGCCGGGGGCTCCATGGTAATCCACACTTTTGGAGCTTATTATGGTCTGTCCATTTCATGGGTTTTGTATCGGCCTAATTTGGATAAGAGCAAACATTTGAACGGGTCTGTCTACCACTCGGATGTGTTCGCCATGATTGGTAAGTCCATTAATCTTGTTACAACTCTTGGACAATTTTCTTGCATTATATTTTAGTCTGCTAATCCTTTTACAAATGTTAGACACTTAGCTTGTAATATATTTTGTTATTGAGCTTCTGGACATTTTTTTGCAAAAGCTTCCTTCATAAATACACAGATGGACGCTGATGGAAAAATGAATTGAGGGCTCAGATATTGTTTGCAAATTGCATTCTGGTGTCCTGTGCAGGCACCCTCTTCCTGTGGATGTTCTGGCCAAGTTTCAACTCTGCCATTGCTGATCATGGAGACGGTCAGCACAGAGCTGCCATCAATACATATCTGGCTTTGGCCTCCACTGTCCTCACTACAGTCGCCATGTCCAGCCTGTTTGAGAAAACCGGGAAACTAGACATGGTAAGCATCTCACTTTTCTTTCTTTTCTTTTAGCAAACCATACACCAAATTGCAAGATTCTATCAAAAAAAGTATTTTACTTTTATTTATTTATTTTATATATTTTATTTTAGTATTTTACTTTTCGTTTTTCAGAGGATCATGAAAATACAGGTGCTGGTCATATAATTAGAATATCTTCAAAAAGTTTATTTCACTAATTCCATTTAAGAAGTGAAACTTGTATAATCCATACATTCATTCCACACAGACTGATATATTTCAAGTGTTTATTTCTTTAAACTTTGATGATTATAACCGACAACTAATGAAAACCCCAAATTCAGTATCTCAGAAAATTAGAATATTACTTAAAAAAAAATACAAAGAAAGGATTTTCAGAAAATTCTGTAGTCTGTGGTACTGCTCAGGTGTTAAAAGGTTGCTCTGATAGTGGCCTTCAGCTCTTCTGCATTGTTGGGTCTGGCATATCGCATCTTCCTCTTCACAATACCCGATAGATTTTCAGCGTGGTTAAAATCAAGTGAGTTTGCTGGCCAATTAAGAACAGGGATACCACGGTCCTTAAACCAGGTACTGGTAGCTTTGGCACTGTGTGCAGGTGCCAAGTCCTGTTGGAAAATGAAATCTGCATCTCCAAGTTGGTCAGCAGCAGGAAGCATAAAGTGCTCTAAAACGTCCTGGTATACAGCTGCATTGACCTTGAACCTCAGAAAACACAGTGGACCAACACCAGCAGATGACGTGGCACCTTCCAAAGGAAATGCAAAATGTACTTTCATCAGGGAACATAACTTTGCAGCACTCCGCAGCAGTCCAGTCCTTTTTGTCTTTAGCCCAGGCGAGACACTTTTGATGCTGTCTGTTGTTCAAGAGTGGCTTGACACAAGCAATGCAAAGCTGAAACCCATGTCTTGCATGCTTAGTGAAGCACTGACTCCAGCCGCAGTCCACTCTTTGTGAATCTCCACCACATTTTTGAATGGGTTTTGTTTCACAATTCTCTCCAGGATGCGGTTATCCCTATTGCTTGTACACTTTTTTTTCTACCACATTTTCCTTCCGTTCGTCTCTCTATTAATATGCTTGGACACAGAGCTCTGTGAAAAGCCAGCATCTTTTGCAGTGACCTTTTGTGTCTTGCCCTCCTTGTGCAAGGTGTCAATGGTCATCTTTTGGACAACTGTCAAATCACTAGTCTTCCCCATGAATCTACAGAACTAGACTGAGAGACCGTTTAAAGGCCTTTGCAGGTGTCTTCAATACTGAACCTTTTCACAATATTCTAATTTTCTGAGATACTGAATTTAGGGTTTTCATTAGTTGTCGGTTATAATCATCAAAATTCAAAGAAATAATCACTTGAAATATATGAGTCTGTGTGGAGTTTACAAGTTTCACGTCTTGAATGGAATTAGTGAAATAAATCAACTTTTTGAAGACATTCTAATTATATGACCAGCACCTGTATGAGTTTATTTAAAAAAAATTTGATTTCCAAGTATTGAAAACTTGCCTTGATCCTATCAGATAAGAGAAAAAAAAGCATGATTTACTGATTTACTTTTAATTAAATTTTTTATTCTATTTAGTTTTAGAGGCTCCAAAAAAAAATTTTTTTTTTTGAAAACTTAATAAAATAATTTATATAAATGTTTAAATGTGATATTAGTATCATATATATATATATATATATATATATATATATATATAATATTAATATTATTATTATTTTATTGTCGATGTTATCCTACAATCAATGGACAAGTCACGAAAATCGAAAATGAAATTTTTTTTATTATTATTTATTTATTTTATTCCTGTTCAGGTTCACATCCAGAATTCCACACTGGCAGGTGGAGTCGCTGTAGGAACAGCTGCTGAATTTATGCTGTCACCATATGGTTCTTTGATTGTGGGTTTCTTTTGTGGCATCATATCCACAATGGGCTATATTCATTTCTCTGTGAGTCTTGCCAGTCAGATTATTAGTTATTTCAGATTTTTCACAACCTTTTATGCCATCTGTGTTTCTTTAATTACTGATTTAACTACACTCGTTTGATCAAGAGCATTTGTCACAGTAAAAACTTTCTTTTGTTATAAAAGTCTCATTTGTCTCTACTCCTCAGCCGTTCTTGGAGGAAAAGCTGAAGATTCAGGACACCTGTGGCATCCATAACCTGCACGCTATGCCAGGAGTCATTGGAGGAATCGTGGGTGCCATCTCAGCCGCTGCTGCCTCCAAGACTGTTTATGGAGATCTAGGGTTAGTACACAGAAAAATAATTACATTGTGTTTTGGAGTTTGTTTCTTCATCACAACAGATTTAGAGAAATTTTGCTTAACTTCATTACATGCTCACTAATAGATCCTCTGCAGTGAATGGGTGCCATCAGAATCCAAACGGCTGATAAAAACCAACACAAATAATACACAGTGAAGTCTCCAGTCAACCATTTCCAATTTCAAACATCTTGTGAAAAGCTATGTCTATGTAGGGCTAAAATACTATATTTATCTATATTATTTCTATTTCTATTCTATTGTGGATTCTTTCAATCGGCTATTTGGACTCTTTCTGACGGCACCCATTCAGTGTAGAGCAAGTGATGTAAAACTGCATTTCTCCAAACACGTTCTGCTAAAGAAACAAACTCATCTACTTTTTGAATGGCCTGAGGCATTCACAACATTTGTATAATATTTGGCTCACTTAGAATTACCATTGTCTGTTTCAGCTTGGAAAATACATTTGACTTCATAGGGCCTTTTGCCAAACGCGTACCCACTATCCAGGGAGGATATCAGGCAGCAGGACTGTGCGTGGCCTTGTGTTTTGGAATCGGAGGCGGCATATTTGTTGGTAAAGTCTTTTAATATTTATCCGGCTCAAGTGCATATTGTGCTGTTGTGGTTAACAGTACACAATACTTCAGAAAAGCTTATGGATCTGAAGGGCTTTGTTGTGATTGTTTGCCATGTAGTGGCACATGTGTGTTATATGTAACATGAAAACTAGAGGACAGTGTAGGATGACATTAGCTGCAGACTTAATGGATTTGCGTTATGGGTTCAGGCTTACACAAATCCACCTGATCTTCACCTGGAGTATTGGATTTCAGTTTGTAATGGAAACGTCACATTTATCATGTTGACATAACTGTATTGTTGCACGGACAGGCCTGGTTCTGAAGCTGCCCATCTGGGGCGATCCTGCAGATGAAAACTGCTTTGATGATGAGATCTACTGGGAGGTCAGATACTTTGTTTTTTCTTTCTAACTTGATTTAAAATGCAAGGTAATATTTTGTTATCTATTTATTTCCATTGACTGTTGCAGGTTCCTGAGGATGAAGAAAGTATTCCTCCCATCCTGGCCTACAACAACCACATGATCCCCAACAAAAATGCAGACGTGTGAGTACTGGAATTAAACACTGAACCCAGTATTTAAAACAAGATACCATTACTGTTCCTCGGTTATTGGCTTGTTTTTGCAAATTGCAGATAATGTAATGTCTGGCTAATGAAAATTATGTAAGCTATCCAATAATTTAGAATTTTCTATATATAATATCCACTAGGGGGCGCATGAGACTCAGATTACAAAGACTGTTGAACAGGATTATTTTTGTCCTGGGAGATTTAACAGTTATGAAAATGCTAAATTATGCATAAAAGCCACAGAACTGAACATGCACAGTGAGTTTGTAAAATATATATATATATATATTGTGTGTGTATTCAAATATACAAAGTACACACACATTATGTAAACAACTTTTATTTTGGGAGCAATTAATTGTTTAAAAGTAATAAGAAATTATAGCTTAACAGACAATACAAAAATATAGAAATATAAATATGTGTATAAATATAAAAACAGTTATTAGTGTGTGTGTGAGAGAGTGTATATATTATATTATTCAAGTGTACTTTTTGATTAATATTAAAGTTTTAAGAAAAAGAAAAGTATCAAAGAAATTCGAGATAATGTTAATTTATTTTATAGATTTACAGAAATGAGAAAGATGGAAAGGAAAAGAATACATAAAATAGCAGTAATAATTTAATTGTTGCTACTCTTTTATACAGCTTCATAGCTATGACAGCTGCCCGCATGTCATTGAAAAGCAATAGTGGCAAAAAAAAGCAAAAAACAAATCGTCATGTGACATTAGAAGTCGATTTCTTCTCTCCACCACAAGGTGGCGCTTGTTGACCGCGTTGAGTTGAAAGCTGAAAGTAACTCATGGTTTCTCATTCAGGAGAGAGACAAACTTCGTGGAGCAGCATTAATACACGGACTCAGATCTGCGCCTCAAAATAATAATACTCACTACCCGCCAAAATCACCAACTGAGGGACTTTCCTTTTGCTTTCAATGAAGCACGTATCTACAATATTTTTATGATACAAAGAAAACATTTATTTCATGCCAGTTTGTGGTGTGAATATCTCACTTAATATGTATATCAGAATTCAGATCGTTCAGAATTATAAAATGGAAAAAAGATTTTTTCTTAAAAATATGTAATGGGATGTTTCCTAATTAAAATGACTTTTCCTGTGAATGTATACATAACAAGATGTGACCACAAAAAAAAAACCCTATAAACCTCCAAGCTGTTACATTTTAATGGAATTAATTTTGACAGGTGTTAATTTAATAATTTGTTATCTAAATATTATTTGATCTTTATAATGTAATTGAATAGTTTTTTAAAGATTAAACGTAGATAATTTTGTAGCTCAGAATCCATGTATTGTATCCACATTTTTAAAAAAGCCAAATTCTATCATTTACTTGTGAATTTGTTTTTCCTAATGCATGTCAATCTATATGAAACATTTGACATTCTTAATGTTTTGACAAATTTGTCCAAACCATAGCAACGTGTGATATCATTATGTAAATATTCCTACAATGTGTTTCCTTTCTCTAATGTATCATATTCATCGTCTTATCTTTATTGTAAGATTGTACAAAAAAAGAAACCTTTGACTACTGTCTAATTCCTGATTAAATTATTATTGTGATGAATACATTAGCTTCATTTGCTCTGCACAATTCCACACTCTTTTATATAAATGCATTTAGCTCATGGGGAAAGAAATGAAGTGATGGAACACAAATCACACACCAATACTCTTAAAACAATTTCTTTTTCAGTTTTGGGATGTGCACCAGTTTATGTTGGATTATAAATATTAATAGGAAAAGAAAGGATTTTGTTGTTGTTCTCCTAGACTGTGTAAACATAACATTTGGATCCTCTTGAGGATTCCAGTTGTTTTTTGGTCAGTGACCATCTTTATCTCTCTTGTAGCCTGACGGTGGGGTGAAAGGTCGTGACATTTGCTTGTCTGGGGTTGATTGGTTGATGTCAGAGGTCACTGTGCCACATGTCTGTCCCATTAAACACAACACCAAACGGATAACTGGATGTTGGAGGTCAAAGGGTAGATGTATGCCACAGGTGAATGTAGTTTACAGGGGTTTTTTTTTTATACTTTTATTACACAAGGGTGTATGAAATTAAAAGTGACCCTATAATGTTACAGAAGATTTCTGTTTTAAATAAGTGTTGTTCTTTTGAACTTTGTTCCTCAAGGAATCCTAAAAAATGTAGCGCAGCTTCCACTAAAATACTCAGCAGCACAGCAGCTAAAAAATAAATTATTGAAAATAATAAGTTTCTTGAGCAGCATATCTAAATGGTTTGTTTGTGGATATTTATATATATATATATTACATCTTGAGTCGTATCTGACAACTGAATATGCCAGATTTTTTTTTTTTTGCTCCTCCTCGCCGTTTATCAGGAAAATATAAACACGCATCATCTTCCATTCTCGCCCTAATGGTGCAAATGTGGACGCTTTAACTCTTTTCCTACAGCCAATTTTGCAGTTTGTAAAGTTTAGCAATCTTTTGCTGCACATCAGAAGTATATTCGTTGGTTTTATTCCTAGTGATCTATAATTTATGGAATTTGGTCTTTATAATCCTGTGAAACAGGAAGCCACTGGTGGCCAATTTCATGCTCCTATTGTCACTAGTTTAAATTTATGAATGGGATTATTTTATTATATCAATGGGAATATTTTGTAATCATAAGAATTTTGAAGGCTACCAATAATTGTGGCCATTGTGTACTAGAGAAAAATATTTATTACCTAATGTGACCAGAACCCCACTCCCACCCCCCTCCTTTTTTCTTCAATTAAAGTTTAAACAATCCAGACTTATATTCACAGCCTTCTTTGATATTTACCAAGGGTATGAATATTTGTGAGTACACCAGTGTGTTTATGTGTGTGAAGATGTTTAATATGCCTCCAGCACATGTTGGCTTCTTCAGTACTGCACCTCCTAAAACTTTTTGTCATCGTTCCTGTTCTTTCATTTTATGTTCAATCATGGTTTCAGAAACAGTGCAACATTCAGTCAGAAGTGCGCCATAAGCAAATGGTGAACGCAAGCCTTTAATTTCCCCTCTCTGGGAAGTCAGCATTGTCACATACTTAGATCTTGGCTCCCATCTCGTCAAAGGATGTGAGGAACAAACAAACGGTCCAATTAACTGCTTCGGGTTCCTGCGGAGGGGAGCGGGAAACCCCCCTCCTTTCTATTTGCACTCGCACACCCCTTCTCCACCTTCTCAGCATTCACAGGCCTCGCTCTCCATTCTTCTTCCCTGCAGGCCTTTCGCGGCTAATGTTTATTCATTTACCACTTAGAGGACGGACACAGCACCCTGTTAAAACTAAATCAAGTTCCATTCATGACATGATCCTTTTCGCCGGGCTCAAAGAGTCCTGGTCCGAGGGGGGCCGTGACCCTGAAGACGCAGAGCAAGGGAGGGGTGGGTTTGATCCTATAGCCCTCTAAAAAAAAAAAAGACAGCACTGTCTGCCTCGACCGTGATTAAGCTGACCAATGGCGGTTCCGGCGGGAATTTAGAGGAGGCGTGCTGGAGATTAAAATATGTCCCGCCCATTCAGAGTTGCTGGGATAAAGGAAGAAAGGAGCATTAGGGATAGAGGGACGAGGTCTTTTCATGGCTCATGACTGATTGCCCGTCTTTTGATTGACGTCCAGTGTGGAGCTGAAGGGTGGGAAAGTATTGGGTGGGGTTGATGTTGAGAAAGCTGTGAGAAATGAAGGTTAGGACATTGTGTGAGAAAAGAGAGGCTTTGCTGAGAAGCTCCACGCCGCTAATTAGCTGTGACCGTTACAGCCGCTCACTAGCATGCTGAATATTACAAATAAATGTTTTACCCAGATTAGAAAGGATAATGTGGAATTAAATGTGTGTGATATGTACAGCGGATTCAGAAGGCTAGACAGAAGAATCTCTGAATGTCGTTGCTAATAATACAACATCAAAATCACTTGCCATTATAATATTATATAATATAAAAATGTTTAAAACTTCTAATAATATATTTGTTTAAATGGTTTTAATTGTGTGTGTTCTATAATTTTAGAGTATTATAGAGCTTTTTTGCCATTAAAGGAATAGAATAAATTTAATTAAATTTAAATAAAATTAAAATTCAGTTCAATTAAATAATAAAATAAAATTAATAAGATACAAAAGGAGAAAGCACATATCTCATACACATTATACATGTATTAAATTATTATTTTTAATTTAATGGGTGTTGTTTTAGTAGGCAAGTACAAATTTATTGTATAAAAAAATTATAAAATAATGTATAATATATATGAAATAATATTATTATATATAAATTATAAATAATGTATATATATATATATATATATATATGACATTTTTTATATTAATATTTATATTTCTTTTTATTCTATATATATATATATATATGTATATAAAACACTTTTGTATTTAAAAAAAAATTACTATTAAAAAATACAATAAAATTAAATATAGAATATAGTAAAAAAGCTTAAGTGTCTAATAATTTTTTTAGATAATATTATGTTGTAATTTAGATAATGATGACTTTGAGGAAGAACTGAGTTCATACTTCTACTAAAATAATAACCCAGGATATATTATACATATGACTTGCTGGAGTGGCTTTAGCATAGAATGCATAAATGAGCATTTAGAGCTTTAATCTTAAAATGAAAATGTTTGTTTGTTTGTTTTTATTCCTGTGTTAGTCTAATACGCCGGAACCCAATAACCCTCCTGAGGTTGTGAGGATGTGAGTGTTTCTGTGCTCTACTCTCATAAAGCAGCCTGTAAATCCAGACTGAGCTCCATAAAGACTTTTACAAAGGTGCCAAACTGGTCTTGTCCTGTCTTCGGTCTGATCCTTTTTGTTTGTATTCTGCTTTCATTGAGGAATCTGTTAGTATTATGGGATGTTGGTGTAAATCTCATCCAGGAAAAGCTGCAGTAAAAGCTTTTACTGGTCTCTGGGTTAGAAAGCTCTTCAGTGTCGATTCTGGTGGAAATACCTTTGTTTTAAAAGTCCTTTGAGGATTTGTATCTGTATTTTCAGCCCAAATCTGATAAAGGGGTTGATATTTAGGTATTTTGATCCAAAGTC
The DNA here is from genome assembly GCA_032357445.1 of Enteromius radiatus. Taxonomy (NCBI): domain Eukaryota; kingdom Metazoa; phylum Chordata; class Actinopteri; order Cypriniformes; family Cyprinidae; genus Enteromius; species Enteromius radiatus. The sequence continues at coordinate 4,493,410 of JAUCMS010000055.1, read as the reverse complement.
ACAGCAGCTAACTGCCTATTCATCCAGTCAATACAACTATATCAAAAAAACCTTGTTCCTTTTTTTGTGGTTTATACAGTGTTCCTTTCATTTTAGCAGGTTTCATTTCTGTATTCCTGTACAGTATCAGCTTTTTCCATTTAGACAGCAACCACAGTTTATAAATGCTAATTTAAAGTAAATATTTATTCTGTTTTATGAAGTTTCCTAGCTGAAAACCTAAAGTGAAGAAACCAAACCCTTTAGGAGGGAGGAGAACACTTCTACACACAAGGTCAAGAGCTGAAACAGACCGATGTAGAGTCAAAACTGATTAAAAACACCTTATCTGATCATTTTGAGATCAAATAATAACCATATCGGCTTGTCTGGTCTACAGTTGTTTCTCACTTTCTTCTTACTGACAGGCTTGTCAAGGAATAATGTATTTTCATTTTTCATATATAATATATATTTGAGCCAATTTGAAATAAACATTTGCAGTAAATGAGTTTTTAATGTGCTGTATATACAGTAGGAGACGTATACAAGGCAATACTTGCTCTATTCATGTCTCTTCTCTATTCAGTAGCCTATTATTTACTATTATTTAGTTTTTAAATAATTTATTTTTATACATTATTTTATACATTACCTTTTAAAAATTTAGGGTTAGTATTTCACATTTTTTTTCTGCAAGTTTCTTGCAGTTTTTTTTTCTTTTTAAGTGTCAAAGAGAAACTATTATAGTTTTTATTAATATTTTTTCCAGTTTGATTTTAGTTTTAGTCATTTTATTTTTTGACATTTTTTTATTAATGGTCTTAATTTTAATTTCAGTTTTAGTTAACCATATATCCACATGCTCTGCATTTTGTGCTTAAAAATTGTCATAATGTAAATTGTGAAATATTACAATTTAATTTTTTTTCAATTGAAAAGTTTTTGTTTGCATAATATGTACGTGTACTGTGTTTATCTGTATTTATCATGTGTTTATACAGTGTATTCAGAGCATATTCAGACCTCCTTAAATTTTTAACTCTGTTATATTGCAGTAATTTACTCATTAATGTATACACAGCATATTGAGAGAATGTTGAGATGGTTCTACACCTTCATTTGAGTCCAGCTGTGTTTGATTATACTGATTGGACTTGATTAGGAAAGCCGCACTCCTGTCTATATATGACCTTACAGCTCACAATGCATGTCAGAGCAAATGAGAATCACGAGGTCAAAGGAACTGCTGGAAGAGCTCAGAGACAGAAGCAAGGCACAGATCTGGCCAAGGTTACAAAAGAAATTCTACTGCACTTAAGGTTCCTATGAGCACAGTGGCCTCCATAATCCTTAAATAGAAGACATTTGGGTCGACCAGAACCCTTCCTAGAGCTGGCCGTCCGGCCAAATGAAGCTTTCGGGGGACAAGAGCCTTGGTGAGAGAGGTAAAGAAGAACCCAAAGATCACTGTGGCTGAACTCCAGAGATGTAGTCAGGAGATGGAAGTAAGTTGTAGAAAGTCAACCATCACTGTAGCCCTCCACCAGTCGGGGCTTTTTTGGCAGAATGTCCAGACGGAAGCCTCTCCTCAGTGCAAGACACATGAAAGCCCGCATGGAGTAAAAAAACATCTGAAGGACTCCAAGTTGGTGAGAAATAAGATTCTCTGATCTAATGAGATCAAGATAGAACTTTTTGGCCTTAATTCTAAGCGGTATGTGTGGAGAAAACCAGGCACTGCTCATCACCTGTCCAATA
>JAUCMS010000055.1:4442533-4491570 GCA_032357445.1 Enteromius radiatus | reverse complement strand
GACGCTCTTCCGATCTGCTCTTCCGATCTAAGATCACTAGAAAGTTACAGGCAGGTGTGTTTGATTAGGGTTGAAGCTAAACTCTGCAGGACACTGGCCCTCCAGGATCTAAGTTGCCCACCCCTGGCTTAAATGATTTTAGCAAATGGCTACAATATAACAGAGTGAAACATTTAAGGTGAAACATTTAATTAACACTGTAAATACACAGATATATTTTAAAAATATTTTCATGTATATAATTTTTATATTCTTATATTTTATATTATATTTAATCATATTTTTTCTTAAATATATGCATGTGTTTGTATTTACATATGTACATAAACAGACAGTACACACACAGATATTATGTTAATAAAACATTTATTTGTTTGAATGTGATAAATACCAATAAATCATTGGACAGCAATATGTTTTCCTATTTTTTATATATATATATATATATATTATGCTTCAGATATAATTCTAATATGTTGATTTGGTGTATCATCAATGTTGAAAACAATAGTGTAAGTAAATAAGTAAGTAAGTAATCTTTATTTATATAGCCCCTTTCACTGGCAAAAGCCACAAGGTGCTTCACAACATAGTAAAATAAAATAACAGACATAAAACAAAGAGTGATACATAAAATAAAATAAAATAAAAGGCCAAGACCACACAGAAATCATAACTGCCCATAAATAACTATTTGAATGCCTCAACAAATAAATGAGTCTTTAGCTCATTCTTGAAGATGTCAACAGACTCCATTGAGCGCAGAGAAGCGGGAAGATTATTCCAAAGCCTAGGAGCTACTGCCTGGAAGGATCGGTCACCTCTAGTGCAAAAATAAGTGTGAGGAACTTTCAACAAATTTTGATCCACACACCTCAAAGCACGCACAGGGGTGTAGGGGTGGATCAAATTTTTTAATATAAGATGGAGCCTGTCCATGTAAGGCTCTAAAAACCAGAACCAGAATCTTAAACTTATATCTGGAAGACACAGGCAGCCAATGAAGTTGTTTTAAAATAGGGGATATGTGAGTGGTGCTGATTAATGTGATTTATGTGATGAATATAAAGTATATATTTGACCCTGGAACACAAAACCTGTCATAAGTGGCATGTGTGTATACAGTAGGTCAAAATCATCTCCATTTTATGCCAAAATTCATTCAGTAAAGACCATGTTCCATAAAGATATTTAGTACATTTATGATCATAAATATATCAAAACTTTTGATTAGTAATATGCATTGCTAACACTTCATTTGGAGAAAGGCTATTTTCTCAATATATACACATATATATTTGCACCCTCAGATTTCAGATATTCAAAAAGTTGTATCTCAGTCAAATATTGTCCTATCCAAACAAAACATACATCAATGGAAAGCTTATTTATTCTTATTTATAAAACTCAATTTTTAAAAATGTACTCTTAAGACTGTTTTTGTGGTCCAAGGTGACTTATTATTATATTTTGATTCACTGAATGCATCCTTGCTAAATAAAAGTAGTAATATCCTTCAAAAAACCCAAACAAAATCCTATTGACCTCATGTGTTTTGACGTTCTTTATGAAGCTGGATTGTTCATTATTACACACAGAGGTGTTGGATGCCATCTGATTCCATAAGCTGGAGGTGATATATTTATTTATTTGTTCAGTGGCCTCATCCGGATCCTGTTCCTGACACTCCCCCCCACCTGTCATAATTGGCGACCCGTCGCCGGCTGTGCGCCTCACACACTCCAGGTATCCGGCGACTCAAAGGGTCGGTAAGTGCCCCTGTCAGCGCACCGCGGCGAGGAACAAGGGATTAGCCCTAATCCAATCCTCTCCATCCTTCTCCTGCGTTCCTCGTGCTGTTCCTTCACCTCGGAGGAGGAGCCGTGGCTTTCAGGTCAGCGCTGGAATCCCGGCCTGAAAAGAAGCCCTCTCTTTAAACCCGGTGACTACGGCTGGTTGGCGTTTGAATGGTGCTCTGTGACAAAGAGCTTCTTTCACAGGACGGAGGCAGAGTGAATGAGGAGGATGCCACTGTAGATGTGTGAGACGTCTCTGTTAGTGTTTGACTGACGTGAGGCTGCACGCTCGGCCCGGCCCGTCCAGACCAGAGGCACCTGTCTGAGACGTGGTGCATTGTCTGACCTGAAGATGCTCTGTGAGACAGCATTACACAGACACCCATTCGAGGGCATCAGCCTGGGCATTGCGTCTGTAATATATGTGGGAAGTCTCCTCCCCTGCTGAACCGAGGCTTTTCTCAAAGCAAAGTCTTAATGGTTTAGTAGGAGGAGTTTGTTTCAATACGTTGCGTTTATAGAAGAGCTTAGCCATATATTGTATTCGTAATGCATGCTTGTATTGCAGTATTAATACTTGCTTATAAAGCTTTTGGTGAATTTTTAATGGATAATCAGATACGTTGAAGGTAAATGGTTGTAAAGGTAGTTCTGAACAACTAATGGGGATTATAAAAATAAGCAAATAATAATTTATTAATACTATATAAACACACATTGATAAATTAATAAATTTAATAATAAAAATAATAGTAATTTAAAAGTACATTTTAAATGGTTTTAAAGACTAAATATATAAATAAAAGGCTTTTTTTCTAAATTTATTAATGTCAAAACACTAATAATAATAATAATAATAATGTTAAAATGTTTTTTTAACCCTTAAAAAGTATTGTAATATCAAACACAAATAATATATTTTTTTCCACACACAAAAAAAGAAAATCAGGAAAATGTTATAATACATTGTAATAATAATAGTAATAGTAATATATAATAATTCCAAAATACACTTTTTTTACTTAAATGTAATAATTATACTATTCATTTAAGAAAACATGTCAAATGTTTTCTTGATTTATTAATATCACAACACTCTACACAAATATAGTACAAATAATAATAATAATAATAATAATAATAATATATAAATGTTTACTCAAAAATAATGTTTAAAAGTATTTAAAATGTATTTAAATGTATCTTGATATTAAAATAATAAATAAAAAATAAGATAATTTTATATTTAGCACTTACAAAACGGTCTGAATTTCAATGAAGTATTGGAAACTTATGAAAAGACTTCTTTTATTATTAGAATTTACCATGTCTAAAACAATATAACTTCATAAAAACCAGACCATTTACTAATTAATTTCTTAGCATATATTTAAATTTTAAATGCAACACAATTTTCAAATGTTAGGCACTATGTAATATTACATAATTTTTAAAGATTCAAACAAATTAAAATTTAAATATAAAAAAATAATGGGCAAAATAATCATCTTTTATTAAAAGTTGTGTTATTTGGTAAAGTTCTGCCATTTTTAGTGCACAAGAGTCAGTGCTTTCTTACATTGTTACAATAATAATTACATTATTGCTTTATAATGTAAAAAACTAAGACAAATACTATGAAGACTGCATATTATCACATTACTATAACAATCATCATGAAGTGTCATGATTAAATGTAGCTCATTTCCCATGTTGTCAGTGTGTGTGTGTGTGTCATATGTTTGTGTATGCTGATCACACTCACAGTCACGTCTGGCCCCCGAGCCCCAGCCAGGGCCCTGAGGTGGGGCGTCTCACTCAGACTTTGGGATATATGGGTACCACATTGTCCTCTCTCTCCTCCCTACCCAGACGTGTTCTAGGACTGTCTGGATGGCTTTTCCCAGACAGCCGCCCTCCCTGCAGGGGCTGAGAGAAGCATGACCCCCTCTGTCAGCACAGCGCTCCAGACAGCAGGGGTCAGAGGTCAAGACCAGCTGTCACTTCACCCCACCGCTCCGAATCAATGTTGCATTATAGTCCTGATTAAGGGATGGAGGAATGCAGACGTGCATTCCTCAGGACGTCCCATTAAGCCAATACTGCAACTCCTATTTCATTTATATGCAATTAAGAATGTATTAAAACTGCACAGGAATTAAAAATAACATGTTAGTTTGGAATAAACCTATAATTCAGCACTAAAAATGCAGCACTTTTATGATTCATGGAAATAGCTTTATTTAGTGTGTTTTAAAGGTGTGTGTTTAAATGTGACATTTCCTCTCTCTAAGAGACAGATGTCCTTGAGGTGAAGTTCAAGTCCAATGTCTCTCAATTGTCTGACAATTTTTTGTTCAGAGAAAGTCTAAAACAGTCTCAGAAAGCAGAGGGATATTACACTCACATTAACTTCTATAATACATGATGAGGTGAAATAAATAAATACACGGTTGTAAAATGGTGATTTATTTTTTCTTTTGCTTTGAACACTTTCAAACCAGAAAAAAGTCAGGACAGATTCTGCACTGTGTTTGATTTCAGAAATGAAAGTGTGCTGGCTGACTGGGGCTAGTTGTCACACAAAGGAAGAAATCAAAAGGTGTCCATATTTAAAAAAAAAAAAAACTAGGCTATTATACAAATGTGTATTTTCTGCACTGATTTCAAATTTTATAATTTTTCTGAATTCTGTTCAAACTAAAATTCTTATATTTGATTTCAGCATATTCTCTCTTTATTATAAAGATTTTAAATTGAGCTAAAACGGCAGACATATTTTAATACATTACCCAAAGGTAAGCTATTAAGATAAGGATGGGGCTTGTGATTCAGTTATATTAATACCAATATTCCAATTGCCGTGTATGTCAATGGATTAATAGTGGATTAACGATGTTGATGTTTCCAAAATCGTTGTGTGTTTTACGTTGCTGTTTCGTTGAAAATCTTTCAATAGCTTTGGTCAGCGTCTTAATAGCCAGGTTTTAATTCCTGGGCTACAACGGTGCAAATGTCCAGCAGCTTATTTTTTGAAAAGTTGCAGAAGATTCAGATTTAAACCCACCCTGAGAAATATTCACAGGAGTAAAAGTGTGACAACTAGCCCCGGTTCACATTTCAGCGCCAGGCTGCAAAGATTTCAATCTGCGCGGTTTTTTAAAAATGTCATTCTTACGTGAACCTACTTTCCCCCTCATTTTTTCTTTTTGAAATTATTTAAATTTTCCCTCCTTTTCTCGTTTAACTGGTCAGGCATAATAAATTGGGGAAAAATGTGTTTTAGCTAAAGCTCTGATATATGGTAAACCCTATTGCGAAAGTTTTGACATCTGACCATTTTTTCGTTTCCTAAATGCACGAGGCTTTTATAATCCCTCAGGTTTACTCATTTGTTTAACGAAAAAACGAAAAAGGTCTGTATTCAGCACTATTGTTGCACCTTTTCGTACAATCTTAAGATCTTTGAATAAATCTAAATCTGATATGAATAAAAGAAAAAAGACAGATGCTGAAACAATTATATAATATAAAGGAAATATAATTGTATATAATATGATGCTATGCAAAGATTAAAGCAAAGCTGCTAACATCATTCAGCGAAAAATAAAATAAATAGCTACTTTTACGCACAAACTGTAAAAAAAATATAATATTCTTTGACTTATTTGTTTGGAGTTCTGTTACATTTAATTTAAAAATAGACAAGGGTTTTTGGGTTTGTTGAATGCAGATAAACTTTTAACAATTAACCCAATTCAGATCAAATAACACCCTCACCATAGCATCAGCCATTCTTTATCGTTTTGAAAACATTTATATTAGATAAAGATTGTTTTATGTATAGTTTAGTAAAATATTGTTTCCACAGTTGTTAAAAATCATCCCATGTTTGCATACAGTGTTTTGTTGTTTTAAAAATAACCCTTGTTGTTACTTTGAGTAACGCTGCAAAATCAAATATTTTTAAATAACACAATCGCAGAGTATTTACTTTTTTAGCTACTTGTTAACCAGTATTTTAAAATCGAATTGCCACGATATTTTTAAATAGATTTTTTTCCAGAAGATTTTGTCTTCGCGTATTTTTTTTCATCCTACAAGTTGCGCTTTTATTTCATATTTTTTCAAAGCATCATTTTCAGTAAATGAATAAACAAGCTCATCAAAGCGCTGACCTGCAGCCACATCTGTTCATTAAGAGCCGTGCCATCGGCGGAGCCTCGACAGCATCATCTCACACCCGGCTCACAAAAGCGCCCTGCGTCCTCGCGCTCTGATTGGCCAGTCCGCAGCACGGCGCTCCGCAGACGCTGCGATTGGCCGGTACGCGGCTGACGTCACTGCAGGAGAGAACATACTGGGCTAGATGCTGAGGACTGGTACCATAACCGCGCGCCCAGCATCATCGGCATCATCATAATCAATATAATCAATGCTGCTTTGGAGAGTTTGCCACCTGTTGTAAACGTTTGACTGCCAGCACGCGTCCAGAAAGACTAGAGCGGCTTGTTTCGAGAAAAAATCCATTGTTTGGTGAGCTTCAGAGGCATATTTAGGGAGCGGAGGAGACATTGTGGATTACAGACATGCTGTATGTTTCGTGTGTTCCATGTGCAGTTGCATGAGGATGATGATGGTAAGCTGTGCACAAATCGCTTTTGTTTTCAGTCCGTTTGAGTTAAAAAGAAAATCTACAGATAAATATACTCGCATTATCGATAGATTTATCGTGCGTTATATGTGACTTATTGGCTCTAAATTAATTAATCGATTATAATTAAAGTCGACGCTTCATAAAACCGCTTTAAATTTTATATTTGATCACAAATAAAATGCAGAGACCAACTGGGTGTCGTTCATCCTTGACCGTTGAGCCAATGTGAGATAAATGCTTTATTCTTTTATACATAAAAGTTGACTAATATCCAACATATTGGTGATAATAATAAACATCATCATTTATTTTAAATAGCTATACCAAACCGTGGTAAGAGTTGTAACTGTGTTTCACAATGAGATAACATTCTTTAATTTGCTAGTATTTTTTTATAACAGTCATAATTAGTAAATAAAGCAAAGTTAGCTAGATGTTTACAATGTATATTATAAAATTATGACACCTAACGTTTGGTGTCTGAAACTCATGCACCCATAATACATGTTTGGGTTAGAAAAGCAGTATTTATGTCACAATTGTGGTGTGTTATATAATAATTCCATTAAATATGATAAACAATAGAGCATTTAAGGTAATGGTGAGCTGACCTGACATAAAGAAGGATTGTGTAGGTTTTTGAGAATGTACATGTTTTATTAAATGTGTGAATCAGAGTGTGTAGTTTTTGCACTTTATAATAGCTATCTCAAATTTTGATACTTTTGAAAGCATATATCTTTTAAAATCTGAATCTTTTATATCATATTAGTGGTGGGTATGTTTAATTGTTGAAAAAAGATTAATTTCGGATTACAGAAACTGAATTTGCTTCAGCTTAATTTGAGATTTGATATTTAATTAGAATTATAATATCAGCACCTTAGAACGAATAGTAATAATATTATTATTATTTTTTTAAATATTGAGTAGTTTAAACTGCTTTTCTCTTTAGAATAATTCATTGATTAACTCCATTTTGTGTGTTTTAGTTCTCAAAGATAAATTTATTTTGGCTGCTGATTTGTTTTAACGAAATACTTGCGATTTCTTTGTAGATGTGTTTCTGCGTTCATAACATCCAGATGAGCAGTGTACCTTCACTCGGGCCTAAAACCTCTTTCTGAGGGTTGGTTTCTCTCTTTGGTTATCTAGCTGTATGAGTTTTAACACATTTCATAAAGCTAGATAACCGAAAGTAGAAATAATTCTCAAAATCTGTTGGAAACAGGCTGAAAGCAAGAGAGCAGCTACTTTTACCTCAGGTAATTTCACTTGTATGTTTTCATTTTAAAAAGAATTGTCCAGATTGTCTGAATGTGTTCAAAATCATTGCCATTAGGAAGCAGTCAACTTCCTGTCAATCTGAACCAGTTGTGAATGGAGAACCCAACACTGTCTTCACTGAAATGTGGGGATTTATTTTGCATAATCTGCATTCGTAATGAAAATCTTTGTGTTCTATTCTCTTTATTAGCAATCCTTTTAAAAGATGGACTTGAACTAAAACGTTTAGAGAGATTCTGGTTTGGTGTATTTTCAGCCCTGTGCTCATTTTAAATCATATTGTCAGGTGACACTGGATTCTGGCTGGTGAGATCCTCACTAGCTCAGCAATCAAAAGAGGTACTTGAGGGCTATTTGTTGGGGTCTGTAGCCTAAAGGGAGGCCTTAGGATTGTCCTGTAGTCCTATTTAGACTCTTTGTGCTGGATTTCCCCGTGTGAAAGGCAGAAACAATGGCAGCAGTACAAACACTTATTCATTGGCTGTATATACACACACAGGGAAAGCAGCCTATCATAGCATTCAGTGGATCCTTAAACGAGGCTGCATTTAATTCTTTAGGAAAAAGCTCAGAATAGACGTCCATTGCTGTAGGTAATGATACACGGTGCTGGCTAATTGGTTAGACTCAATGGAGCGCATTTATAGCTTTAAAAGCAACTGAGGATATTCCCATGCATTGCTGCAGTTTCTGGATTGGACACTTAATTCCCTAAAATGGAGGCTATTCACTCGATGTTCTGCCACCCTTGCATCTTCTAAAAAATGCAAGTTAGTATTGATTTCATAAAAATATTAAATATGTATGTGTTTTTAATATAATTTTATACCAATATTACATTTCATATCAATATTCAATGCTTATTTTTTATTAATGTTCTAAATATGTAGAAAAACAATAACAATATTTTTAAATTAATTATTTAAATATAAAATATTTCATTATATTGATTAAGCATATACATGTATTTGTAATAATTTCATTCATTTGAATAAATCAAAATTGGTATACTTGTATTTAATTACAGTATTACAACAATATTGTAATTTTTGCAGTATTGTAACAAAATTTAACTGATGAATTCTTTATTGTTCATTAACTATGTATAGATTTTTCAATTAAAATGGAAATATTTATGTTATTTTATGTTTAATAAAATAGCTATATGTATATTACATATTTATGTATTATAAAATAAAGATTTATTTATATTTATATGTACAATTTTTATATTATATTAATTTTCATTGAACAATATATATTCTTTATAAAAATAAATTAATAAATTAACTGATATGTTGTGTGTATATATAACCAGCTTGATACAAACAAGGAAACAGTTGCCATGGCATCAGCTTGGCAATAGTTACAAACAGTGTTTCTAATGCTTCTTTTTCATGTTGTTTGAATCTTCTTGGTAACCTCCATTTCTATTTCTCTCTCTCATTGTGCTGTTCTCACTCCTTCCCTCTCGCCTTTCATACAGAGTCTTATTTCCATCCACAATATGGCACAATAAACTAACAACAACAAGGGCACAGCCATCAGAGAGTGATAGAGAGAGAGAGATGCTTGGAGGAACATGGCAGTCTCCGTTTGCTACATCTTCCCTTCTCCGCCTACCCAGAAACCCCCAGTGCCATCTGTACCCCTGTGGGGTGCGGGAGAATCCGTGCCAGTGCCAGCGGCGACAAAACCCTTGTCAGCGTCCTGGAGCCCCGGCACAGGGAGGAAGGAAGGAAGGGAGGCCATCTTGACGGAGATCTTACACCAGAAGCTAAGATGGCTGGACTGGCACATGAGGTGAGTTGCATCATGGTCTTTTTTTGTGCATGCGTGTGTTTATTAGGGATATTATAGCCCCCTTAATTTGCCCCCTCGCTTCTAGCCTATCTGATCTTACTACACTAATTAGCGAGAGGGTTTTGGCGGGGGCTTGACGAGGAAGAGGGGGAAGCAAAGAAAATAAATTAACTGGCAATGACTGTAGCAACGACTGCCATCTTCCTTTGTTAAAGCTGCGCTGTGCATCGCAAATATTTTAACATCTAGTGTTCGTTTTCAGATTTATCAGCAAAAAATTAACCCTGCAATTAGTCCATCATAAGATACAATCACAGAAGTAAATACATGTATATATATATATATATATATATATATATATAAATGTTTTGTAATAACAAATATATATATATAAATAGATATTTGTATGACTTTGGAGTGTGTGTGTGTGTGTGTGTGTGTGTGTAAAAATATAATATATAGATATATAACATATATAAATTGTGTGTGCTGAAATATATATAAAATAGATGGATTTTAAATGCATTTAATGTACATACCAAAGTGCAAAATTATTTTACAGACTTGTTTTGTTCTTTACATCAGAGAAATGTACTTCTATAGCGGGCTTATTTACAATTCAGATCTTTTCTTTAAAGCAAATTGTTTGTAGCTGAAGACGGATAACGAGGGGTGGGAGGATAAAAAGAAGAAAATAATGAAACTAGGGCTGCTAATGAGTGGCGCTAAGCTAAGATCCTCTTGACACAGATGCAGTGAATGGAGAGAGGGCTGGTGGCGTGTTTAAAGAGACACACAGCATTCTCATGGCTCGTGAATCCTGTTGCAGTCAACGCGATTTATTTAGATTTTTACATGTTCAGAAGTTTCAGAATTCAGGGCTACATAAATGTGATGCCGCAAATACATGAATTCAGTTCAAATCCTTTTCTTTTTTGTTTCAAAGCAGCTTTACAGAAAATTCTTGTATTAACGTTAAAATGAGGACGTATTCTACTGTAAGTAATTTCTATATAGTAGTGATTTTGTAATACAGGTTATGTGGTTAGTCATTGTCATATATTCAGAATTTGCACTGATGATTATAGCTTAAAATAACTAGCAAAGGTGAAAAGATGATGAAAATTCATATTCATGTGACAATTAGTGAATGATATGTGATATAAGTGATATAAAGTGATATATAAATGTGTGTGTGTGTTAAATTCTTAATTACAATTCTTTTTTTAATTTTAGTATAATTAGTATTTAATACATTCTAAAATTACAAAAAATTCTAATATCGTTCCGAATTTTAGAATTATTAGACTAAGTATTTTTAAGTATATATCTCAAATTTATATAAATACTTAAAATACTTTGTCTGATGATACTAAAATGACAAAAAATATTCATACATACAAGCTAATTGTGGAAGTCAGTGTCTTGATCATGCTCATTGGCCTTCACACAGACACAATGCAGTTTTCCAAACAGCATGGGTCGGTCAGTGTCAGGCCCTGGCAGAGGCAGCCCATGGTGCCCCTGGGTTTTCTGAAAGGCAGGGAGAGGGTGAAGCTGGTACGAGGGCCGGCAGCTGCAGCATGCGTGCCTTTAATGAACAAAACGTGGTGTCAGCCATTAATATTCTGCCCAGCTCACGGCTGGTCCCTCGCTCTCAATGGAGGCCCCCTCCTTTATAAAGAGCTCCGCTTTCCCACCATTGTCAGGGCCGCTGCTCCTGCGGCACGACTGGAGGGGGCAGGGTGGGAAACACCGATGCAGACCAGACACCACCAGATGCCAAAGACACGAGACGGTTATGCAGATCGCAGAGCCTTTGTGTGTGTGTGTGTGTTTGTGTGTACAGGGGTGTGTATGTTTACAGACGCCACCTGATCATCTTAATTAGTTTGCATGTAGTTAATACGTGTCTGAGTGGGATGCAGATGTAAATGGGCTGAGTGCGTTTTGGTGCCTTGCTGAATTGATATTTTGTTCCCTATTGTTTCTTTAAAACAAATTGACAAATTTAGCTGTTAAATTATTATTATTTTTTTAATTTTTATATATATATATATATATATATATATCAACACACACATACACTAGTCAAAGAGTTTGTTGCCAGTACAATTTATATATATATATATATACATACATAAAAATTGACATTCAGCAAGAATGCATTAAACTGATCAAAAGAGACATTTATAATGTTACAAAAGTTCAACATTTTAAAATGCAATATTAACAATATTTTTTTGTTATAATAATTTTTGAAGTTTCATGTGACATTGAAGACTTTTTGAAGAAAATTTAGAAATAAAACAACGTTATAAAATATAAAATAGAAATAGAAAACAGTTACATTTAAGTAAATATTTTATAGTATTACTGATTTTGTTGTATTTTTAAGAAAATAAATGCTTTTTGGTGAGCATAACAGACTTATATTTAAAACATCTTTAAAAGATTTTACTAAAAAAATCTTTTGAATCATAAAATATAATATAGTGTAATATAATAATAGACTTACATTAAAAACATATATTAGATTTAGATTTAAATATTTTACCTACAAGAAACATTTGAACTGTGTAATATAATATAATATAATAATATACTTATATTAAAACATTTTGAAAAATCAATAAAACTTTGAACTGTGTAATATAATATAATATAATAATAATATATAATATAATAAATATTTAGAAAGTGCATATGTTGCCTTTAAAAATTATCATTAAACCACATTTAACATATATGAGAATCATTGCAATATATAACAAAATATCAAACAAAGTGACATTATTAATTTTAAAGTAACTACACAAATACACTGGTCAAGCACAGTATTCCACAAAATGATCAATTGCAATTAAATGTATAATAATTTTATATATATATATATATATATATATAGTGTGATTAAGGTGTCCAAATACTTTTTGTGGCTGCTAAATATCCTATTTTGAAATGAAATATATAACAGGTACCAGACAACATAAGTTATTTACAGTAGCAGTATTGAGCGATGTCCTCAGGTATCCATTGTTTAAGATACAGTACAGAACGGCACTGTTTGTTGATGAAATTAATAGACCTCTGGGTAAGGTACAAGGCTGCATGGGCTGATGATTTGCATCAGCACTGTGATGAAGGTCATATGACATCAGAGGCGGGCACCTCGTGCACCATGGGCTCCGCAGAGTAAAGAAACCATCAAACAACAAGCCCACCTCAGCTTCACCTCATCAAAGAGAGGCCACCCAGATGCAGACAGAGAAAATGATAATGCTGATAATGTGCCATTACTGCGATAAAGATTTGAAAATTAAAACAGAAAGGAAGGCAAATAAGGACGGGTTTGTATAGAGACACCTTGTGAGATTGATCGATTCGGAGGATGGAGGGAAGGAGGGGTGGACACGTGATGAGGAGACATGTTTTAGTTCCTCTGATGTCTCACGGCTTCATGTAAACCAGTCTTCAGTCACTTCCTCTGTTCCAATTACATAAGGGATAAATATATCAGAAATGCATTTGTTTAAGCCATCTCAAACATATGTGTTTATAGCACTATACTGAAACTATAACATTCAAAAGTTTTAAAACATTTTTGATATTATGTTCACTAATTACAGTGGAAACCATAATATTTTGATATTGTAGCTTTTATTCCAATGATGCAAAGCTGAATTCAGTCATCCTTCAGAAATCATTCTGATATGATCATTTGCTGCTCAAGATACATATTGCGGTTGAAAAAAGTTTCTAATGAACGGTCTTCTACTGAGATTGATTTTAATGGTTAGGTTCCCAAAGACCTTAGCGATATAACTTAAAATAGCAATAATTATTATAATAATAATGATAGTAATTTTAAATGAACTTATTTTGTCTTCAGTTTCTTATAATAAGTTCTTCTGACCTAATTAAAAGCCAGCAGGAAGATATTATTAAAGCTTTAACCCTTTAAGCGCATTACAGGGAGCAGTCATAGTAAAAATGAAAAGGAATACGAGTTATGTGAAAATTATGGTTTATATGGATCAGTAAAGATGCAAAACCGTGATACATGACAATTTGATATCTCTTTCTAATATATATTTTTTTTTTTAAAGTTGGGAGTATCTCAGGTTACGTAATATTAAATTAGGAAATTAATATTAATGTGTTTGCACTGAAAATAAATATTCATTAGATTCAATATTTTTTTTAAATTAAGGTTAGTTGCAATCAATTTATTTTAGCTGCATTTGAATAAATAATACTTTAAAAAATTGTAGCATTTCTTATTTAAATGATATAAAATAAATATATTGCAACCACTTACTTTAAAGAAATTAGTGAAATACTTTAAGTGGGAAGAGGAAATCTGAAGAAACTGTACAACTGCTGTTTTCCTTTTTTTTTATAATCAAAATGATTTTTATGTTAACTTGGATTTTGCAAAAACATGTATTTGAACAGAGCTTATAGTTTGTATATAACCTGTGAAATTCCATACAAATAGATAAATAATTAAATAAAAAATACTGGTTGACTGTAGAAAACCTCCATGCTTTTTGATCGTATGCTGGATGATTAAAAGAAGTGTCTAGCATTATCTGTTAGAGTCCAGTAAGATTAAATCACGATCATGTCTGCTGTGTATTTAGGTCAACAGCCATGAGCAAAAGTCTGTCATCTTTATATATCTTTGACTGTGTGCTAGTCACACTCTATCAACTCTTTCAACTGTAACAAGACGTGCTGTTAAACTGTTAAAGTCAGTAACTATAAGGGATACATTTACTAATCACCAGAAAACTTCATTTCTTCATGTAGGAGTAAACAATATCCATTAGGTGCAATTCAGTGTCCTAAATTATAGTAAATGTAGCTCAAGTTTAATCTTAGCCTCTTAATGCAACTTTGGCCAAGAACTAATCTATCAAGTTAAGAATCGGATCTTCCTACATCCATGTTTTTTGTCATTATGACGAGGGGAAACCCTCTGGATGTGAGTGTCATAGCAAAAGCAGTTGACCTGATTTTTGAGTCGGATTTGGTTGTGTTGTCCGATTTCTTCTGGGACAAAGTCAAAGTGTCATCCTCAGAAGTACGTGGGTTTGTTTATGATTTAATCGCTGGAAATGTGCATCACTGCACGAGTCGATTAAATTACCCGAGTGTTGAAAAAGATGTTTATAGTTTATTTATTAGCCGCTCATTAGCTGATGCAAAGCGCCTGTAACCCTTGAGGCTCGTGAGTTTAATTGAGCCTCTGTGGTGAAGAAATGATGAAGAGACGCTCCTCAAACATGAGATAAAGAAGGACTTAAAGGGATAGTTCACCTAAAAATCTAAATCCGGCATGTCGTTCCAAACCTGACTTTATTTTTTTACACTGTGGAACACAAAATAAAATTAATGAAACAATGAAAGGCAAGGGACCAAGCCAATTTTTTTAGAATATCTTATTTTGTAGACAACACGAGGGCAAAACAGTGCATGTAAAATGATAATTTTTGTGCTATTTTGCTTCCATTTAATGTCTTTTTTCTGAACAGTGGAAGGAAAACAAGTAGCTATTTTATGTCACTTTTTCAATTTGCCAGAGATGTTCACCTTCGTAGCACTTACATAAACCAAACTTTACTGTTTATCTATATTCTGAAGGTTTTTTTTAGTGGTTCGTTTACATATTATTCACCTGATTTATGTGAAGATTTTTTTTTTTTTTTTTAAAACATTTCTGGCTGTTGATGACTGATTAAAAGAGAAATCCAAAACTTTTATTATGTCAGCAAAATGACAAGAATTTTGATCAAATCAATGGATTAATTAATTTTAAAAATATTTGTGACTTTTTTCATCGCACAAGTTTTTTTCTCTCAGAATTGCAAGAAAGTCAGATTCTAAAAAACTAATTGTGACTTTTTTTAATCCCACAATTCACATATTTTGAGTTTTTTTCTTAGCAATTTTGAGTTTATTTCTCTTTATCCCTGTTTTTTTCCCCTCAAAAACTCAAAATTGCAAGGACGTCTCTCAATTCTAACTGTTTTCTCAGAATTGCAAGAAAAGAAGTCAGAATTCTGAGATTAAAATACACATTGACTTTTTTAGTTTCTGTATCCTATGTTGAAAACAAGTCTCCATAGATTTCTTTCTGAAAATGTATGCAAATTAGTGCATTTTTAATTACCTACAGCCTCATTTCCGTTTCAGAAAACTAGTAATGCAATGTTATGTCTTAGCACACTACTACGAATGATGTATGATATCTATTAGCCTAAATTCACCCAGTCCTGAAGGGTGACTGATTTTACCACAGGTGAAACGAACAGTCAGTGAAGTCAAGTTCAAGTTCACATATGTCTAGACCGTCTCGTTCCATCCCGTCCCTCTTTCTTTGCACACAGGGGGGTCTGTTTGCCCTTTGACCCGTGCGTAAGTTGCTATGGAAGGGCGGTGAGAGGGTTCAGTAATGTCCCCGTGAAAAAGCTGTGTCTGTCTAGTGACGTCCCCCCCTTTCCCCGCCTCTCTCCGCAGCTGGGCACGGTCCCGGAGCCTGGGAATCTTCGGGCTCAGACCTGGTCCACCCCCCATTGAGACTCAGTCTAGCCGTACCCTCACCCCACCATCTGCAGGCCGCCGCTCCCAAGTTCAAATCTAACGCACATATGATGCACAATACGGAGATGCAAAGGTTTGCTTGTAATTGCCGTAATGCACATGTGTTTTTATGCACTGTAAATATAAATGGAGATCTGCCAAGACCGCTGTCTTGTAATTGGTTGGCGATGCTGAAGGTGTGTGTTTGGAGTCGGAAAGAGAATTACAGTGTGTAAGAATGTGTGTGTGTGTGTGTGTGTGGTTGTCGGGCAGCAGGAGGGTATAATAAAAGGAGTCATTTGCATAAGCTGCATGGAGCCCGAAGAGGGTGTTCGGAGGAAAACAACAAGAATGAAAAAAGGACAAATCCTACGTTGTGCGGGCAGAAAGAGAAAGCGAGGGCTCGCGTATAGGGGAGAGAGTGGAAATTAACAGAGAAAGACTTGAAGCTGCTCCCCTGTGGTAATGAAAGGCATCAGGAACCTCAATGCATAATATTTGAACACTGTGACAGAGCGCTTACACTGTTTACAAAGGCCTATTGAGGGAGAGAGAAAGAGATTGATTACGGATCATTTATTTTGCTTTTGATGAGCGTGGAACATGTGAAAATATTAAAATTGTATCATCGTTGCTCTGCGGCTCTGTGTGAAGCTGTATTGTGATTTGTGTTTTGAGCGGCAGGTACAACGGCATGTTTTATTCTGATCGCTTTGCCCACATCATGTCTGTGCAATTAAAAAATCACTGTTTAGGGAAGCAGGTCTTTTAGATTGTATGTTAATGCAGCTCTGCTTTTTCTCTTTTGCAGATGTGGACTGAACTCGGTGAATACAAGTTTTGTCGAAAGATTAGCCGGAAATCGACTAATTATGCATCCAGAGAGAACAATAGGAGCCTCCAGCACCTGAAAGTTTAAGAGGCACATAAAAACATGTTGCGTGTGTGTGTGTATGAGACCAAAAAAAAAAAAAAAGAATTGTACTGTACTGTATTATACAGTATTATACCATTATTAATATTAATACATTTCTTTACAGTTAGCCTGGTTATAGATATTTAGGCTACATATTTCTAAGCCATACATTTTTATAAATGTATTTTTGTTGCCTTGATAACTGTTAAAAATGAAACATATGATGTGCGTTTTATATAGGCTACACATATTTTATGTATTTCAGATATTTTATTTTTTAAATTGTCATTTAATTTTAATTATAAATATAATATTTATACTGTATATTGTAGGCTATTGTATGGATGAATAAAAATGTGATATGAATCAGCTTTGCATTTTATTGACGTCATATTGTGTCACACCTGGCATATTGTGAGAGTAATGTGTGTAATTTGTAGGTTACATAAAACACTTGTATATTGTTGAGAACTATGATAAACAGATTTCAACGGGCAGCGAGAGATATGAAAAAGTGTGTGGTTTAGTTAAGATTTTGAGTAAAATAGCCTATTTTAATAAGAACACTTAAAATGTAATAAATTAGTTGAACACGATCCATGTCTAATTCAAAGATTAAAACTCTAGGCTACACCTTTTAGAAATAGAAAAACACACCCTGCAAAAATGTTGATGTAATTTGTAGTGAAAATGCCACACGCGGATTCACCAATCCTACTATGGCGAAGGACATCCGATTAATATTCATAAACTAAGGATAAGGATTAAACGGATAGCGAGCAACGTCAGCACGACCTACTTTATATATTCAAGACAAAAACGTTCACCATTGGAAGGTTACAATCAACGTCAACGAGAATATATAAATATTCAAGACACAAGCTTTCACCATTGGACGTTGTACCAAGACACGTCAGATGGCCACTTAATATTCAACTAGTAATCTTTCGTATAGTAAGATTCGTAAATTCTCGACAGGGAAAGGATTTTCGTAACAGACGCTAGAAAATAAGCCGTTCATAATGTGGAATTGAAGAAGAAAAAGCAGCATAAGGAAGCATAATTAAACGCCTTTATAAACAAGGAGAACAAACGGCTTTAAAAGCATGTCACTTATTTTCTAATTTAAAAGAAAACCGCTGTTTGAAACAATTCAAATTGAATTGTGCCTCAGTATAGACAAATCAGACTAGACGTAAATTAGCGTAACATAGTGTAACAATGTTTCAGATTATTAAAATCGTGAGCATTCTATTAGATCTATATTGGGTTCTAATGAGAACAGTTTGTTGAAATAAGAATTATCACACTTTTCAAACATTTAAGACAAGATTTTCAGCCATACCATTTTATGGTAAAAATAAATAGTCAAGTCAAGTCACTTTTATTTATATAGCGCTTTTAACAATACAAATTGTAGCAAAGCACTGAACATTATAAAATAGGAGAACAGAGTGATGGTAATGTATAATGACGAGATTAAACTTTATTTATCAAATGCAGAGACTGTCTCTGTAATCAAAACGACAAATAATATTGTTATAAGATATAACAGGTATAAAATACCAAATCACAAATATATTTGCTAAATATTTACTATTTTATGAATATCGGTTGTTACAGTGGATGGTAATTATAAATTTTATTCTATTATTTATTTAATTTTATACATTGTAATTCTGTTTATAACTTTATATATGAGTCACACCTCAATAAATAATTATCACTGAAAACAACAAGTTTTTTTTCTTTACCGGGAATGACCTTGACTCTTTTAGACCAGACCAATAAATGGACACTTGATGGAGTCCAGATGAATGAATATCATGTGGACAGGGACCAGCTGCTCGCTCCCTAGAGGACAATAAACTGGACCGAAATGACAGAGGTCAGAGTTCAGAATGACAGGTCAAGAGCTGCTAATTGAGTGGCGATTTCCTCTTTCTCCCTAAAGGGCGGATGACACTGAGGTCCCTAAAATGTCTGCACACTAATGAACCCATGACCTTTCATAGAGATCAAACACTAAGAGCTAACTGCTAAGAAAAATAACAATTAGTAAATGTTTTATTTAATTTTAATAATTGAATTCTAAATTATACACTACACCCAATCTGATTTTTGCTCTTTTTAAAATTATTTTACAAACAATAGGAAAACCAGTGTTCTATCTCATAGATAGATAGATAGATAGATAGATAGATAGATAGATTCATTAATTCCACAATTGTTGATTTTCTTTCAATTGGCAGGTTTTCTGTCTCTACACAAGGATATATGTATATTGCACTTTTGAATACCAATAGAGCTGGAGCCTGTGAACCCCTCTGACCCTTTGACCTCTCTCCCCCAAACATGAATAGCATCACTCAAGGCCTGGACAGGCTTTTCAGCTGGCCTGAGTCGTGCCTAAGCTCCTAAACATGATGATTTAATGTATCCTCAGCCCCCCCCCCACCCCTGGGTAGCTTTTACTCGGACTAACAGAAGTTTGTTTAAGACACAAACCCCCTCTAAAGACATGCCTCCCCATCTAATGCTTTCTCTCGGTTACACACAGGCAAACGTCCCTCCCCTCCTGTTCTTCAGGCTCCACACTTGGCAAAATTAAGGGTCTGATCTAACAAGGGCTCTTTCATCTGCTGAGAAAAGCAGTATGTGTTCAACTGACTTCTATAGGATGCTGGCAAAGAAGAGAAAGAAAATTAACTTGTTCAGAACTGAACCCATAATAAGTTTATACATAATTTAAATATATAAGGACTATTTACAAAAAGCAGCTTTGGGGATGACATGTATAGATTATCTTAATAAATAGGTCTTTTATAAATACATATGTTAATGTTGTTTTTAATTGTTAAATTACTCTTACGTTTAAGAACAAGGTGATTTCATTTAAAATTTAAAAATAGGTTCAGTCTTGTTGAAACGCATTATTGTTTCAGTTAATATATTATATTATATTCTACAAATGTTAAATTACCAGTATATAAAAAATAAAGTCTTATGTCTTAGTCTTATGTTCATTTTCTATGACGATAGCGCCCTCGTGCGACAATATTATGAAAACGTGTTGGGCGCTTGATTTCCGACAAAAGATTTTCAATCAAACATTTTATAGCGATTTGTTTTGTTAAGGTACCTTAGTAAGTGAGATTGCGTTCATAATGTCATGTTTTTTTTATTTTTTTTATTGAGGGCATTGGATTTAATAACATGCTATATCAACGACGTACAGTATTAGACCTGTAATCGAAATTTGAGACTCATGAGATTGTTTAAACTGAATGTTTTGTATGTTGTGAGTGTAACCTACGTGTTTTAACCATAGAAATAACAAAATGTCCCACAAGTTAGAAAATCACGACCCCGGCAGGACTCGAACCTGCAATCTTCTGATCCGAAGTCAGACGCCTTATCCATTAGGCCACGAGGCCTTCGCTACAACGTCAGAAAAAAAATGACCTACTATGTTTACTACATTATCATTTAAGTCGACTTTATTTAAAAAAAAAAAAAATAATAAATAAATAAATATATATATATATATATATATATATATATATATTTCAGAAACTATCTAACATTATATAGATGCAAAATATTCTACGCCTATTAATGAAAATGTTACATAGACAGCCTCATCACGCGGAACCAAAACACTAGGTGTCACTGTTAGGCAAATTGCCCTGCAAAGGAACATGATTTCTTCGGATTGAACTGTAGGATGCATGTGTAGTGTGTACGAATGTGTTTTTGGGCTGTATTTAGGAATACAGTGTTGACTGTAACGTAACGAAATCGATTTGCAAGTGCACTAGAATGGACAGAAAAACAGCGTCATGAACTTTATACAGCGGTGGTTAATCAGGTATTTGTCGTGGTTTTTGTCAGTGTGACAGATATGAGATGATGAATTCTCAAACTAAATAATATAGGAAACATTCTTGATCAAAAAATGTAAAATAATGCATGTCATATGTATGTCCTCACTAAATAACGCCGAATTTCTCATAGTAGTTCTAACTATGTCTTTTACTTTTAGCTCCGGAAACATTCTATTTTATATGGTGAACATTTTATGTTTTATATCAAATAAAATGTCAAAATATTGTATATTTATATTATAAATATTTAAATTAAATGTATAAATCCAAAAATAGCATCTTAAAGGAAGTACATTGTCAGTCTTGACGTGATTTGATTTGAATCTCTAACTTGTTTACTTTTCATTTACCAGGTTCTTCTAAGTATGTCATGAGTGTGTGTTACATCCAATACTTTAATTACGATGCTCCGTCTGATAGCATGTCACCGGTGGCAGTCCTTTATACGAACTGGAACCTGGGTAAGATGGTGCTCCACGTCTGTGAAACCCAAATCCCAGCAGGGCTCAGATCAGACCCGTCTGAACCCCCTCGACATCCAGATGCTCTCCAGGAACCTGCAGGAGCAGATATTTAGGGGTCAGACGCCGGAGTGCACGGACGAGGATGTTGAGCGCAGTATAAGACACTTGGAGCAGCATAAACTGTGGGGGAAAGAAACAGCCCTGTTACCTGACATAGACCTCAAGTTACCCCAAATGTACGGCAATGACATTGATGAACACTTCAGTTTACTTGCCCAAAAGCAGAGCCTTCCTTATCTGGATGCGGCCAGTCAGCTTCAGAGAGCAAGACTTCCCAGGATGCCCAAGGAATGGGCTTGGGAAGTGGGCTGGACTCGGTATGGGCCAGGCGGAGAACACCAAAGTGTCAATTTCCCAGATGAGAAAGCTGTAGTGTTTGATGTGGAAGTCTGTATGGAGGAAGGACACTGTCCTACATTGGCTGTGGCAGTTTCCCCAAATTCCTGGTGAGGTTTACCGATGATAACAGGTGTATATTCACCAGTGATTTTAGATAACCTTTTTTTATTTGGTGTTGCAGGTACTCATGGTGCAGTAAGAGGCTCATAGAAGACAGATACACGTGGTCTAGTGACCTGACACTGTCCGATCTCATCCCCCTGGAGACCCAAGCAAACTCCACTCAAACGTGGGGCGGAGTATGGAAGGAGAGGCTTGTGGTTGGACACAACGTGAGCTTTGATCGCGCGCACATTAAAGAACAATACTTATTGAAGGTGAGATTCATTGTGACTAGTTTTTGTTGATTTTAAAGGGGATTTTAAAATATTAACCTTCAATATTATTTGGTCTTAAAACAATGAAATGTAATCATTTTAAAAGCTAATGGCAATAATTGGTATCAGAATATTATATTTTACAGTAGGCTTTCCTAAACTGGTGTTCGTGAAGGAGTAAGCGGATCTTGAGTTGAAAATAATCTAATTTATAAGCTAATAATTTATTTAATTTATATAATAATATTTATGTATATAAAATTTCATTTGGTTCCCTTCATATTATATGACTGGAGAACCAGCAACAGAAAACTGTAAACATGCTAATGGGTTGTTAAATCTTTGAAATACTGCCTTAATATCTCAGGAGATAATATGCAGAACATTTCTGTAAAAGAACTGACAAAAAGGTTTTTGAATCCCTGCATTGTTATTAATGTGAACTTTAAAAATATTGTCCTTATAAGTGACTAGTATTACAATTACTAAAACTAAAAATGAAATGAAAATTTAAACTTAACTTTCTTGTGTCTTAATTCTTGTGTTAATTAAAAGAATAAACATTAAACATAAATATTGGAAGAAAATGGTGTCTTGAAAATTAACAGAAATAAAATAAGTGTAAGTTAAAGTGTTAAAATTACTACTTTAATTTATAAAATTGACGTATAAATAAAAAGTTAAACAGAAGTATTAAAAAAATAAAAACTAATAATTTTAAGTTTTAACGAGTGTCCCTATCACAATGGAAATGGACCATACACATAATAAAAGCACATAATAAAAGTATTTAAAATTTAACTAAAATTAAAATCGAAACTGAAAATATAAATATAAGTGCTAATTTAAAGTAATAATAAATTATAATATTAAAGAGATTTGCAAAATAAAAGTGTGTTTCAGAATTAACTTTGAATATATATCCACAAATAACACAAATAAATATCCAATATTAACTGATGTTAACAAAATTAGAAAAATCTTTATGTATCATATTCTTTATATCATGTTTGTGCTTTTTGGTTGGTCTGTGTAGGGCTCCAAAATGCGTTTCCTGGACACAATGAGTCTCCACATGGCAATCTCAGGTCTGACGGGATTCCAGCGCTCACTTTGGATGGCTAGCAAGTACGGCAAGAGAAAAGGGCTACAGGAAGTGAAGGAGCACATAAAGCGCCTCGGCCGAAAATCGGAGGGCCCGAAGGTTCGTACAAACCTCTCAACTTTTGTCAGCAGAGCCTTAAAAGTTCACAATACTACCAACCGTTAACAAATTGTGTGATTTTCCTTGTGCAGATTGGCTCATGGGAATGGGTTGATATTAGCAGTATTAATAACCTTGCTGATGTTCATGCTCTCTATGTGGGAGGAGAACCGTTGAAGAAAGAGCCTAGGGAAATCTTTGTGAAGGGCAGCATGCCGGACATTAGGAGAAATTTTCAGGTAAACATGTAAAAGAAAGAGTTAACTCAAAAAATAAACCCTTTCCTGAAAATGTACTCACCATTTTCTATTTGAACAGATTTAGAGAAATGTAGGATTGCATCACTTTACAAGATGTTAACAGATGAACTGGAATGTGTATTATTGTGATGTTTTTATCAGCTGTTTAGTCGCTCATTCTGACGGCACCCATTCACTTTATAGCATCTATTGTTGAACAAGTAATGCTAAATCTCTCCAAACGTTTTCACAACTGAATGCAAATACAAATGAGGGAAGTGTGTTTTACTTTGTTTTCTCTGATAGGAGCTGATGCAGTACTGTGCTCTTGATGTTTTGGCCACACATGAGGTGTTCATTCAACAGTTGCCTCTCTTTATGGAGCGGTATGACACTTACTTTACATAAACCCACCACCAGCTCTACATTATGGCATATTATTGTTAAGTGATCTGACGTCTGCTCTCTTCTAGGTGTCCTCACCCAGTGACACTTGCAGGTATGCTAGAAATGGGTGTATGCTACCTTCCTGTCAATCAGAACTGGAAACGGTACTTGGAAGATGCCCAGACCACTTATGAAGAGCTGCAGAGAGAGATGAAGAAATCGTTGATGAATCTTGCTGACGATGCCTGCCAGTTATTGGAGAATGAGCGGTAAACATGCACTAATTTGTTTTTTTTCATAATAACCAATTGGACTCCCTGAAAGAAATGTTAAGGGACATACAGTTACACGTTCTGCTTATTTTGATGTTATTGGTATGGTCTGCTGTGCAGGTACAAAGATGATCCCTGGCTGTGGGACTTGGATTGGGATGTTCAGGACTTCAAGCAAAAGAAAGTACCTGTAAGCAAGAAGAAAGCCAAACAAGAGGCTGAGTCAATAGCAGCAGCAAAAGAAAATGTACCCGAAGACTGGAATGAGGGTAGATGTTTTTTTTGTGTGTTTTTCTTGTTTGAAATGGTTCAGACAGTTAACATTCATTAAGTACACTACTGTTTGGATTTTTTAATTATTTTAAGTCTCACCAAAGCTGCATTTATTTAATGCAGCAATACTGTAAAACTAATACAGTTTGAAATAAGTTCCTATTCTAATGTAAATATTACATTGTGATGGCAAAGCTGAATTAGCATTACTTTAGTCTTTAATGTAGTGTCACATGATCCTTCAGAAATCATTCTAATAAATTTGGTGCTCAAGAAACATTTTTATCTTCTTATTATCAATATTGAAAACTATTCAATGAATATAATGTATATGATTAGAAGCATTGATGAAAAGTTAAATATATTTGATCAAATATATTGAATGTAAATAAATGTATTTTATTAAAATTAGCATCTTCCACAACTTTGTCTTAACTGTGAACTGTACTGTTGATGAATTTAAAAAATCAATCTTTTCCTAAAAGGATTTTTGGAAAACCTGGAAATATCTGGTCATTTTAATAATAATAAATACTGTAATAAATGTTTTAACAGTATTGTTGTCACATTAACATTATTATCAATATTATTAATATTATTATTCAAAAAAAAATTGCACTAGTTATTTAGTTATTTTATTTTAAAGTAGTTATTTTTTTTTTATTTGAGTTATTTTAAAGGATAATAACATTATTAACACTCTGTTTCAGACCCAGGTCCTCCTCCAGAAGAAGAGCAAGCTGATCTGCACCCAAGCAGAGAGCTTTTACAGAAACTAAAAGAGACAGTCAGCTACCTGCCAAAAAGGAGACAGCACTTACCGGCCCACCCCAGGTAAATACCACCCCCTTTATCACATTTGAGTGAAACATCACATTGCATGAGTGCACATTTTGTACGTTGTTTCTGCTCAGCTGGTATCGTAAGCTGTGTGTGAAGATGTCTGAGGCCGAGGACTGGTCTCCTGGAACCAGTCTCATCAGTCTGCAGATGAGGGTCACTCCTAAGCTGATGGGCCTCACATGGGACGGCTTTCCCCTACACTACACAGACCAGCACGGCTGGGGTTACCTGGTACCAGGACGCAGAGATAACCTGGACACCTCAGAGGACAGTGAAGGACCTGTATGTCCATACAGGTAAAATAAAGCAAAGATAATTGCTGTGTTCTTTAGAAAAAAAATAAATATAGTGGCCTGACAGCATCTTTCCAAAAACCTGGCTTCCAGGTCAATTGAGAACATCTATAAAGAGTACTGTGAGCGCAAGGGAAAAGAACAGCCCCAGTATCTGGACATCCCACCTTCTGATGACTTTATGTTGACAGACAGTGCCGTGTGGCAGACGGTTAGAGCTTTGCATGATACTAAATGGGGTTTTTAGGGCTGGTAATTTCCTTTACAGTGGACATTTTCATACATGTCTGCATGTTTTTGTGCGTGTGTGTAGGTAGAAGAAGTGAGTCGACTGGAAGTGTTTGATGATGAAGCGCTGAGCACGGCAGGAACATCTAAGAGCATCAAGGTTTGGTTGTGATAAAAAAACAAACAAACAAAAGTTTATATATATATATATATATATTTTTTTTTTGTGTTGTTAAATAAATAAAAAAAAGTTATTATTTAATGCTTTGCAAATGCACATAAACTAAAATAGCTATATTTATTCATTAGAAAAAACAAAATGCAGTAGCCGTAAATGGGAACGGCGAGTGTCCCTATCACAATGGAAATGGACCATACAGTGATATCAACATCCCTGGATGCTGGTTCTTCAAACTGCCTCATAAGGTATATGATTTTTGTCCTCATAGTACACTGCATACATTCAAGTTATAGTCCCATGTTACTCAAATAGTTTCAAATCACAGGACGGAAATGAGAACAATGTGGGTAGCCCATTCTCTAAAGACTTCCTGTCTAAAATGGAGGACGGTACGCTTCAGGCAGGACGAGGAGGCACCAACGCCACACGAGCGCTTGAGATCAACAAGATGATGTCATTCTGGAGAAATGCTCAAAAACGCATCAGGTTTGAGAGTCTTTTTTTAAATATGCTAGTCTTTTGAATGTGTTGATGATGCTTAGAGCTGATGTTTTGATCCAAAATCTCTTATTTGGTCTTTCTTTGCAGCTCCCAAAAGGTGGTATGGCTCCGTAAGGCAGAACTGCCGCGCACTGTCAGACGGTTTGTTAATGGGGTCTATTGTGTCGTTCATTTGAGTGAAAACATCAGAAGGCGTCTGACCTTCTCTGACCTTGCTCCTTCTTCAGACATGAAGACTTTGATGAGGAAGGACAATATGGGGCCATTTTACCACAGGTCATCACAGCTGGAACGGTCACTCGCAGAGCGGTAGAGCCCACGTGGCTGACTGCAAGTAATGCTCGGGTACGACAGCTACAGATGGCAGTGTCCTCTATAAAACACTGAGAATGGCATTATTAATGGAGTTAATTATGCGTATATAAGTAATCATGCATATGTGTGTGTGTGTATAAATCTATACATTTTATTATATATATATATATATATATATTCAATATTTTTAATATATTGTTTTTATATAGTTGTATAGTTTAACATAAGAAAAACATTATGATATGGTAAAACATCTAATTTATGAGGCCAAAATATCAAAATTATGACTTCAATTGAAATTAACAGATTTTTTTTGGCATAAGTCATATAGTTTGACTTCATCTAATAATTTGTCTTAATTATGATGTAGCATCTCATAATTTCTACTTTTTGACGCAATTATGAGATACTAGCTCATAATTTCTACTTGTGTAAGACTTTCAACTGTTGTCACAAAACATTTAATACCATAATTATAATGCAGTATCTTATTTTCGTTTTGTCAAAATTATAACATAATATTACTATAATTTCTATTTTGTGTCTCATTTGTAACTTAATGTCATCATTTATATCATAACTTTTCATGTCAGTTATCAGTTTTTATTTTATTGACATAATTATGACATAGTAGTTCATAATTTCTTTTTATGATGTATAATCCTAATTTCAGCTTTATGTCAAATATATCATGTAGTGTCTCAATGTAGTCTTTGTGTCATGTTTGTCTTAGTATCTCATAATTTATCATTTGTCATACATTTTTTATCATTTATGATGTAGCATCTCATAATTTCTATTTTTAGTCAGGATTATGACAGTATCTCATAATTTCCTAATTCACTTTTTTGTCAAATTGTTTTAGTTTGTTGTAATTGCCATAACAGATTCAGCGTAACATTTTGTCAAAAATGATTTACCAAAGTATGATTTTGTTTTTCTTGTGTGGCAGAATTGGGCCGCCATAATTGTGTCATTTAATGCCTGAGGGGTTTGTGTTTTCAGAAAGATCGTGTAGGCAGTGAGCTAAAGGCCATGGTGCAGGTGCCTCCTGGGTATCACCTGGTTGGATCAGATGTGGACTCTCAGGAGCTGTGGATCGCTGCTATACTGGGCGAAGCACAGTTTGCAGGAATGCATGGTATTCCAAATGCACTTTCCCAGCCATTAGATGCACATTCCTAAAAAAATATTTTTTATCAAAACAACAAAATGTTAACAAAATAAGGAATGCCTAATCTTGTTTCTTATGAGGAACAAGCTACACCCTTTGCTTATTCATAATTTCTGATTTCCAGGATGCACAGCGTTTGGATGGATGACACTTCAGGGAAAGAAAAGTCAGGGCACGGATCTGCACAGCCGCACCGCAGATGCTGTGGGCATTAGCCGTGAACATGCCAAGGTCTTTAACTATGGTCGGATTTATGGGGCCGGCCAGCTGTTTGCTGAGAGGCTGCTAATGCAGTTCAATCACAGACTAAGCCAACAGGAAGCAGCTAGTAAAGCTCAACAGATGTACGCACTTACAAAAGGACTGCGTAGGTAGGCAAAACACGACTCGATTTTTTAACATTCATTTAAAACATGGTTTAAATGTGTGTGTATATAATGAGATATTAAATAGTGTTCATTATATTAAATGATTATTTAAAAAAAAACTTTTATTACAATAAATTACAAATATTAAATTATAAAAAAAGGTATTGAAAATATACATATTGCTAAATTGTTTTCGTCTTTGGCTTTTTGACTTTCATGCTGTGTATAACACATCTCTATGTGAACAAAAACATCTTGCAAAGTGTACCATGAAACATTACCAAAACCAAAATATAAACCCCATAGCAGGGGCACTTTAATATTTTTTAAATATTAACATAAAAAGTTATAATTTATTGTTTTGCTTTAAATAATTGATTATGTGCAGATATCAGCTGTCTGAGGAAGGGGAATGGTTAGTAAAGAAGTTGAATGTGGACGTGGAAAGAGCCGAGGATGGCAGCATCTCACTCCAGGATTTGCGTAAAATCTCCAAACTGGCATCTCAAAGGTCTGTTGACTGTGTAACGCAAGCTGTTTCATGCTAATTTGTGTTGGACAAACCTGCATGTCAAACTCGTGTTTAATCCTTTGAAGTACCACCAGAGGGAGCAAGAGGAAGTGGAATCTCGCAGGGCAGCGTGTGTGGGCAGGCGGCACAGAATCAGAGATGTTCAATAAGCTGGAAAGTATCGCCCACTCCGAGGAACCAGCCACTCCAGTGCTTGGCTGCAGGATTTCCAGAGCTCTGGAGCCTTCTGCTGTTCAGGATGAGGTGAGACAATACCTGGGTGCAAACTGTAATATGAAGTTCATTATTTCAACTATCTTTACACCTCTGCAAATGATGTTTGTAACAGCACTCAATGACTTGCTGTACGTCTAACTGAGTTAAACTGACTTCTTGAGACTTCTATTATGCTTTAGTTCATTACCAGCAGAGTAAACTGGGTGGTTCAGAGTTCAGCTGTAGACTATCTCCATCTAATGCTGGTGGCCATGCGGTGGCTGTTTGAGGAACACGACATTGACGGGCGCTTCTGCATCAGTATTCACGATGAGGTGCGTTATCTGGTGACGAGTGAAGATCGTTACAGAGCTGCACTGGCCCTGCAGATCACCAACCTGCTCACCAGGTGATGGACAAACTTTGATTCCTGTTGTTGTTGGTATTACTCTGTGTTACTCAGTCCACGCTTGAATGTTTTCATCCATTCTCAGGTGCATGTTTGCCTATAAACTGGGAATGATGGACTTGCCCCAGTCCGTGGCTTTCTTCAGTGCGGTGGACATCGATAAATGCTTACGGAAGGAGGTGACTATGGACTGCGTGACTCCATCCAACCCCACAGGAGTGGAGCGGAGATACGGGTTAAGACAAGGTCAGTCTAAGCCTTAATTGTCACATTAAAGGAATAGTTTACCTAAAAATTTAAATTAGCTGAAAATGTCCTCCAAGATGTAGATGAAATACAGCATTCCATTACTTGCGCACCAATGGATCCTTTACAGTGAATGGGTGCTGTCAGAATGTAAAAACATCACGGTAATCCACATCGCTTCAGTCCATCACTTAACGAAAACCTTTTCCAGTGAAAACATTTTGAATCTGAATCAGGAGAGAAATGTTTAAACTGTTTCCCGGTCATGATTCAGAACTGCAGATGCTAAGGGAAACTGTGTCTTATGGACTCTTTAAGAGTGAAAACAGGCCTAAACAATTCTAAACACTAAATGAACCATGGATCATGGACTATTTTGGCTCGACAGTTTAAAGTTAAAACACCTTTATGAATTTGCTGATATTTTTAGTGTTTATTTGCACTAAGTGCAAATATCCCACCTTATTGGAAGAGGCTATTTACACTTACTCCACCCACCGACGTGTTATTGGGCTTGTCAACATTACAGAAGATGGTTGACTGTTGTCGCCTATGTTTCATTCTTATTTTGGCAAGCTTTTATTTCCCCTTTTCATATTTCAGATGAAATTAAAAAGTTGAAAAGGGTATATGTAGAGAGGACTTTGCCCCAATAAGGTGGCATCCATTTAATAAATTGAATTAAAATGAAAATTTACACTGCATAGTTTTAGTACTAAATACAATTATTCAGAGATGCAGATCCATTATTTGCAATAATTTAGCAAATAAAAATGCTTTTAAAATAACAAAAATGTAAATGACATTTACACTAACTATTTTGTTAGTGAAATATGCTATCTAATTACTCTTAGAGTAATTAGCCACTAGTGCAAATAGCTACTGTTATAACAGTTATAACCTTATTAACATTGTCCAAAACATTTTTTAGTTCCACTGCAATGAAATAACGACTGGTAAACTGTTTCTTTAAATTTTTTATCACATGTGGACATGTTTATAGCAGCATTTTGTGAACATGAACTTAGAAATAGATTCTTAATATATTATCAGCATGCCACTGGTAACAAACCAGATCCTGTTTTTATACCAACAGGTGAGGCATTGGACATTTATCAGATTATAGAGATCACCAAAGGGTCGTTGGCCAAAGGAAAGTGTTGAAATGAAAGAAATGAATGAACAGGGTTGTAAAAAAAAGTGCAAAAGCAGGAAGAGAAGCTCTCTTTTTCACTGCTTCCTCCTCTTTTTCTTTGGTGCTTGATTTTCCTCTGGAACTTGAGAATCTTCAGTCTAAAGAAAGAAATAAAGACACCATCAGAAATGAAGAGCCCAAACCCGCAGCACTATGACCATGTTTAAAAAAAGACACGCCTGTTGGCTTTCATCCTGTTCCTGCAGCGCAGCGTCCAGTGTGGCAGCATTGATTCTGAAGTCTCTGGAAGTGCTCAGTTTCATGTATTGCATCAGATTGACCTGTTTGAAAGCATTCAGATGTGGCTTCATTTTTCAAAGATTTTGGTAACACTTGTATATGCTGTGCATACTTTATAGGCAAAAGTATACCTTGGATTTCTTGGAGAGAAGAATGAGGAACTTTTCATACTGTTCAATGTTGAAAATGAGATTCGGGATGGCTTTAGTCTCACGAAGGACTTTGGCCTAGAAAGGAAATCAAAACCATTTTTAAGACTGCACTTGAAAGATTCAATTATTACCAGATTTTTTGATATTTAAAAGAAAATAAATTATGCAAAATGCTTTTTTTTTTCTCAGGGAATGACTCTTAATAGTCCCTACTGAAGCAGCTGCTACCGCTTCATCTTCTTTTTTCTTTTTCTTCAACTTTTCTGGGCCTCCTGCCGTCAGCTCTCCACTCTGAACAAATCAACATGATTTGATAATGTGTCAGTGACAGTGTGTTGAAGGTTGAAAAAAAAAAAAGAAAAAAAAAAAAGATCATTTTCAGGTACGTACCTGTACGTACGTGATGAAGCAGTAACACTGAGGAGTGAGATGAGAGCCTGAGAGCTTCACCTGGACACAAGAAGAGTTATTTTAAATGTGGATCTGCAAATACGTGTCTTCAAAAAGAGTTCCATTTTTTTAACAGTTAATTTTTTTTTTTAATCACAAACAAAAAAGCATTAATGTTGAGTTGTATATTAAATTTTTCATCTTTGCAACAATTTGAGAAACGTTGCAAACACTATCTATTAAAAGTTTGGGGTCTGTAATGCAAAGTGTTACATTCACCCTTTATTTTATGCATTTATTTTATCAAAAGTTCTTTCACAAAATATAGTTGTTTTCTGTTTGAGTTTATTTTAAAATGTAATGTATTCCTATGATGACAAAACTGAATTGTTACCATAACAGTTTTAATTGTCACATGAGCTTTCAGAAATCAATTTGATATGCTAATTTGATGCTGACTTTTTAGTAGAAATTCAGTAATCTTATCCACTGGAATCAGATTTATGATTTAACAAGACTTTATAGACATTTATATTTTTCTTAATATTTAGAAACAATTTTACCAATTTCTCCAAACGTGCAGGTAGCTGGCCAGGTTGGGTCACACACAGGTGAATATACTGCAAAAATAAGTGTTTGTAACAACTTTAATTTTATGTGAAGAATCCCCAAATCACAACAGAGCAAACTGCCGAATATAAATCACATTATTGCGTTAAATCAGAAGGAGACTCACATATTTAGTAAGTGTAGTGAGGATGCTGTAGGTTCGACTGAGCTCTCTCATTAGTGTGTCTGTGCAGTGTCCCGGGGGCAGGGCGGTCTGAACCAGCTCATGCAGAGCTGTTAGCAGCGTGCCTAACTGAATTGTGACAGCCTTCTCGATCGGGTCCTGCTGGCCCAGTGGCTGCTGGGTGTTTCCTAACACAAACACACAAGAAATTGCTAATAATTGTCTTTATCCTTGATCTGGGATGTCAAGTCCTGGTCCTGGTAGACCACAGTCTTAATTAAACACACCTGACACAGCAAATCAGAACTTCCAGGCAGGTGTGTTGGAGGTCATTTAAGAGAAAAGTTTGAGGTTTTTGGTGTGTTACCTGAAATTGTTTTGTCTGAGCATATCTGGCCCTTCTTCTTGGCAATCAACCAGTCGACTTCATCCAACACTTTTCCAACTTGAGACAAGACTAGAAGCTGTATAAAAAAAAAAAAAAGGCAGATGTGCTCTAATAGCAGGCATTGAGATTTAAGAACTTGTTTCTGAAAACTCTGTTCTTACCATGGTGGATGCAGCTGTCTTCATGCTGATGATGGCAAAATGAGACTGTTTCTCCACCTCTACGTCCTGCTCAGAAACAGAGATTATTATAGTGACATAAGATCAACCGTTAGCCTGGAGCACAAAACCTGTAATAGGTAGCAAGGGTATATTTGTAGCAAAAAACAAAGATATATTGCATAGGTCAAAAGGTTATCCTTGTACTGCATGCCAAAAATTTAGGATATTGAGTAAAGATTATGTTACTAGTAGATATTTTGTAAATTTCCTTCCATAAATAACAAATTTTAATTTTTGATTAGTAATATGTATAGCTAAGGCCTTCATTTGGACAGTTTTAAAAAGCTGATTTTCTCAATATTTAGATTATTTTTTTGCTCCCTCCGATTCCAGATTTTAAAATATTTGTCTCTCAGACAAATCTTGTCCCATCCTAACAAACCATACATAATCTGAAAGCTGAAGTAGATCAGTTTTCCATTGATGTATAAATCTCAATTAAAAAACAAAAAACAAAAAGGACCCTTATGGTTTTGTGGTCCATGGTCACAAATTTAAAGTTCTCCAGTACTTCAGCTTCTCATTTTGCTGCTTTGAGAAGATGCAAGGTCACAGTACCTCATCGATGTCTCCCAGCTGGCTGTGTATGTCCTGGCACATCTCCCAGAGCAGAGACACTGGGCTTTTATACAGGACATGCAGGTTGAACAGCAGGGACAGCAAGCCCTTAGTAAGTGAGATGTCCTCTGAAAGAGAGAAACCAGTGAAAGTAGGATTGGAATATAAAATTATGCATGAATGATTTTTTATTTGATTATCATATTTCTTGAAGGCTGCACTATTTAAGCAATGCTGCATTCAGTGGTTTGAAATCCTCTCAGAAGCTAATAAATGTTTCATCTTTGTATCTGGATACGAATTACTTACCGAAGTTGGTTTCCTTACAAATTTTCACAGTCCAGGTGATCATTTGCACAAACTGCACAAAAAAAAACAAGCCACATTGAGATTCCTGACAGCTAATACTGAAAAATCTTGTGTGTTTTGAAGAACTACCTGCTGAGAGGAAGGATTGAGATGCCGTGAAAGTATGCTGAGGATGCTGACCAATAGCTGAGCTTCTTTACTGTTGAACTCCTCCTCTCCCCCACTGAGCTGGTTCATCAGCGCACGCTGTACATAAAAAAAAAAAAAAAAAAAGTACAATAATGCCAGTGTATTTTAGACAGATTGACTCACGCAAAATGAAGATGGTACCTGAAACTGGCGAATATAGAAAGTGGTTTGCTCTGTCAGATCAGATCCTTCACCCTCTGCCTTTCCTGAAACATCTTTAGGACAGTTTTTTTTATTTTTTAGTAAAAGAACATAAACATACAAGTATTATCTAGAAGTGACAGGAGTATTAAACAGTTCACCGAGAGATGACAGGAAGCTGCTCATGCGTGTGGGGTATCGCTGCAGCACGGTGGTGAAGACTCGAAGTAGACACTCCAGACATAGTAAGGACACACTCTGGCCTTTCTCCTTCTTCCCAGCATCCTCCACGGTAGATGGCACGTTGGTGTAGCGCCACATTAAGACACTGCATGCAGGGAAAGGCACGCACGAGGTTAATAATTGCAGCTTCGTTCAGGCACTAATGTACCTCTCAGTAACATGAGCTTAGACCTGGTGATATCACAGAGATGGCGGAAGGTTTTATCAGGGCTCTGTCCCTCCGGCCCGTCTGTGTGACCCGTCTCTTCCAGCTGTTGGATCTTCTGCAGAGACACACTCACAGAGTAGCGCAGGAAGTCTCCGCTGGAACGCAACACAGACAGACTCTCCTCACGGCTCTGAGTGCTGTCTCTACAAATATAAATAAATACATAACATTTTATAATGATAATATGATATGGATTGCCAATTTATTGACATTTCAAATATATTTTACAATTATAGTTTTCACTGCAGTTTTTGATCAAATAAAAATACTGCCATGGTTAGCATATGGCTTCTTCCAATAACAAAAAAAAAAAAAAAAAAAACAACACCAGACTTTTAAACGGCAGTGTATATGTTCATATATGTTCACGCTTATGTTCACTGTACCTGAAAAGAGCAGTGAGCAGTGTGGAGATGAAGCCTAGAGAGAGAAGGCTGCGAGGGGCTTTGCTGGATGCGGAGCGGCTTTTCCCTGCCCGTTCCTTGAGGATCTCAGACACCTTATGATAGCGCTTGAAAAGCTCCAGAACATCCTCAAAATGGTTCTTACTGCTCAGCATGTGCAACAGAATATGTTAAACACATCTAGAACAGCATTTGAGATATAAAAGTAATCAGAAACACTTTCACAAACACGCACTTGTAATTGGCAGTGATGAAGTTGTACTCCATGAGAACCTCATTCAGTCCCATCACCAGCACAGCATAGATACTGTTCTTCACTCCAACACTGGAACTTGTTGAAAACTCAGCACACTTATCCTAAGAGACATTAAATTTAGTTTTGTTAGTCACAAGTATCCCCACCAAATATACAATTCTGTCTCAAGGGCCAGATTTACTAAACATTTAGAATGTACATAAAAGAACAAATGTATTGACAATGTGAACATTAAATAAAAATACAAACGCAACCAGATTATTTTCACAATGACCAGTGCAATCTACTAAGAGCAGTGTAATTTACTACCTGCTTTAAGACATGCTTTTTCTGTCCGTTTAATAATGGCGTAAATACCAGTAACTTAAAGTAACAAACGTTAGTAAATCGTGTTGTGTAATTTATTTAAATAAATCTCCTCCCATACATTTTCTGTCTGCAAATACATATTCAATAAAGTCAGGCACAAAAATAACTATGACAACACCTTTTCAGTGCTAATTCT
Organism: Enteromius radiatus; assembly: GCA_032357445.1. Classification (NCBI taxonomy): domain Eukaryota; kingdom Metazoa; phylum Chordata; class Actinopteri; order Cypriniformes; family Cyprinidae; genus Enteromius; species Enteromius radiatus. The sequence continues at coordinate 4,455,604 of JAUCMS010000055.1, read as the reverse complement.
TCACTGCACATCTTTAGCAAATCCTGACAGTACTTTTTTTAAATCGCCAAAAGACTACATCTGACAGATTTTCTGACATTTTTATTCCAAGCAAAGAACTGCAACTTACCAACTCAAAATCCTCCAGTTCGCTTTTAATCATGCGCTTTGTTATGCTTTCCAATATAGAGTGCAGTTCACTTTGTACTCCACCCTCATCTTCATCATCCTCATCATCATCGCTCACATTGCCACCTGACCGTATGTTCTGGTTCCACAGCAGGCAGTGAACTGTGCAGCACAACAAGTGAGCCTGGAGAAACATACATAAGCTGAAAATTCCTTACCTCTTTATATTAGATAGCCTTAAGTACTATGTACTTGCATTTAAATGAATTGATTGGTACACTGCATTTACTTTAAGTTTTTACTATAAGTTAAAATTCTTATATGATCAAGTGCATCATGTCAATAGGATTAAGGCATCGCATCAGTACCAGAGGCTCCTGGATGAAGACCTGATCTCCATGCGCGCTAATACACGACTCCAGCTTCAGAGGCGGAAGCAGATCTTGCTCTGGTTCAAAGTATCGCTTTAACTGGTAAACAAATAATGAATGGCTCAGTACCATCAGTTAGTCAGAGCAGAAAGGCATACAAGCTCCATTTAGGATGATATACGCACTTGTGACAGGAGGGTCTGTATGATGGAACTCGCCAGCTGTGAGTTACGACGAAGGACATCATGAAAACCCTTTAAAATCAAATGTTTCACATTCTCAGTACAAAGCAGATGAATCACTGAAACAGCCATTTTGTTTCACTCCTGTTGGGCAAGTGAGAAGGTCAGACCTCATAAAGCATAAGCCGGACATCAGCCTGCTGGTTGAGGCAGCGCCGTAGACTGCTCAGGATCTCCAGACAGAAGGCTTCATTAGCAGCAGTGTTATAGCGCGAGTGGACATCCGCCTGGACCTGGAGGAGTCAGAATCAGTCATAATCACAATAACACAAGAGTCTGTAATGAAAACGGCATTGCACAGATGTTTGCAGATGTTTATCATTCACCTGGCTGGATGTGATGGCCTGACTGGCCTGGCTGGAAGCTAAACTCCCCAAAATACGAAAGTTCTTCAGTAGCAACAGGAAGCCTGCCACTGCAGACTTCCTGCCATCTAAATTACTTTAGAGAAAGGATAAGATTTATTGAGACTTGACATAGAGGGAAATATATTCAGAGGCTTGGACTGTTTCTCGCTATACCTGGAGAACATGGCCTTCCGGAGGACCAGGATGAGAGCATCCTTCATAGACATGCTCACTTTAAGCAGAGGCTGAGGAAATGTTAAACATGATATCACACACTTGATCATATGACAGCAGCTCATACTTAATCATGTGGGTTGAGATGTTACCTGCACAGCTTTGAGGAGACCCTGAACAGTGCTGAGGGGCAAGTAGGAGAGCTGATCAAATGTTTCTGTGACCTTAGAGGAAGATTCCAAGAGGATCATGGGAGCAGACATCACAATGCTGGAAAGAAGGTCTGTGGAAGTAATGTATTTTGGAAGATCAGATCGAAATACAAAAATGAATGAAAGTTCTATGAATAAGCCTAGCAAAAAAATGATTTCTAACCAATGAAATGGGTGACAGGTGAGGCCGTTTTAGTCACCAGTCGGTTCAAGACTTGTTCTAGAATCTCCCCTCTGATTGGTTCATGCATCTGTACAGAAAGAAAACACAAAAAGTTGGCTTCTTGTCACATATTTGGAATATTTAGAGCTTGATTTAAGTAATACAACTGGAAAAACATTGGTTGACCGCTATACTGTACCTTGAAGCTCTCCAGGAGAACTTGTCCACCAAGTCGACATGCTTGCTGGTTTGGCATTTTAGCCGTGCTTGAAGTTCCTTCTGTGACCTTCCCAAATGCTCCAGCTTTAGGCCCAAATGAATCCATAAGTATAAACCCCAGTTGTACCAGACCTTGAGTGACATGATCCCAGCCAAACACACTGCAAATAAACATTAACAATAACAAATAACAAAACATTAACAAATCTAAAAATAAATCAAGGAACTCACAATCACTGCAGTTTAACCAGACCTGTTTTTGACGGTGTCTAAAATCATGTTGGAGATGCTGTTACACTGAGGTAGAAGTTCCTGCAGAAACTTAGATGCGTGTTGAATCTGATCATCCTTGAAGTTCTTAGTGATAGCGCCCTTCAGGAACTCAAATACCTGTGCATTTTAGATAATTTTAAGGTTTGGGACAGTAAAACCACTGTTTTTAGGACATCATGGGCACATTTTAAAGAATTTGAGACACTCAATGTTTAAATGCATTAATGATACATAAAAATACTGTCCTGATAGACAGCTTACTAGGTTTTAAGAGGAATAATGGAATATAAACTAAAACGTACCAGCTCTTCATATCGTTGTATGCGAGCAACAGAAAGCAGCAGAGCAATACTGAAGGGACACAATGGATCACTGTGGGCCATCTACAAAAGTAGACAGACAGCTAGCATACATAGATACTCAAAAAAAAAAAAAAAGTTACGTCTAAAAGTCAGATATCCACCTTAAGGTTTTTAAAAAATTCCCTGCCGAGCTCATGGTCAAGACGGATCGCAAAGACTATGTGGAGGATGACGGTTCCTTCGACGTGACGCAGCTGATCCTGTGGTATGGTCTGCACCTCCACATCTTCACTCCTAATACAGACACATAAATAAAAATGATCTAGGTCTCTTTATTTTACATACCAAGTCAAATGAAAAAACAAATCGAGCAAGTGTCCTACTCACTCTCCATTTCTCTGTTCCTCTTTCTGGAGTGTGTCTTGCTTCTTGAAGTAACTGATGATCCCCTCTAGAACCAACTTCTTACAGCCCTGTTGATAAAAAAAAAATAAAAAATCTATGACCATATAAACACACTGTGCACTTATAAAGTACTTTTACAACATATACCCCAGGTATCACAAACAAGGCTCAAGTCTGAGCTGCTTCAACTGAAAGAAACTTGCACTAACTTATCTTAAAATGTATTACGGTCTGTGTTTTGCCCCAAGATGCACACCAGTAATGCTTTTTTTCTAAGGCACATTTGTTCAAATTACTTCAGTGTCCTAATTGAACTATGACTTAGTCCTAGCTTAGTCTAAGCCCTTTCTGTGAAACCGGGCCATAAACTATAAACTTGACGTTGACCTTGGCAGACAGCAGCAGCAGCTGATAGACCAGAGGTGGGATCTCCTGTAGATCCAACTTGAGGAACATCCGCAGAATCTTCTCAATCAAAAACTGAAGCTCCTCAGCAGATAATGGAACATCCCTGACACAAAATTAGCAGTTTATTTTATTTTCAAGACAAAAGTGGATAACTAGCCAGTAAATATGTCATACCTGAACATTGTCGTAAGGTGTATTACACACTGTGGATCCCATCTGCATGAATTGGTGATATGTTAGTTCAAGGCAGAAGACTGAATGCCTTTTGTGTTCTGAACTAGTATTACTTGTACAGCAATGTCACTTTTTTATTATGTCGCTATGGATTACTAATAAAAAAAAAAAACAGTATTAAAGCACTTAAAATTGAGATTTTACCTGCTAGAGCAAAGACTGTTGATCAGCTGTTTCTTGTATTCATCTCCACTTAGCTCACCTGAAGTAAAAAAGTAAATGTGTATGCATGCTACTATATAATAAAATGAAAATAAATAAATAAATAAATAAGGAACCAAGAAAACAAACAAGTCTTCAATGTCACATGAAATCAGAAATCATTCAACTACGTTGTTTTTGAAAAATCAAAGTAAAAAAAGACACAGGTATCTCTACTCCAGAAGTCTTCTGACCAGATATAATTTTTACTGTTTAACTCTACACAGCTGTTTCCTAAACAGAACTGTTTGGGCTTAACAAATAGCAACTTACCTTTCCCATAAGCCAATGCTTCTGTAGCAGCAAGAGCTGTTAGAATTGTAGGGAAAAGTTCCAGCGATCTCCCACTATTCATCTCACCTACTTTGATGGCATCCACATATAGAGATGCTAACGCGGCTAATGCTTGACCAGGCAGACTGTGCGTCTATGGCACAGAAGAAAACCATATTACAAAGGTACAATATTAATAACAAGTTCAACCCCTCCGAATCACAATCATTATCTACAAATAACAACAGTAATAAACACTTTGGTGGTTCAGTCCTAAATGTGGGATTTATATCTTCAACCAATTGGTTACCAGCCGAGATAACCAGTCCATTGCTATTAATTGGTGTATGGTATGGTAACTCACTTCTAACATTAGAAGCCCAATGATATCTGATGCCACTTCCGTCTGAAGATCTCCAGATTCACACAGTGGAATACAGTGCTTGTACACAAGCAGTCTGCGGTTAGCACCATGTGAAACATTTACCGGTGAACCTAACATTGCAAACACAAAGATGCAGTTTTTAATTTTTTTTGTTATAAATGTAATAGAACAAATGAAACAGTGTTACCTTTAAATACAGCTTTGATCAGGATGCCTGTGTCCTTCCCTTTCAGAGCACTATTAGTAAGCATGGTTGTGAGCTTTAGAAGGACACAAAAGCACATTTGAAAGTGATCTGCACATCATTTAAAGATACGGCCTTGTACATGACATGATTTGAAACGGTTTGCATCAATTGCAAGCCTCATTACATATCAGTGCACACATTAATAGGGGTTTTCCTGCATTTAAAATTGTTGTTACATTTGTTTTCCGAAGCCCTTTTTTGACCCAGGAAAACCCACGATTAAATACAAACCTGATCATCTGTCAGCAAAGCGAGATGCTTTTGTAGCTCATCTACACCATCACTGTCAGATAATGATAGGATTTTATCCACTGTAACCTTCATGTTTGACACACAGACCTGTAAATATACATCATTAGGAGCTCGCAACGTCATGATCTGTCTTTTTTGTATTATCGTACTTTTTGCTTTAGTTTTGGAGCTTGATAGTAATGACCACTACATTTGTTACTGTATTTCTGCAAACTTGATTCATGTCTATTTTCCACGAGTATACAATTTTTATTAAATTACCATTTATACTGTGAAAACACTCAAAGAACGGTCTCTTATGAAGCAATACATGCACTTATTACATAAGCATAACGTTGCATGTTAACGTTAATATATTAACGTTAATCACTAACGTGAAATATTAAAATATTTTGTAACAAACTAAACTGTTTAAATATTAAGATTATATATAATCATATTTATTCATACTGAGACAAACAAACCTGAACAACTGTAGTAACAGCTGTCAGATTCGCATAAGACATGACACTAAAATATGAAAGTGTTAAATGTGTAGTCTGCCTTTATAAGAACACACACTTGCCTTTTTAGTGAATTTTATGTTGGATTTGTTTATAAATGTTCTTTTTCAGAAGAACTGTATCTTGAAATCCTTTGCAGCCGGTAACCCGTTAACTTGTTTAAAAACAACCGAAACTCCCGCCAGTGTGTCCATGAAATGCTTCCTATTACTTCCTATTCTTCTTAGAGTTTATTGGCGGTTGGCATCCAACATGGTGCATTACCGCCACCAACTGCTACGGATGTGGAGCATCAATGGGGAATTCAACGCTTTTATTACTAGCCTACGTAACGTATATATGTGGGGGTGAGGTGGGGAAATAACTAACAAAAAAAAAATAAATAAATAAAAATAATAATAATAACAAATAAATAAACAAACAAATAAGTAACTAAACAGGAAGAACGTTAGATTCTTTCAAACAATCCAGTTGACTTTAAGAAAGACATTACATGATTCCATGCTGGCGGTCTAACTGCAGAAAAGGAAAGTAGATCCTCTAATGTTAGCGTTGTATATCCTAATTCTTTGACCCTTTCTAGCAGGATTTCCCGTTCAGCATTGTAATCCTATTACGTCATGTGGCGTCTGTACATTTGATTGGCCAGTGTGGGCGGGGTTACGGTTCATTCTCTTTTTTCTTTACTTATTTTGTACTATTCACTGTTTGTTTAATGTTAATGTTATTATATTATTTCATTATTAATTCATTATTACCATAATCAATAGGTTAAAATTCATGCCTGTTCCTGGGTTACGTTAGTATGTGATACCTGTAACTTTTCTCAGAGCTTGCTACGAAGCACCAATCACAATCGCTTACGATTACAGAATCGATTTTTTTTTTTTTTGTAAATTTATGTAAACTGCAGCGGATTCGTTTGAAGGGCGAGTTAAAAAAAAAGATAATTAAAAATATAAGTTGTCAGAACTACACTTTTAAGCAGACCAATATGGGACTGTATGCCATTTTGTCATTTCTGTCTGATAAGAGGCTTGGTGGCAACAATTTCTATAATGAGTTGATGTTAGAATGAAGTAGCTCTCCATTCATTTACAATTTTTTTTATCTAGTCTGTATGACACTGTAGCTTAATGTTTCTGTATTATGGTTAATTTATTATGATTATGTAGCTATCGTTGGTTTATTATATGATTTTGTTTTGTATGTATGCAGTATAATATTATAGCCTACTATATTTTACAAAAGCCTTCCCAGTAAACTATACATAAAACCTAGCGTGGTGTTAGAGCAAGTTTATGGTCTTGGAATATGCATACATCTCCCATTAAATATCTGGAAATTCACATTCACAGTTCCTTTGCTTTTATAGATTATCTCTTAGTTTTTTTCTTTGTCAGGTCGACACAAAAGCCAATTCTAAACACAGCTGAATATGAGACTACAACTTTATTGTAAGATGTTTTAGAAAAAATGAAATGCATGAACATTTATTGTTGCTGGGTGACTTCTTTATTGTGTTAAACATTCACTTATTTAATCAAAATTATACAGAACTTCCATCATACCATAGAAAAGACACTTGAAATTGTTTTGTTACAGATAATTGAAGCATTTAAGATAATTAAAAACCCTAGTAAAAACCCTAGCCATAGAATAAAAGCATTGATTTCTTGCTGTGTTCATTATTTCAAATATCTCTTGTCTTAAGTAATTTAACTCACATCAGCAGTAATTAAAGGAAAAGCTTTAAGATCAGTATCTTTTATCAAGTCTTCAGGCCCTCTAGTCTACACACTTTGTAGGAGTGCATGTGCAGCTCTCAATGTAAATGTAGTCATGAACAACCTCGCTGTCATCGGCGCACTTCAGTGTCACCTGTCGACTGCTGACTTTCTCCTCTCGGCAACAAGAACACATGTGCATCATGATGTTCTTTTCCATTGAATACCTGAAGATGAATAGACTTTTTAGATTTTCCTAAGCAAAATAGCAATTTCTATTAGGTGATTTTGTAAATATGAGTTATTATGCTAAAGTAATGAAAAATCTCAGATTATTCTACTCTGATGAACTGCTCTGACAACAGTAAAATAGTTTTTCTGTAGCAATCAGTTAAATTTTATTTTTATTAGTCATGTAAAACTCTTAAATAATCAAGGCTGTACACAATTTTCATTATCAGTTATATGTGCAAGTGCTCTTACATTGATTGGGTGCCACAGTGACCACTGCAGGATGTCACTTCTATGGGCTGGATGGACTTGCAGTCATTTACCTCCACATCGGTTATGTTCTTCAAAACAATACAAGTCTTGGGCTTACCTAAAATATGTGAGAAGTAAACAAGAACTCAAGAACTGTACATATGATGCATTGTTTTATGTATTACATATGTGACTCTGGACAACAAAACCAGTTACAAAACCAATACAAATCGTTGGCAAAATGCCAAAAATAACTAGGTTATTAAGTATAGATAATGTTCCAAGAATGTATTTTGTATATTTTCCTACTACATATATACATATATATACATTTTTATTTTATTTTTTTTGTAATTTTTTTGTAATTATTAATTACAAAATTAAATTAAATACTAATTTATTGCTCCCTTAGATTCCAGATTTTTAAATAGCTGTAGCTCATCCAAATATTGTCCTAAACAAACTATTCACCAATGGAAAGCTTCAGCATTTAGATGCTGATGTGTACATCTCAGTTTCACAAAAAGACTGGTTTTGTGGTCCAGGATCACATATATTCTTGACATTATTATTATTCCTTAATCTTTAGTACAGCTGGGTGAGGTGATGACAAAATACTTATTTTGTCAAACATTATAGGTCAATCATTTCGAAACAAATGAATGAACAATAATTAAAGCATTTCTTACAGATCTTGCAACATCCATCTTCATCATATCTCTCAGTTCCCTGTATGTGAACAGTCACATGGAGTCATTTCAATATTAGTAAACAATACAACAACCAGATTGTTATTGGTGATGTAATGTTTGTAAATAAATGATAGCATATAGATTTAACTTACAGGCTCACAGTCATCTGGATTGAAGTAAGGGCATTTTGGTGTGATCTTCTCTGTCACAAACAAGCCATTGATTTCAATGCAGGTAATATTCTCACAATCGTAATTTTTCACTTCTCCAACCTAAATAAAAAAGGGAAACATGCTTCATGAAGACTGGTTAACATAGAAGGTCTGTTGACTGGAAAAACTGATGGACGGAGAAAAGTTTGTAAATGTTCTTAAAAATACCTGGAGAGTATGTGTGGTGTTGTCCGGCGCAGTATAAATGCAGCTGGTTTGCTTGCATGTTCCACAACACTCTCCTTCTTGTTCTACACGCTCAAAGCCCTTGGAGAACCAAACAACATTTGAGAACATTTGAGTAATTTCATTAAGGGGAATCAAATCAAATTTTACTTAGCCGAATCTTTTTAATAGGATGTAGGATCCTATAAAAACAGAACTCAAAGCATCCTTCCCGGTCTAAAATGTTTAGATATGTATAAAGTATATAATACAAATCTATCCTGATGTTTAATATTATAATAATAAGCATAAATTGTAATTATTACCTCAGAACAAGGTTGACAGGCTTTACTAACACATGCAACAGAATGTAGTTGGGTCTCTGAGTCTTTATCCATTTGGCAGTAACATTCCAAACAAGGCTCAGTAGGGATTTTAACTCCAGGCTAAAAAGAAAGTGAAGCCATGATTATACAAAAGTTTGTGGATTTAGATAAAGAGAACAGATTCTTCTGTTCAGTGAAAAGCATATAATGTAATATGATATATATGACAACAGTTAGCATGAACAGCAGCTCACCTGGTACTCAGTGTTATTGTGGACACATACATCTTTGGGTACTGAATAGGAAAAAAGTACAGTCAGAAATTTTATAGAAAGTTGAAGAGCTATAACGTAATTAATTAGCAACTGCTGTGGTATAATAATATATTTGGATAAACTCCAAATGTTGCAAAAGCTTTACAAAATCGTAGGAAAAAAAAGAGAAGTCAACAATATTGGACTTACCACATGATGGACAGCAACTGTGCTCAGGTATCTTTGCTGCCAACTCATATCCCACATCACATTTCATAGAACACTGGCTGGTATCACACACTGAATGGGCAGAGGAGGCATTATGTAAGCATTATCTAAATGATTCTGAAATGTTTTATTGCATTTTACAAGTTTACAGTTGTGGTTCTAATTTGATGTGGTTGCATATTCAGATAAAATGTGCTTTGAAACATTAATTTGAGTTGAGTTGGAGCTTGTATTTGTAATTTGAAGGATAATTATGTACCTTTAATTAATAAATAATTTACAGTTTAGATCTCAAATGTACTAGGACAGCAAATGTGGTCAGATTTGTTATGTTTATTTCATTTAGTATGTTTAACTCTTTGATTGTCATTGTACTTGATTACTCACCACAGGTTGGACAGCAGTTTTCAATGATGCTTTTGTATTCAGGGCCACAGGGCTCTATGGTTGGACAATTCATATGCTCTTGAACAACACCAAAGCTCTCAATGGAGCATTTGTATTTTGTACAGTTCACAACCCATGTATCTCCAGGCTATAGCAGAGGAAGTGGGGTAAAGATAGCAAGATGTTGGGATTATAAATGATGGTAATATGGGATAAAAGGTGTTCAAATGCAGAATGTAAAGTTTCTTTGAACTTGCTGTAGTGGTTAAGCTCTGCTTTTTACACGTTTAAGGGGGTAGGGGTAGGACTTGAGTTATGTTTAAATTCTCTGAAAATGCAATGTGAAAGGTTTTGCTGCTACTGCTAAAAGAGAGCAGTAACCTGAGACAAGAGCTAACCTGTCGTGGCAATCCATCAGGGCCAATGCAATCTAAATGTGGGAAATGGAAAAGAAAACATTTTGGCTTCAAGAGACACATTATTTGTAACAAATATAGGGAGAGTAAATTAAGTGCTTACCGCAAGTAGGTGTGCACTGATCTGTTGTCGAACTGACTAGATATGTGTTTTCAGGACAGTAACAACCTTCCATGAATATTTGATGGTCAGTTTTGTTTTTGTCTTCCACAAACATCTCATTGTATCTGGTTGTAAATCAAGCACATGTGAAGTTTTTAATGCAATGAAATTTGGACAGTGCTGTATTACATTTCCACTTATGGAAATTAATCGATATAGACAGTGGTTACCTTGTACTGCAGGTTCTTTCAACTTTAGGCCCACATGGCTTGTAGACTTTGTGATCAGGACATGTGTATACTATCAACCAAAGGCAATCAAGCGATTTAGGATACAGTCAGAAAAAGGTGCATCACTGTATTACTGTGGGTTCATTCTGTATTCTTACCGCATAGCCCGTTCAGGTCAGCTGAGTCTCTCCAGTCCACACATACAGAGTGCTGGCCGCATATCTGTGCATAGGCCTCCACACTGGCACAGGCCATGGAGTCATTTTTCTTGTTGCACACATCGTATTTACAAGCCTCATAGTAGCTTTGATAGGGAACGATGTCATGACAGCTCTTGAACAAACTGAACAAAAAGTAAGAGAGAAAATGCAATATGAAGTATATCATGGTATGCATAAAAATGTACTGAATGATTTTTGTGGGCTTACTCGCTCTTGATGACTTCACAGACTTGTGTTGTGCAGGTAGGAAGAGGTTCGCTTGGATGTGGTGGAGGGGTTTTACATTCTGAGGAGTCTGCCCACAATGCTGCCATTTGCTCACATGACTGGTCAGTTGTTCCATCGGGACGCCTACAGTCATTTGTGGCATCATTGTCACAAACACCTAGAAATATTAATAGAATTTCATTGACAAAGACTAGATATGCCAATAAAGTTGTTGGATTTTCTCAGATAAAATTCCCTTTATTATTGTTATAGTGATTGCAGCAAGGGCACCACACTGTACTCACCACACTGTCCCTCTGTATTACCATGGAAGTAGGAGAATGGGAGATTGATCTCAAAGCCTTGATGGCCAACTAAAATCTGAGCTTTGATTTCATTAATGTTAAGAATCACTGCCATGCCAGAGGTAGTGATGCTAAAATCTTCATTTAAGAAAGTTGGGACCTTCACAACATCATTTACAGAAACCTGTAGGCAACAAGAGTTTTTGAACCTTAGATTACTTTTTTGTCAGTGTTCTGATGTACTTTACATGATGATACTTTATGCTAGCAGTGTTCATTAATATTAGCACTGAAAATGTATGTATTAAGTTGTAATTTTCTGGATTTTACAAGAATATGTGTTTGTGATCAAATTTATCTGATATAGTCCTGACACTTACCTGCATCTCTTTATTTTTACTTGCTAGCTTGATTTCATATGATTTGTACTTCACAGTAACATACTCTGGACAAGCAAAATTCTTTGTAATATCGCAATAATAGTTTTTAACATGGACACTGATATTGTATCTTGGAATGATTTCTCGGACCAACACATAGTCGCAGTTTCCTTGGAAAACATAATATTGTCCATCAAATGTATTGTAATGAGGGTCACCCCAGCCACTGCATTGACCTGTTGTTTCAGAAAAAAGTTCAATGAAGGTAAATTAGCATACACAGACAGTGTTACTTATTATTTTCCTGCTGCATGGTTTATACTCACATAAACACTCGTACTTCGCACAGCAGCCATTGTTATAATAAACCTTCTCAGGTTTAAGTCCATTGACACACGTGGGTATGACAGAATCTGTTAGATCACACTGTACAGGGCTTGTGGTAACATTCCCATTTATGCAGGTTTTAGTGGTACATCCCTCAGTCCATGTCTCACCATTCTGTTAAAGATTCAAATAATATAGCAGTTTAATTGTCACTTATAGTAAAATTATTTGGAAAATATGAATTGTACATGACAAGTGCCTTTTATAACCTTTCTGTTGACATCAGTACAGTAATTTGGAACAGTTGAAACTGGACCCGTAGTAGTCTGAGGGCATGGTTTCTGTGTTATTTCACTAACACAATTGGAGTTGCAGTAAGCGAAGTAGCACCAGCCTGCTTTATCAGTTTTGTTGTAAATTACTGACTCTGTAGTTAGAATAATAGAATATATGTCATTAATGTTAATTGTTCATGCTTTTATAAAATTCTCAAAAAAAAAAAAAAAAAAAAACTAAATTAAAAATTGCATGTAGTACTTACCAGGTGGGAAAGTTTGATTTGCAAATGTGCAGTGACAGATCGTTGTGATGACAATTTGAGGTGATGTAGCATGTGTTACTTCAGGTGTTGATTCTGTATATACAGTGAAGTTGGTTGATGGCATCTCTGTCGCTTTAGTTGTTACTGTCAAAACTGTTGATGCACCAATGGTTGTTGGACCAGCAGTTGTAGTTTCCGTTGATGGCGTTCTGGTTTGAGTTGGAGGTGGCGTTTCTGTGATTGGTGTTTTTGCTGTAACAGCAGTAGTAGAAATTTGTGGTAATGTTGGTGTTTTTGCGCCGGCAGTTGCAGTAGCTGTGGATGGTGTTTCTGTTCCTGTGGTAGGTTGTGTTTTAGTAGATATTGTTGGAGCAGTAACAGCAGTAGTAGAAACTCCTGATGATGTAGGTGTCGGTGGAGCAGCAGTCGTAGTTTCCGTTGAAGGCGTTCCGGTTTTTGTTGGAGGTGATGTTTCTGTGATTGGTGTTTTTGCAGTAACAGCAGTAGTAGAAATTTGTGGTAATGTTGGTGTTTTTGCACCGGCAGTT
>JAUCMS010000055.1:4422394-4440809 GCA_032357445.1 Enteromius radiatus | reverse complement strand
GGCCTTTCTGTAATTGGTGATTTCGTGGATGGTGTTCCTGTTTGAGTCGGAGGTGGCCTTTCTGTGATTTTTATTGTCGTGGATGGCGTTCCTGTTTGAGTCGGAGGTGGCCTTTCTGTGGTTGTTGTTTTTGTGGAGGCCGTTCCTGTTTGAGTTGGAGGTGGCCTTTCTGTAATTGGTGATTTCGTGGATGGTGTTCCTGTTTGAGTTGGAGGTGGCCTTTCTGTGATTGTTATTGTCGTGGATGGCGTTCCTGTTTGAGTCGGAGGTGGCCTTTCAGTGATTGTTGTTTTCGTGGAGGGCGTTTCTGTTTGTGTCGGAGGTGGCTTTTCTGTGGTTGTTGTTTTTGTGGAGGCCGTTCCTGTTTGAGTCGGAGGTGGCCTTTCTGTAATTGGTGATTTCGTGGATGGTGTTCCTGTTTGAGTCGGAGGTGGCCTTTCTGTGATTTTTATTGTTGTGGATGGTGTTCCTGTTTGAGTTGGAGGTGGACTTTCAGTGATTGTTGTTTTCGTGGAGGGCGTTTCTGTTTGAGTTGGAGGTGGCCTTTCTGTAGTTGTTGTTTTTGTGGAGGCCGTTCCTGTTTGAGTCGGAGGTGGCCTTTCTGTAATTGGTGATTTTGTGGATGGTGTTCCTGTTTGAGTCGGAGGTGGCCTTTCTGTGGTTGTTGTTTTTGTGGAGGCCGTTCCTGTTTGGGTCGGAGGTGGCCTTTCTGTAATTGGTGTTTTTGCAGTAACAGCAGTGCTAGAAATTTGTGGTAATGTTGGTGTTTTTGTACCAGCAGTTGTAGTAGCTGTGGGTGGTGTTTTTGTTACTGTGGGAGGTTGTGTTTTAGCAGATGGTGTTGGAGCAGTAACAGCAGTTGTAGAAATTCCTGGTGATGTTTGACCAGCAGGTGTAGATGCCTTTGGTGAAATTCCTGGCGTTGTTAGTGTTACTGTAGTAGGTATCGAGGTGGAAGCCTTTGTAACTGTTATTATAATTGTTGTTTTAGTAGTTTGGGGCGGCGTTGTGAAAGTGAAGGGTGTGGTTGTAGTCATGCATTTGGTAATATTTCTTATTATTGTGCCATTGAAACCACACACAGCTGTAAAACATGTGCCATTCCCATCTGTGGTATCGTATACCACTTCTCCAGTAGTGTATATCTTCCCATCATAGGTACACAGCGAAAGACATTCTGCTTCTTTAACACATTTCATTGTGTCCTCCCTCAGAAATGGCCTTTCTAAAGGACACTGAGGAAAACACCCTAGAAAACAAGAGAAAAATCTCAATTGACTGAGTGATTCATCAATCTAAAGACAAAATATTGATGTGTTAATACATCACTCATCATAATATTCTCTGTGGTTTAGACTACATTTACTCTAAATGATTTAAAGATTACTTCATACCCTCTAAAAGAGGAATTTGATTAGAACAATTTCCTGATGGGTTTTTGCAAGTTCTCATGCAGGTGGATCCACAGGGTTTATAGTGCCATTGACATTCATCTGGAGGGCTGTTGTAGTAGTCACAGAATAATGCTGCAAGAACAATGTTTTTATTAGGTCAAATAATGGAGGATAATAACAAAATAATTTTTTTTCAGATTAAACCTGTTGTCTTCCAACTTGCATATGTAATGTAAATCTGCATATGTAGAATTCTGACTCCAGTGAACACAGTTTATAACAATACTTGGACTTACGACATATGCTCGGGCTCCGCCATGCCACACAAGCTCCTTTTTTACGGCATTCAGCAGCATAAGCTGCCACTGCAGTACAGAAACAATCACAGTCACCCCCACTGTCACATGCACAGGTGTCCCTTACACAGGCATCATAGTAAGGACCAGAATCCACCTAGAGCCAAGAAGTTTTTTTTAATATAAATTTCAGAAGACAAAGAACTTTCTGAATGCATAAGGATTATAACTATTACTCACACGTGAATGGCAGTCTGTAAAAACAGGGCTTGTGATAATGCTGCATTGTTTGATAGCCCAGGCACTACGATGTGGATTTTTTTCACATGGATTCATCAGGTCACTCACTTCTGGACAGCTGGGATTCACCTTCCAGCTGTTTCCAAATACCACTGCATCAGTGACCTCTTCTCCATCATGCTTCACAAAGTCATTGTTCGCATTACCGTCAAAGTTTCCACAGAGTCCACACACCTTGCCCTGCCATAGAGATCATGTAGGTGTTAGGGTAAGTAGATAAACGCAAAGGTATGGAATAGAGTATGGAGTAGAGGGTGATTTTGTGTTTTGAGCATGTAGGAGTTATGCTTACCTTAAATTTAGGATGGAGTTGGAGCATCACACTCGTTTTATTGTCCCAGATTAAGTTCAAAAGGCCTTTGACCTCTATGACATTGTAAATTCCAGCAGTATGGATTTGATATAGGTAATCAGTGCCATTGCTTTCAACAACTTTGATCCCACTCTCCTCTGATAAAATCACCTTGTATCTCTGCAGGATTTGAATAGTCAGTGACATACAGTTATCCTTAATCAAGCAATGTTTGCATAAATGTGTTATTATATTCCAGATTTTAACATACTTTTAAACTATGCTCAAGCTGTCTCAGACATATTAAATAAACTCACCCCAAAGAAAAGATTGATGGATTTGGAGCAAATGGTGCCGCTGGTGCCACAGGGGATGTTCTCTGTGACCAGGCGTAGAGAATATGGACTCTGTTTATTATTGCAGTTATCCTAAAGGGGTTGCACATAAATTGTCTGTCAGTCCAGAATTTTATTATTTTTTTTAACTAAGAAGCCACATTTAAAGAAAGGCATACATGGGCTAAGATGTGTTCACAGTCTCCATGGAAAGAATATTTCTTGCCATCAAAAGTCATATAATGACCTTCACCATAGATGGTACAGGTTCCATAACACTCTTTATCTGTACAAGTCCACATTCCATTTGTGCATGTGCTGAAATATAAAAAACAATTCACAGATTAACCCTTTAATGTTACATGTTTCTTGCCCCTCAGTTTAAATGATACAGTAGCTCACCAGGTGTTACAGTCCTCTTGAACTTTCTCTCCAGGTGAATAGCTGAGTCCATTGTGGACACATGGGCAGTGTTTCCTCTCCACACACCCACCTTTTCCATCAGCCAGAAGGTCATCTGGACACATACACCCTGATACACACCCTGTACTCACCTACAAACAAAACAAACCAAGAAGGACCAGGATTAGTAAGCCTTGCTTTGCTTTTACAAAATCAATTAGTGACAACAAATACAATAACTGCTGGAAAACTGGAAATTGGTAACTGCTAAGAAAAAAATCTTTTCCAAACCAAACTCACGCAATTGTTTAGGTCTTGGTTCTGACAGGTCCTCTGACACTCTGTCCCTTTTTTTCCATGTTCATAATTTGAGCATTTGAAAAAGACCATTGGAGCCACACAGTCTAAAAAAAATCACATGTATGAACTTCCACACCCATGACTCAAATTTAAATTTGACAAGTGCTATTTAAGAATTAACTTGTAACTTACCTTCTTGACTGGAGCAGTGCAATTTTCCATGCGTACAGGTGCTATGATATGACAAAACAGTGCAAATCAAGAGTTATTACTATTCGTCAAAACAAGAATATCACTGGTGTTCTAACAACAATGCATTGGTTATGGAATGAGGAATTCATACCACGCAACACCGTCTATGTAGGATGTTCCTGTTGGTTCTATGACATGGTTGTCTTTATAACAAGGACACTGGTGGGCAGGCACACAACTGCCGTCTTCGTTAAGGTAGGTTCCCTCAGAACAGACACAGCCATCTACAGGTGTGAAGGACCCTGAGCACTTGTGACTTTCTTTACTGAGAGAGCGGCAGGTGCTGCCACAGCTGGCCACACCATAGGAGTACTTCATGTTTTCTGAACACTCAGACACTGTGCACAGATACACATTTGTATTATGATTCATTGTTTTGTTTTATTACAAATCTCCAGAATGTGATTGAAATGTATCCATTCTATTGACCTCTACAAACAAGTATTCTTACCACAAGGGTCAGAATCCATCCAGCCCTGGAGAATGATTCCTTTGGCAGCACAGGCATGGGCATAGTTAGACACGGCCGCACACATACACTTCCTAATATCTGCACATTTGCAGGTGTCATAGACACACCACTACAGAGGATGAAGACAAGATGCAATTATATGTAATTCATACATATATACAGTTAATTGTAAAAGCGAAGAGTGAGCAGTGCAAGAATACTGACTTTGTAGTAAGTCACAGGACATATTTCCGAATGACACTCGGAAAAGACTCCGGTTTGGTTTGTAAGACGGGAACACCAGTCCTTAGCAAGTTTTTCTGAATAGAAAGAATAAAGACAGTTCTGTAATGTTTGCAAGTTAAATAATTGCATATATTCATATAATTATTTGTATTTATTTATTTATTTTTTAAGTTTGCAATACTGTGTACCTGTGTCCACACTCAAGCTACAGGGGTTGTCAAATGTATTTTCAAGATCTGGACAACTGTATGGGTTTTGCTTCCAAAAGTTAACAAAAGTTAATGATGTGCCCTCTATGATACCCGACTCTGTTTTGAAGTCATCAAATTGGAAATCATTATAGTTTCCACATAGACCTGAAAGAAATAAAAGTGTAGAATTAAAAATACAATGCTTGTAATTCTTTACTATGCACTGCTGCAGTTTTAAAAGTTTTTTTTTTTTTTTTTATAGAGGAACCATATATATATATATATATACACATATACATACTTTTTATTTATTATGTATTTATTTATTGACACAACTAACCAGTCATTTTTCCTTTCTCTTCAGTGCTGGCTACAATATACAACTGCATGACTGGCGCCAACTGGATCTCAAGACGAAGTCTCTTCATATCAGCAATGATGAAAGAAGAAGAGGGCTGGAAGATGCTCACGTGACCTAGGACAGCAAAATGGGTGGGTAAAGCAGAGCATCTCATCATCTGTGCTTATTGTTACAATAGTAACATAGGATGTCGACCCACCTGTGGTGACAGGAAGATTATATGGACTGTCTCCATTTTGTGTCACAACACCATTGGAGGAAAAAGTAAACTGTTTTATAAGTAAAAAAAAGGAAGAAAAGAAAACAACATATGGTTTGTGAATTTTGCAATAAACAAGATTGTAGCGAAGTATGCTTAACGTATTGTATTTGAATGCAAGTGTATCATTCTGTTCATAGACAACTGAAAAATTTTAAATATTAATCAGTGCTTACAGTGGTCCCTGAGATGACAAGGGTAACTGAATTTAAACACGTGTCTGTTCGGGCTGGATCACACTTTGCCAGGTTTCCCATGACAGCAATATCACTGTGATTAGAGTGCTGGAATGAAAAAAAAAGGACAGTAAGAACCAACAATTAAACAGTGTTCACTGCATACAGGGGAATGGCAAACTTTATGGTGTCAGAATTTTTATAATTGTTATTTAAACCATGTGATTAAACATATAAGTGTTTCTCCCTGACAGAAAACATCTAAGGGCCCTCTGTACTGACAGACCTTAGTGAAGATGTAGTCACAGTTGCCACTGAAGGTGAAAGTCTTTCCATCGTAAGTGGTGACGTGAGACCCTCCAACAATCGAGCAGATTCCAGGACATTCCATGTATGTACACGTCCAGCGTCCAGCGTTGCACACACTGATACAGTACGGCAACATGGTTAGCATTGGGGAGGTTTGTTTAAATGTGACTTTAAAATAAAATAAAAAAAGTTACCATTGTTTGCAGGCTTGTTGGTAAGACTCTCCTGATTGATATACTGTGCCATCGTGCACACAAGGGCACTCTCTCACAGGAATACAGCCACTCTGACCAATGTCGTCTTCCACAGTGCCTATGCAGAAAAAAAGAAGAAGCATGACATTATTTATTTTGTGGAAAAATACACAATTTCAATATGCAAGTGCTGGATTTTGAAATTGTGTGAAATTACCAATAGGGCAGAAACAGCCATCCACACAGTGTTCTTTACACAGTAGACTTGAGGTTGGATCTGAGCAGGTGTTTTTGCACGGACTCCCACACTCCAGGTATTGCAAGTTCAGAGGACATGTCTTTGCTGCTCCACAGAATAACACAATTAGTATATCAAACACAACAGACACTATCAGAACTTTTATACCACAGAATTGAATTCTTGCTTCAGATTCTTGAAAACGAACCCATTATTCAAAATCCAATTTCTCATTGTCATTTTATATATTAATTTGAAGCATACAAACTGCAAGTTCTAATATTCAGTTCAAGTGAGCTGTAAGTAATGTGGTAACGCTACCATATTATTCCTTCTGATTTTTTGGAGTAGGTTTTCAGAATTATACTCACGACAGAGATGTTCAGTCCTCCATTTTCCTGGTTTTCCTCCAGCATGAGTGCACTGTCGTGAAATCTCTGTGAGAGTATTGCAGAGACAGTCGTGATTGCCATAACACTGACACAGGTCGTCTACACAGGCGTCTTCAAATGAACTCATGTCCATCACATTGTGACAGTTGGCAAAACCTGGACTGTTGAGATAATGCTGGCAAACACTTATGTGCTAAAAAGAGAGAAAGAAATGCACACATTTTAAACAATTTTCCAATTGCTGCAAAAATATTGCCCCCAAAATCTTGTCCTATACCTGGTCGCACTGATCCCCAGGAGGAAGGATAACGTCCTCACAGGTTTCAGTTGGTGTGGATACCTTCCATATATCTGGACCTAAGGATTTGTTTAGTTTGTCAAATATCATACTGAAACAATATGTAAATTTGTTTTGGCATTGGAAAGTTCTAAAGCAAAGGTTTTATGGCTTCATTTGATTAAAACATAAGGTTTACCGTTTTCAGGGATATCGTCATTCTTGTTCCCGTTGTAGTTTCCACAGAGTCCACAGGTCTGGCCTTGGTACTTCTCTGCGAGTTCAATCTATTTGTCAGCAATACAAATACAATTTATTTTCTGTCCTAATGTTTACTTATGGCTAAAATATATGACAGTGCAAACACACTTAAAATCAACACATCTGTTGAAACCTGTTGTTTAATTAAGGCTTATTTAGACTATTCGTATTTGCTTTATGATTTGTAGAGCTGATATCCTGTTTGATGTTTAATTTTCCTAGTCTTACTTATTGTGTGCAAATAAATATGTTGGCTTAAAGGGTGTGTGCGATTTCATTGTAGTGTTATGGATTGATCATGACACACACTAAACAATAATCTGAGCAGGAACTGTCCTGCACTTTATCAGGTTTGCTTTGTGTGTGTGTGTGTGTGTGTGTGTTTTTACTGCTATCAACAGATTTAATCAAATCTGTTCTACAGTTTTCTTTTGAACTATTATTTGGCTTGTTGTCTCACAGATTAATCTCAGGTATTACAGCAACCACAATTAAACATCAAGGTTTTATTCAATCATACCAATATAGAGTTGTCTTCTTCCCAGAAGATTGTCACTCCATGTCTGGAGACTTTAATACTTGTTTCGATCCCCTCAATTTTAATTCCGTTGTGACTGATTGGAATCAACACGCTGTAAGAGAAAACGTAAGAAAAATTAACCAAACATGTTTACGTAATTTAAGATATAGACATATAATTGGCTAACTCTCATCATTTTTAGGCTACATTTTATAAAGGTAGAATAATTTTATGTACTATTTTTAATTTGGAAAGCACTAATATTCTGTTGTTTCTCACACAAAGGTTGAAGCTAGAACATAGCAGGGAAAAATGAAAAAAAAAAAAAATCAACTCACTCTTTATCATCTATGGTAATGTCGCCATTAGTGATTTTGATGATTGTTCCCTCCAGCTTTATTGTGACTGTGCTAAAAGTGATTGAGCCATTTACAGTGTCTCTTTGCATTTGGATGTTAAAATCAGATGTGGCGACGTCACACATCACTGTCAGGACGTAGTTGCATGTGTCTGGCACTTGAAAGAACTGACCATCAAAGGTCTTGAAGTGAAAATTTCCCCATGTGCTGCAGATCGTGGACTGATGATCAGGATTCGGTTGAACTAAACCAAGAGAGACAGTTTGTAAACATGTAATCTGTGATAAGTACATTCAGTGAGCAAAAATTTACAATTACATACAATACATACAATTTAATACTGTAAAATTAAGAACTGATACTAAAAATACTGTTTATTATTTAATACCTTTTGTTACCACCACAGTCTTCATTGGCAGCACTATATATAACAGACAAGAAGAAAAACTATTGTCATTTTTTATAGAACACATTAGTTTACAAGAGAAACACTTAAAAAAATGTTATAAGGAAGATGAATATAGTGCCACTGTGTAAAAAAAGTCACATAATATTTATGCACTCAAATAATAGTGCACATCAAAGTACTGTCTAGTATTTCTGAACTTTGTAAGCAATAATGTTATACAATTATAATGCACAAAAACATATAATTGACTAATTAGAAACTTGACTGAATGATTGCTTGCTACGTATTATAAATTAAAATTTTCAGTTTATTCAGTTTTCCATTCCATAATTAGTCATTGTCTTTGGCCTTTACAATTGTTTTTGACAAATACTTAGATTAAATATATATTTGAATGTACTTATTAAAGATTTAAGGTTTACTTGTTGTGATGGCTCTACGTCTTGATCAGTACATCTTATATAAAACATAACCACAATTGAATATTCACCTGATGTTGTTGGTGGCCAGGTTGTAAAGTCCATAGGATCCATCAGAGCATCTCCATAATCCCCTATGAAGCCTTTAACATAGAAAAACGTTTTAATATGATATTTTTTAAAAGTCATTTCAAAGGTTTCATTGCTTCTTTTTCTGCTTACCTGCTTGTACCGACTGCAGCCCCACAAGCAAGACGACCCATCTCAGCGTCCATATATGGGACATCCTCACAGTCCCTATGGAGACAACATCCATCCTCAAGAGCTAATGTGAGCTGTCTGTCAGCACTTGTCCTTTTATAATTGCTATTAGTTTGCTTTGGAGGAATGTAGTTTGTGATCAGAGGGTGGACCCCTTGCTTGAATTTGGCCTTGGGCTTGGTAGATATTTGATACAAACAAATATTTAATGTCTTCATTGGTGATATTAAATCAACTGTATTTAAGTTATGGGGAACACGTTCAGTCATACAATGATTCATTTGTAGCTTGTTTGAATTGGGCTGTGCAAGGATGTGGCTTTTGAAAGTTATTTAATTTAGCTATGCAATATATAATTGTCAAATTGTCTGAAAAATATGCTAGAACTATTAATAATGTTGTTATTTTTGTTATTTATCAATTAATGTAGTATTGTTGTTGTTAGTGTGCCTATTCTTCTCAGACATGTTTGAAGCATGATTTAAATGATCTGTACCAAGTTTTATCTAAATTCACCAAAAGTTGGTAAAGGAATGGCAAAATTCAAAATGGCCGACAAGCAATGTGTATCAGTGCTCTATGACTAAAATAGGCATTCTATGCTTATGTGATCATTTTATTTCAAACTTGAAGTACCACCTTCATGTTTTGTTTCATTTTGATTTATTTTGATTAATAAGCTAAAATGTGATTGATTAGACTGAACATTTTAATCAATTGTCAGTCGACTAATACTTGCATCTTAAATCAACACTATGGCATAATCTGAAGACAAACAGGGACAGTACTTGATTCAATAGCCCTTCAGCAGAGTTGTGTACTCAGAGCTTCATCTCGCCCAGTTTGACATGTTTGTGGGTTAATTCTTTGAAACCTCTTAAGACTTTTAGATCTTCCTGGATGCAACAGCAAATATATGAGAAGTATTTAAATGTGTAAACATTGCCTTTTCTACTCTCACTGTTTGCTAAGTGTCAGAGTCCACGTATTGAAGGATGAATTTGTCCGTATTTAAGTTCCTCAATAGCATTAATAAATTATTCAAAAGGTTCCTTAAACAACAGACTACATTTTCTGGTCAATAAAATTGGTGTGTTGGTATTATAAGAAAAAAGAATATGATATCATGTATTTAGCATAATATATGTGACACTGGACCACAAAACCTTAAGGATCAATTTTTCAAAAGTGAGGTTTATCATTTGAAAGGTGAATAAATAAGTGGTATGCATTGATGTATGGTTTGTTATGAAATGACAAGATTTAAAAATCTGAGGTGCAAAACAATCTAAATATGAGAAAAAGTCCTTAGCCATGCATATTAATAATCAAAAATGAGTTTTGATATATTTTTTAGTTTGTATATATTTGCAGTAGGTAATTTATAAAACATCTCAATGGAACATGATCTTCACCTAAAATCCTAATTAGTTTTGGAATGAAATAAAAATAGATAATTTTTACCCATGCTGTGTATTTTTGCCTATTGCTAAAAATATACCCATACTAATTAATTAAGGTTTTGTGCTCCAGGGTAACATATAATTGCAGTTGGGTGTGCAAATATATGCTCAGGTTCTAAAGTTGTCTTTTAAAACAAAAGGATCCAATATATGTTACTTAAGAAATATTGTATAATCTAAACTCTGTTTAGTTTCACCTTGATATGAGTTCTTGTGTGCTTCCTTGTCAGTATTCACTGAGTGTACAGGTTTGATGGTAACAGTTTATGCAGGGGTGCCAGATCCTGTTTCTGGAGATCTACCTTTCAAAACACTTTAAGTATCATATGTTTTTGAATATAATGGAGCATGTGTGTTTGATTAGAATGTAACTTTGCAGTAAGGTAGATCTACAGGAACAGGTCTAATGCATCGAGCATCATATTGTTTACAGCATTTATTCATATAGGTTAATGTTAATTCATAAGTAAACTATTGTTCATTTTTAATTCATTTAATTGGAATTACATGAAACATTACAATTAAAAAAAAAAAATACCAGTGTGTGTAACAATAACATTTAACCAGAAAGTTAGGATAAAGAAGTTAGTTTCATGTTAGCTGAAGTCAGTTTGTTTTGGGAGGAAAAAAAGTCCATTACACATTTTTTTTTGCCATTTATTTTGCTTTATTATAGTCATCATTAATTTTCCAAGAATGACATGTAAATAATTGTATTGTGCATTGCTAAAGAAGAAACAAAATGTTCAAAATGCCCTGAAAATTCCTTGAGCTATAATAGTTATAGAACGAAAAGCAGAATGGTCCCATCTTTCACCAAAATATATATAGTTTTTTGCAATTCATCTGGAATGTAGCATTATAGTAGACACTGAAGAGGATCTTTTATCCACTGCTGTTCTGGTTTTCACACATAACTGGAGTGCATTTGCAGCTCTCTATGTAGACGTAGTCATGATCGATCACACTGTTATCAGAACACTTCAGCTGCACTTTTTTATTGCTGGTTCTCATCTCCCGACAGCAAGAACAGCTGTGCTTCATGATGTTGGCACTCACTGAATACCTACAGTACGTAGATTTCCAAGAAAAACACCAGTCAGAATAAAAAACACTTCTAGCAAGTACAAGTATACAAGTCTGTGTTGTAATATGTAGCTCTCTTTTAAAGCTGAAACGAACAATCAATCAAAGAAAGTTTGTAAGTGTGAAGCATATTTCACAAGAAATCATATGCAAATGTGTTCTCACATTGATTCTGTGTCACAGTGGCCACTGCAAGAAGTCACTTCTATGGGTTGGATGGACTTGCAGTCATTTACAGTAACATCTGTAATGTTCTTCACACGAACACAGTTCTTGAGTTCACCTGAGATATTAGAAGTAATGTAAATATAATTTTTTAACTATTTAAAATACTGGAACTTATATATAAAAAGCAGAATCGCCAAAAAGCTTTGAACAAGGAAACAGTTTCTTACAGATATTGCAACATCCATCTTCATCGAGTGTCAGCGTTCCCTGTAAGGACAAACAGCTTTGTTTGAACCTCATAAACATAATTAAAGAGATAGTTCACTTAAAATGTGTGTTGTCCCAAATCTTTGTAATTTTAATAAAGCAAAATATTACTCAAATGGTTTTGTCTGTACAAAGTCAGTGTGGCTCAGAACAACATCAAAATATCTTCTTTTGTGTCCCACAGATGACAAAGTCATACAGGTTTGGAACAACATGAGGGCGAGTAAACGTTGACAACAAGCTGAATTATTAAAGCACTACAAATGAAAAACCCCCAACATGCTATACCTTTCAGTGTTGGGAGATATAAACAAACAGAACAAGTGCGTCATGTTTGGAACATGAGCTAAAGATGAACTCACAGGCACACACTCGTTTTCATTGATATCAGGGCAGGTTGGTTTGGTTTTCTCTATTATGAATGTGCCATTAGTTTCTTTACAGGATGCAGTCTCACAGTTGTAGTTGTACGTCTCTCCAATCTTCAAAAAAATAAATATACATATATTATATAAATATATTATGTATATAAATATAATGTGTGAAGAAAAGATTGCGAATATGCACCTTGAGAATATGTGTGGTGTTGTCTGGCCCAGTGTAAAAACAGCTATTTTGCATGCATGTTTGACAGCATTCTCCTTCTTGTTTGACAGGCAGAAATCCCTTGGGGTACAAAAAGCAATTTTATAATTTAGTTGTTTAGTTTAGAAAGTTGAGCTACTGTATATGAATGAGTTGATATAATGGTTCACAAGAATAAATTATAATAATTATTACATCAGAGCAAGGTGTACAGGCTATAGAAGAGCACTTGACGAGATGTAGTTGAGTGTTTGGGTCTTTATCCATC
The DNA here is from genome assembly GCA_032357445.1 of Enteromius radiatus. Lineage (NCBI taxonomy): Eukaryota > Metazoa > Chordata > Actinopteri > Cypriniformes > Cyprinidae > Enteromius > Enteromius radiatus. The sequence goes on along the minus strand of JAUCMS010000055.1, from coordinate 4,428,078 downwards.
AGACAGTTACATTCGATACAAGGATCTGTGGGGATTTGAACTCCAGGCTAGAAAGAAAACAGACAGTGTCAAAAGTGTGAGATATTAATTCTATTTAACAATGTTTTCTTTTGTGCCATTTTAAATATCAGGATTTATTTTTTAGTAAAAACAAATGAAGCAGCTCACCTGGTACTCAGTGTTATTGTACACACATACGTCTTTGGGCACTAGAAACAAAATAATAATAAAAATGAAATATATATACATATATATATATAGTATATACACACACACACACATATATATATATATATATATATATATATAAGTAATGCCAAATGATTAATCGTGATTATTCGCATCTAAAGTAAAATATTTTGTTTACATAACATATGAGTATGTATTGTGTATATTTATTACATATATATATATATATATATATATATATAACTATATAAATGTACATGTAAATATTTTTTTAAATATATACTAAATAATGTGTCATTTGTGTTATGCAGTACATTTTCATGTCTTTGTTACACATATTCATAAAATAATAAACTCACAATGTGTAAAGATGGAAATCATATTAGTTAACTTTTGAAATAATTACAGTACACTACATCCTTGAGGGGCTGTTGCATTTTTTGCAACGTAAAAATAGAACATTAAATGTTATAACATTTTTTTATATTCCAGATTTTCTTCAGAGTGCATTTTAAAGAAATGCAGGACTCAAAAGCTACTGCCACTGATATAATTTTTTTGTAGAAAAGCAAATTGTTTCACATTTAAATAATACACAGAATAATTCAAAAGTTCACACTTTCCTTATAAAAATTTAAAAATCTCGGGAGCGAGCTGGGAGAACGGCAAACTCTGAACCCTAATGATTTGAGCCCTGGTGCGGGCAAGAGTTTGGCGTTTGGCTCGGTCTCCGTCTGGCCCCCACTGGAAAGCGTGCATCAGAGAGAAAAGGCAGAGAAGGGGCGGAGGTGGGGTGCACGAAAGCGAGATGCGGAAGAAAGGAAAGCCGGGACATTTATAGTGAAAGGAAAGTGTTTTGATTGGGTGCGATTTGACAAGGGAATGATTAGATGACGGGCTGCCAGCCGTGTGTGATTTATTCGTCCAGCGATCCTCTCGAAATTATGTTATTTGCAAAACATTCACTAATATGCAAGATTTACCACAGGGTGGACAGCAACTGTCTCCAGAATTGTCTGCTGCCAACTCATATCCCGCATCACATTTCTTCTGAAGACACACCTCGAGATCACACACTAAATGGTTTGAGAAACAAGGAGTCCTTATAATTGTTTTTAATGCATTTATGTGTCAGTAATTGTGAATATTTATTTGCTTATAATTCATGATCTTGTTTAGTCTTGTCTCACCGCAGGTTAGGCAGCAGTCTTCAATGATTTTCTTTTGTTCTGGTCCACAGGGCTTTTCAGGCGGACACCCAACAGGCACAGTTTTAATACCAAAGGTCTCATTTGAGCATGTGTATACTCCACAGTTCATGGTCCATGTGTCCCCAGGCTGCAGAAGGAAAAGCAAGCAGAAGATAGTTAGGAATTTGAGATGATTATGAATTGCAAATGCTTATTGAAATGTTTTGAACAACACTGATATTCTTTTTTTTAAATATCTTGTTTTGTCTATACACACCTGTCTAGGTAATCCATCAGGGCCAATGCAATCTACATGGAGGGAATGATATGAGTGGAAATTATACATGAAAGTGCATTAACCCTTGTGCATAAAAAAAGAGTTACACATAGGTCCATGGCAGATTATTGTAAAAACAAGTAAAAGTGAAACAAACAAAAACGTTATACAAGTTTAAGTTTATGAAAATCACTATTTCATATAAAATATAGATTTTATGAAACATGTTGAAATCTAAACCTGCTATAAAATAAAAGCCATCAATCTAAATAAGTTGTGTTCCAAATTTGAAGTTAATATCTCAAAAAATCTTGCTTTCCCCATTAGATGCCAGCAAAACTCAGTGCAGACAGTGGTTGGGTTTGTGATTTACAGCACACATGCAATTTTTAAGACACACATACAAACCACACTCTGATATGCATACCAACACACCCAAACAATTAAATAGCTGAATTATTTATCCAGTTGGCTCTGAATTATGCAGAAGCACAAAACATGAGTAAAGCAAGAATTTGCTTTATAGACCAAACCTGAAAAACCGACACATCTTGTAAAAAATAGTAAAATCAAAAATTTTGAATCCTTGTTAACAGAATGAAAGCCTATTACCAAAAATTGCATAATTGTAAAACAGCAGTTTTAATGGGTTTCAATATGGACATTTTTGTGCAAAAGGTCCTGAGAGGAACAATTTTTTGTACCTAGCGTAAAATAGATGTATTAAAAGAAATGATTGTGGAATATTAAAATTCCAATAAAAATAAACACATGAGATAAAGTTTATTAAGTTAGCATTAACATAATTATATATATATATATATATATATATATATATAAAAAAAAACTAAAATGGACAAAAATGTCAATATAATCTAGCAAACTGAAAATAAGTAACTACAGTAAGTAAATGAAGCAACATGTCTTACCGCAATAAGATGTACAGGTATCTACTGCTGAACTAACACGATATTTGTCGTCTGGACAATAACAACCTTCTACGAATGTTTGATGACAGCTATTGCCGTCACATTCTTTCTCCACAAACATATCATTGTACCTATTTGCATATTAACAGAAGCACATCAGATAATGGTGTATTACAATTGCAACACTTATTAAAGATGTTTGTTTTGTAGATATGAGATTACCTTGTACTGCAGGTTTTTTCAACTTTCGGACCACATGCCTTATAGACTTTGTTACTGGGGCACTTGTATTCTGTTTTAGAAATCAATAACAATTACATATCAGGGTCCTCTCAAGTACAACATATTTTAAAAAACACCCCAAAACACTCAAATGATAAGGTTCATTCTACTTACCACACTTTTTCGTGACATCATTTGTTGCTCTCCAGTCCACACAGACACCCTGTTTGCCACATTGCAGAGCATACGCCTCCAGACTGGTACAACCAATAGAGCCATTTCCCATGTGGCACACATCATATTTGCATGCTTCATAATAACCTTCATGAGGAACGATTTCATGGCATCCCGTAAAAATTCTGTGAAGAAACATATACTCAATTTGACTTCTAATTTCAGGTACCTTAAAGAGACAGTGTAATCTTTTGCCATCATGTTCTTTCAAACCTGTATGACTTTTGTTTATTAAATTTTTGCATCAAATAAAAGAAATTGTAATAATCTGTGTTACCAACAGAAGTGTCTTACTCGCTTTTGATGAGATCACATATTGTTGCAATGCAGGGAAACTTAGTTGGTGGTGGAGTTGGGGGTGGGAGTGTCTTGCATCCTGGAGGGACCATCCAAAGCTGTGCCATATTCACACATGATGTGTCGATTTTTCCATCAGGACGTCTGCAGTCATTTGAACGGTCGTTGTCACAAACCCCTAAAAATTTGTTTTAATTATATGTAATCTGAATTTAGTGAGCAAGTAATGGGACAATTCAAAGTACATTTATATTTACATTCAGATAAAGAGAAATCCTTTTACTGATAAATGTAAAATTAAACTTACAGTATTCTACTTCGCAGATATTTTTCTACTGTACTCACCGCACTGTCCCTCTGTATTACCACGGAAGTAGTAGAATGGGAGATTGATCTGAAAGCCTTGATGATTCACAGAAATGTCAACTTGGATTTCAGTGATGTTCACTATTACTGACATGCCAGAGGTCGTGATAAAGAAGCCATCATTTATGTTGTTGTAAGTTAGTTGTTTTAATTCACCATTAACATAGACCTGAGGGAAACAAGACATTTCTGTGTTATGACATTTATTCTCTAGAGTAATAACAAAAAAAAAATGTTATTTATTTTACATTCAATCAGAAACCTGTGAATGTTTTGTTACAGTCCTAAGCCTTACCTGGACCTCTTTAGTGTTGCTTGTCAGCTTGATTTGATAAGATTTGTAGTTCACAATCAAATACTCAGGGCAGGCTAGATTATTTTTAACATCACACAAATAGTTTTTAACATGGGCACTGATATTGTATCTTGGGATGATTTCTTGGAACAAAACATAAGTGCAGTTTCCCTGGAAAGCATAGTAGGTTCCATCGAATGTTTGGTAATGTGGGTCACCCCAGCCACTGCATTTACCTGTCAAATCAAATTACAACAAAGGTAAAAAATAGTGCACTGGCTATTAGAATATCCTTTAGTTTTAATGACATTTACTTAATATAAATATTTAATATCAGTGAAATGTCCATGAGGATGATTTTAACTCACATTCACACTCCATATTAGAGCAGCAGCCATTGTTATAAAACACCTTCTTAGGTTTAATTCCATTAATACAGCTAGACATAGGCACGCGACCTTTGTCACACTGTAGAGCGATTGAGGTGACACTGCCATTTATGCATGTCTTGTTTTTGCAGTTTTCAATCCATGACTCCTTATGCTGGATGATACAATCAGATCGATTAACAGAGACTAATCAAATAAAATGAATAATATCTATAAAAATTATAACTTTTAAAATAATTTTCTTAACAATTAGTACTCCAGTCATCTAGTAGTTATACAATAATTAATTAATTTAGTGTTACATTAATAACAAATAACAAAATTGTTCATTTTGAAAAAGAAAATCCCCCAAATTTGTAGAAATTGTAAGTTTTGCAGCAAAAGTGTACGACTACTGTAATGTTATTATGAAATTACCTTTCTGTTAAATTGTACACAGTCTTTAGGTGGTATGCATAGCCGAGAATGTATCTCTATATCACAGGTGGAGTTGCAGAAGGCAGTATAGCACCAACCTGCCTGATCTGTTCGATTGTAAATTGTTGAGTCTGTAAACAATAAGGTAAACAATAAGAGATATTTAAAAAAAAAGAACTTTACATGTAATGTACACATAAAGGATTAAACATATTTTACTTACTTGATGGGTATTTTATGTTTAAATAATTGCATCCGCATTGTGGTCTTGGTGTTTTTGAGGTGATCCTACGAGTTGTCTCTGTATGCACAGTGAGCTTTGTCTTTGTAGATGTGGATGTTGTAGATGTTTTTGTAGATGTGGATGTTGTAGATGTCTTTGTAGATGTGGATGTTGCAGATGTCTTTGTAGATGTTTTTGTAGATGTGGATGTTGAGCCAGTAATTGTACTACTTGAAGACAATATTTCCGTTGAAGTAGGTGACATTGTTAAAGTAGATGGTGTGATAATAGTGGTTGTATGTGTTGATTTAGGTGTTGTAACAGTTGTAGGTACTGTTTCTGTTGATGTTGGTGTCGATGTTTCAGTAGTTGGGGTAAAAGTGGAAGTGACTGTAGATGGTGTTTCTGTTGATGTGGGTGTTACTGTAACAGTTGTAGGTGATGTTTCTGTTGACGTAGGTGTCAACGTTTCAGTAGTTGGTGTAGCAGTGGACGTGATTGTGGATGGTGTTTCTGTTGATGTAGGTGTAGGTGTTACTGTCACAGTTGTAGATGATGTTTCTGTTGATGTTGGTGTCGATGTTTCAGTAGTTGGGGTAAAAGTGGAAGTGACTGTAGATGGTGTTTCTGTTGATGTGGGTGTTACTGTAACAGTT
>JAUCMS010000055.1:4387020-4399532 GCA_032357445.1 Enteromius radiatus | reverse complement strand
CTCCCGTACTGAACTTCCCCGCCCCTTACGCCAACCTCGAAACCTTAAAGGGCTATAAACATTTAACAATTCTACATATACATATTATTATATGTGTGTGTAAAGATTCCACACATATTTAATTTTTGAGAATGAATAAGGTCATTTTCAATGTTTGGGTAAAATGACTCACCTTGCCATTGCAAAATACATCAGAGTGTAAATTTTGGCTTAGTGCGTCATGACGTACGTAGTGTGTATTTTCTCATCACAGTTTTGTTATAACTCACACATCCTTGTTTGTTTTGAGATGATATCTGTGTGTAACAAAGTTTTTTTTCCCTATAAGTATTTCTATCAATCCTGTTTTTCCTCAAACACCCCAAGAACATTTTGATGATTAGACTGAAAGATAGTAATAACTCGCTTAAGCCTGGTTTCCACTATAAAAGAGCAAGTGCTCAGACACAAAGCTCACATGAGCTTTTGAGGATGGATCTTGTCGACTTGATAAAAGCATGACCATCTTTTTCAAGAAGCAGAAGAGGCCTCCATAGATTCTGACGGTATGAATTCAACATTCACACTACTTACAAGAGAAAAGTGATAAGGGTTAAAATCTCAGGCTGGAGTGAGAGCCTTGTTACATTTATGTAAACTGTTAAGACAGTGATAGACTAGCTATGTATTTAATCATCAGAGAACCAAAACGTCAACGTTTTACTAAACGCAGCCTACTTGTCATAAGTGCAATCCTTTATTAATGAATGAATGTACAGTTTAAATGTGTTTATTTTGAAACGTAGGTGACCTAATTAATGGTTCTTGGACATGACAATTGAATTTGTTTCAATTTTTCACTCACTGTATGGAGATCGCGCAGGCGACAAAAAAAACAAAAAAGTGACAAGCTCTGTGATAAAAGATTAGCACAAGCGTGTAACTTACCGGTTTTTAAAACGTTGGTTTATGGTGATTATTATTTACAAATATTTGATCGCTTAATCAAGTTTTTTCTTCTTTTTTTTATTAATCTAAACTAAGGACAAGCGTGGATAATTGTTTCAAGAAATCTGCGTATCAACAAAATGAGCAAAAATGACTGATGAATATTATACCAGTCATTAGGTTGATGAGAGAGACATCATGTGGTGAGATGTAGATACTGCAGATGATGACGTTAGTTTAAATAGATAAATTAAGATACCAATAAAAATACCTTACATAAAATATACACAGCCAAAGTGGTTCTTTAAAGTGGCACACACCAGTGCCTTGTAGTATCAATACATAAAATCCGGGAGACTATAATTGATGCTCTTTAATACGCTGTATTGTGATTTCACTTCACTTCATAGAAAGGAAAAATAAATCATATCATGCATTACCAAAAAGTGTAAAGATTTTTTTGGCCCCTTCAAGAGACTACACTGATTACCAAAACTATTACCCTAAATCAATCCATGGTACAATATATGCAAAAAAAAAAAAAAAAAAAAAAAGGAAAGAAAAGAAAATGCCCTACAGCTCAAATCATCATTGTTACTTTTGATTTTATATTTAACATTTATAAATTTGTGGCTTTCTTGACATGACAGATAACAAGAAGTCAAGCAAGATCTTTTTATCCACAGTGTGCTGTTTTTAACAGTTTGTTAAAGTAAAAAAGGGTATAAAAAAATTCAATTGTAAAACCTGGTAATTTCCTTTACTATAAATAGCAAGAAACTGTACTGGATCTAACAGGACATTACTACAAACCAACATTCCCATAACTTGTATTCTGTTACCTGTATCATTATTGTGACTATCAGTATATTACACCGGTACAAAATTGATGTATTATTGTATGTGGAATATTAGCATATGTCAGTACATTATATGTTCAGATGTTAACCATAATTTTAATGATGTCAACTAATTGTAATGGAATTCATTACGGTGCAGTTTTCTCCTAAACAGGTTGTCCCATGAGAGATTAAATAATTTTACAGGTGTCTTTTCTTCAGTGTATTTTTCACACTCGGCAGGAGTGCATCTGCAGTTCTCAACATAAATATAGTTATGAAGGGCCTCGCTGCTGTTGGCACATTTAAGTTTCACCTGCCGTTCGCTCAAGTTGTCCTCCTGGCAGCAAGAACAGTTGTGTGTCATGATGTTCTTTTCCATCGAATACTTGCACAGGTTTACAAGAAAGCAACAGTTAGAATGGCTGCAGTTTAGTTGTATGTGAGACTATCCTAATAATACACAAAGGTTTGCACCATTACATAATAAAATACCAAACAAAAGGGCCAACAAATGAGCTGACTTCATTTTATTAAACCTTTCTGCTCATGGTTTTAGGGTGATTAGTTTTTATGGATTTTATTGTTGTTGTTGTTTTTGGATCATCTCTGTTACTCTGTATCTCTAAGATATTTACAGTTCTTTTGATAATTCTAACGAAAAAAATAATAATGTGTCATAAATAGGTGTGCAATGATCTCACCTTGATCCGACGTCACAGTGCCCAGTGAAGGATGCAATTTCATTGACGGAAATACAGTCTTTTACTTGCAGACGGATTAGGTTCTTCTCAAGAATACAGCTGCTGGTTTCACCTGAGAGAAAACAGAGACACGTAAGCCTTAACTCACAAGAACAATAAAGTATATGCTTTACATTTTACGTAGTGACCAACATATTATTTATTTTAATTTACTTAACATCATTTAAATGATCTGAATAAACACACACACATACATGTTGTTTTTTGTGATTTGGGGACTCTCCATAGGTGTAATGGTGTTTATACTGTACAGACTGTATGTGTTATTGCCCTACATTGACCCTACACCTAAACCTACCACTTACAGGAAACTATGTGCATTTTTAGATAAAAAAAAAACACAATTTAAGTATGTTTTTAAGCCTTTTGAATTACGGGGACACTGAAAATGTCCTCACAAATCACCTTCATATTGTAATACCTATGTCATACCCATGTCATTACACAAATTTGTGTCCTCCTCATAAACCACATAAACATGCACACATCTGATATAATATATATATATATATATATATATATATATATATTAGAGAGAGAGAGAGAGAGAGAGGAAAAACAATTAGAACATTTTTGTGTTTTGCATTTTTGCATTTTGTGTTTCTAATGTAAGAATCTATAGATTACATCCTGAGTAAATGGTCACCCATTGTAGCATGAAAGTGGGTGTGGGACACAGAGAACCATCTCAGGCAAAGAGGTGTTAGAACATGATTAACATACAGATCACAGCTGCTACAAAAGGAGCAACTTCATTTACATTAGGGGTAGTAAACTTTAACTGTAAAAAAAGGTTTGAACAAAGGATGTTCTGGGTTCATTCTGACTCCGCTGAACCCAAGGTACAACATGTGCTTTGTCACTGCTATACTGCGATAAACTACTTCATCAAGATCTTCAACGTCCTCATCATTTTTTCTTCACTGCGGCACTACAGAATTATTTCCTAACTGTTGTATGTTATTATAGTCCAATGAACTGTGACTCAGTAAAGTTTAAGTTCATTTGCCGGACATACTGTGGCTATAAACTGATTAGAGTTGTAAGTTTCTAATGTAATTGAAACAAAGTTAGTTCTTGTAATAATTCTGATGAAATTCTAAAGTAACTGAATTGACCTGATAAACTGTGGTCACAGAATTATTTCATAAATTATAGTGTACTGAGTCATACGCACCGTGACTCAGTGAAGTTAAAGTTGATTTGCAGTTTACTGTGGTAGTAAACTGTTTTAAAAATATAGCATAAAACCCAAAGTAGTGTGGTTTTGTCCGATGTACTGTGACAGTGTTACATTTTTAATGGTTTAGTGAAGTGAAGTGTGAGGCCCGACGGAGTGTGGTCGTTTGCGAAGAAGTGGAAAATTTGCTTTAGAAGCCTGATGTAGTGTGGATGTTTTATTCATTTGCGTCTAGAGCAAAGGAGCTGTGAATAATTAGACTAACAGGTATCTTAAAGTAACTAGATAATGTTCAGTCGGTGAAGGAAAAGAAGCCTATTGAATTGCTGAAGACAATTTAATAAGATTGTGAAAATGGAAGAGCTGATAGTTCAATACATTGCTAAGCACGGCTCAGAGGAAATGTTTGATTAAATAGAGAAAGTAGAGGACCCCTATGAGTGGGCTAGGTCTCAATTCAAAAATTGTCCCAAAATACTTAACAAAAAGGGAAATTTTGCTAATGCCCTTCAAGCTGTTCTTGCCTCATACAAGGTAACTAAGAAAATATTAGAAGAAATGAAAACAGAAAACAAATTGCTAAATTCTCAAGTCAACAGCTATATCATGTCATTGAGAAATTGTGAGGCAGAAGAGATAATTTTGAAAGAACAGATGAAATTGAGAAAAGAAATGTCAAAATCTGAAACAGAGAGGGAAACATTTAGACGTTTGTATGAAGGGACAGCTAGACAGCTGATACTGTACATGACCAATCTAATTCTGAATATGACGAGAAGAACTGCAAGGAAGACCTTAGTCAACAACATAATTCTTCAGATGATACTGTGAGGTTCCCAATAGCATCAGTGCAAACAAGACAGACTAGAAATAGAAATGAGAGGGTTCTTGATCAAAGAACTGAAAATGGCCAAGCTGTTAGACAGTTGTCTTTTATGGACTTTCAAAGTCTTGTTACAGCACTGGGTACTTTTGGGCCTGACAACATGGATCCTGTAGAGATTTGGTGAACTTGAGAAAGATAACTGAAGTTACAATGCAAATTGGAGAACATCTTGTAGCATTTGTGTCCAGGTTGTGGGAAATGTTTAGCTGTTACAGTGGTTTGCCCAATGCAAATAAACAAAACCTAATGTTTAAGTCTGCATTAATTGCAGAGAGTAGTTCACACATGCGAGAAGCCATTTCTCTTCATGTAGATGTAAATGCACCATACGAGCAAATCATTTGCAGAATGACACTGTATTTCAATGCAAATAATCAAAGGAAAGCTGCAGAATCTAGACAACCAGTTGCTGCCTTTGGCAAGAGAGAATGTTCTAGATTATCTGGTCGTTTCCATCATAGACCAAGGAGACTTGACAGAGTAAATTCAGAAGGTGTTACTCTTTGTTATGCATGTGGAAAAGCTGGTCACATTGCTAGACATTGTCAAGACCGTGAGAGACCTCATCAAAGGTTTGTCTATCATGCATGTGGAAAATATGATCACATAGCAAGGCATTGTTTGGAGAAAGATCAGGAAGTGTTTTGTTTTGCTTGTGGAAAGATGGGACACAAGGCAAGACAGTGTCATTTTTCACATAAAAGAAAGATGGGCTATTGTGATTTGCCTAAGAAGTTTAGGCAGTTTAGAAACCCAGTTGGCACTATTGCAAGGAAATGAGCAGGAAGCCATTCACACCTTGCAAGACACAGCACTGCATGAACATGACTGTAGCTCAGACACAAGCAGATGCTGATGCAAAATGTAAGGAATTGTTTTATGATAGTATCATATTTTAGGACGATACATTTACTATCAAAAGGGGGGTGATTCTTTATAATTTTAGAAATCTGTTAATGACATTGTTGTTTAAATGTAGGTTGTAATAAATAATTTAATTGCATTCTGTGATTAAATTTCTATAGCTTTGATGTTTTGAATGCGAAAAGATTCTTTTGGGGAAAAGGGGGGCAACGTCTTCTTTTAGATCTTGTTTCAGTTATGAACATCAAGATGTTTGTTTGAAAGGTGTTACCTCCTAGAGAATTACAATCTGGTCTGCAGGACAAGAAGGCCAGCAGAACTAGTGGAGCCAAGGTACTTCCAAAAGAAAAGGGACTTCTTAAAGAACAGAGTGATCATCAAAACTGGTCATCCAGAGAATTCAAGACCTGCAAGATTCAGAACTTCAAGACTAAAAGATCTAGGAAACCTGAGGCCCACCATGGCATGGATGGACCAAACTTCACAAACCGCAACAACAGCAATGACTTTTAGAAGGACTCTTTCAAAGTTAAATGAAGAAACAATGGAAAAGAGAAACAAGGAGAGATCAAACCATTTCAGAGACTATGGACAGCAGTTGTTCCACATAGATGGAAAACAAGTGGGCAAAGGACATACCCACGTAAAGAAATATACAAAGACACAGACTCACTGCACATGATACATACAAACACACCTACACACACACAAACACTTTATGGCACGGATTAAATGTTTTGCTCCTTTGGCTTTTGCCATGTTTTTTGTCATGATGTTTAGTACATTTTGATGATTCCTTTTGCTGTCATGGTTCTCAAGTGCTCCTCTCCCAAACCAAAGAAAACGTTTGTATGTAATGTTTACCAAATTTGAGAAAGGTCTCTATGATAAACTGTGCCTGATTGGATGGAGAAATAACCAGTGTGCATGAGGTGTCGACCCAATGACGGGTAAGATTTCCTTTTCCTCCTACTATATGTGCTTTGTCACTGCGATAAAGATCTTCAACGTCCTCATAATTTTTTCTTACAGGAAACAATATCTTACAGGTCTAGCAGCATCTATCTTTGTCAAACTACACTGTTTCCTGTACACAAACAGTAAAATGAAAACTATTTCTTAGATTTTTTTTTTGTATGGTCAAAATCTTTCTGAATTGTGAGATATTAAAGCCACAATTACTTTTTAAAATGTACATATACATTTAGGCTTAAACAGGATTCCATACAAAACAATTACCACAGCCATTTGAACAACATTTGAACATTTCATTGCTTGGAACAATATGGAGGCGAGTAAATGACATAAAATATCAAATAAAAGCAGAACTGTCACGCTGGTGTACCGGCAAGTTGTTGTTGTAATAAAACATTTTAATTATAAGAGAAACACAGAGAATCAAAACACGCAGGTTACATTGATGATAACAGACAAATATGGGACACAGAGATCAACTTAAGTAGGGAAGACAATCAACATAAGTGAACTAGACACACCTAAACAGAATCACTAATTAACAGAACTAGGTCACAGAACAAAACACAGAGAACATGGAAAAACACAACATGACAACTGCACATGTGACTAGAACAAGGATGAAATCTGTGCTTCTTGAATTACTTGTGATGTATTTACAGGCACACAGTCATCTGGATTAAAGGGTGGGCATTGCTTAAAACTCTCCACTGTCGTAAACATGCCATTCCTTCTCAGACAGGTAGCATTCATACATTTAGAAAAAAAAAAAATGAAGACTGAAACATGAAGACTGAAGAACAGAGCAGATGATGAAAAAGTTTGAGAATATTTTTATATGTAAATTGAGAATATGTCTGGTTTTGTCTGGTGCATCATCAATACAGGCCACTTGTCTACATGATCCACAGCACTCTCCTTCTTTTTTCCTATATTCAAAGCCCTAGAAGTGTGAAATCGAACAAGATTATATGAGAGTTTTAATACTACTGCACACAATGCTGCACTGGGGCTAAATGAACATCCTCAATAGTTGACAAAATGTGCAAAAAAGCAAGAACCAAAAAACATCCACAAGTAGTGTTTGATGTGGAGTTGGAGCTAAAGATTCTACTTACAGGCCCACAGTCAAATAAACTCAAGTAAGAACATTCTGTTTTGGTCCTCTCATTAGAACAATCCAGTATGGGTAGCGTAGGTTGGCAACGGTAAATCCAATACGAAGGAAACACAAGAAGATACAGGGAAACACGGATGGCTTTTCAAAGGGAGAATACCGGGAAACATCCTCATTGACCAGCGACAATACAGAGACAAACAGGAATTTAACTACACACACTGATTAGACGACTGGGTGGAGACTAGTAAACAACCATGACAACAGATGAGGGGGCGGAGACATGAGTTCATCATCGACTCCGACGTTCCATGGACCGATTCACCAGAGCCATGTTTTGGATTCCCCAGAGGACCCACCAATGGCTGCACGAACCCCGGAGAGGTCATTCTCCAGGGGTCGCGCTGGTGGCTGGTGGCCATTAAGGCCGCTCAGGAACTGGCACCTTGCCCTGAACCGGCCATGGAGGCCAATGATGAACCTGCCCCGGCCATTGGGATCACTCAACCCGAGTCGGGGGCAGGTAAGAACTTGGCCGTTAAGGCCTTTACTAACCTGTCTGTGCTCCCTTGTGCAGTTTCACTGACTGTTCTGCCCAGGAGGGCGTCTTCGCTGTCTAGTCTGCCCTGGAGGGCGTCTCGGCTGTCTGGTACGCCCAGGAGGACATTGTTACTGAGTGGTCGGCCCAGGAGGGCATCGTCACTGACTGGTGGATGGTCTTAATGTCAACGTTAAAACCGCCTGCGAATACTTATGACATGTGCACAATAGCCGTTCCTGCAAACCAACTGCCCCCTAGTGGTCGGGAGCATTTCCGTTGTGTTGTTAGCTTATGTTTGCTTATGTTTGCTTTTTAAATTGTGTGAAATACTGGGCGACCGTACTTTAGCAATAGATGCTTTCATTAAATTTAACTTGTTACAAAACACCTTGAAATAGAATAGGATACATTAGTTTTTATCTTAGTCTCACTTCCCAAATTATATTTTAAATATAGGCTAATTGTTTGGTGCCCTGTGTTTTGTCCAGGACATGAGGGAAATGTTTATATAAAACCTAGTTTTTCCCTAGTTACACCAAAATCCAAAAATTTCACAGGTACAGTTGGAGTATTTGCATCTCTAAAAGCACATTGTAACTGTATATTGTGGAAAGCAAGGAAATTCATTACAATTTGAAAAAATAATACTTTGTAGTAGCTGTCTGGATTGACACTGGTGTGACACTATGGGCAAAAAGGCTTTCCTTCATCTTCTGGGAACACCAGTGCTCAGTGAAGTGCTCTAAAGGCATCGTAACATAGGTGTTACATGTACATGCTAAACCCTCCTATACAAGTACAACACAAAGTAAATGGTCTACCATCTGTGCAAACTCTCACCGCTGTACCTGCACCTGCAGGCCAAAAGTGGTCTGAAGCATGATGTGAAACGATGACGGCATGAACACCGTGAAGTCAGAGAGAAAAAGAGCCGAAGAGTTTGAAAAGTCCTTTATAAAAAGGACAAAACATTTTAAAACATACAAAACATTTTAAAACATTCAAGTGTAAATGTCTTAGCAATTAAATAAGGCGTAGTTAATAACTAAAACACTCTTACTTGTGAGAGCACATAGTTGCAGTCTCCATGGAAAGTGAATTCTTTCCCATCAAAGGTGGTAAAGTGAGATCCTTCCTCTACTGAACACAGGCCAGGTCCAGGAATACTCGTACAGATCCAGTTTCCCTCCTTACATATACTGATTACACAATACAATTACAAACACACACTGTAAACAACAAGCTTTAGTACTATACTGTAGAAACATTATATACAGTACATTACATAGTGAAATGTGTTTTATTATTACCATTGTGGAGAACCTCTCCTGGGCTGTAGACGTCGTCATGCTTACACTTACACTCTTCCACCGGGATGCAGCCCATGTTTGAGATATGATCAAATACAGTTCCTATAGCACATAAAAGTTTATGAAACGTGTCTTAGTCAATGTACTATAAAATCAACATTAATTCTATTTGTGGTTCTTAAATCAATCAGCCACAAAAAAAAAAAAAAAAATGTCTGTATATACAAAGGCACTTAACCTGGTGGGCAGAAGCAGCCGTGTTCGTGTGTTTGTGTATTTGTGTGAGCATGTGTCCATACAGGGGAGCCGTATTATACCATATTGTAGGGGCAAGTCACAGCTGCATAGGAATACAATACATACCATTTTTACAGTAGCTATTAATTAATAATTCAAATGAACAAGAAGGCAAATTAAAAGCTCAAGAGACAAAAATCATTTGACATCCACCAGAATTCTGTAGTAATTATTACCGCAGAAGTCAGCTCTTCTCCAGGTCGGTAGAGTTCCCCCAGCATGCAAACACTGACGTGAATATTCAGACAAAGTCGCTCAAAGCGTGGAGTTGTTAGTGTCTTCAGGCTCATACAAGCACATATCATTCATACAAGCCTTGATATACGGCTCAGGGTCCAAAATCTTGATACAGGAGAACCAGTCTTCATTTTTCAAAAGGTCTTCAAAATCTGCTCCCTGTAATGACACAGGTACAGTATATTTTTAATTCTTATTAGGTCAACCAACCCATACATAGTTTTCACAACTTACATGTTTTTCAGACTCGTCTATTAAATTCTGCACATCATCTTCTTCAGAGGGATTTTTGCAGTCCACCACTGGGTTGGGAACTTTGTGCTTGTTCCCAAACTCCCAAACTGCTTTAAACAAAGACACACTTAACCTTCTTGGAGATATATGCATGTACTACACAAGGGTTTGTAATTACAAAATTATGATGAAATCAACTCACTCACATTGAATAAACTCATTGTAAACTGGAGCCCCATTGAAGACATCCTGGCATTATCGGTAGTCTTAATGTTCTTTCTTATCAAATTAATTTGCAATCCGACACATTGTGTAGTTGTTTCAGTTTTGCTTACAGTTCAAACCTGAATCACCATGACTGCATCTTCATTGTTCTACGTGACTGTGATGCCCATTTTTGACACATAAATTGTGTTCTCTTCTACAAGTATCCCTGCAATATGCACAGGCAGCCATTTACTAAATACTGTAAAAGAAAATATTCAAATTAAAAGCTAAATAATATTTTTTATTTATTTTGTTGCTGGAGGAAGCAAGTAGCACTTCAGTTTGCCTGAATCTTACTTTTCTCCATTGACTATAATCTGGTTTGCTGTGATTTCAACAGTAATGTCATTGATGGTAACCAGGACTCTGGTGATCTAACAGAAAATAGCCAGTTTCTTTCCATTTCTTCACATAAACTGAGAACTGACGAATGAGGCAAAGTAGGATATACATTGCATTTGCCTGGGAACTGATAAAAGTCCCCATCAAACGTCTTGAAGTGGAAGTTTCCCCACATGCTACAGATGTTGTTGACATGGTAACTGTCATGAACTGGAAAAGAGTAGCCTAAAAGAGAATGCAAAGATTTATTCCAGCATTCACATAATTGTGCAAAAGCAAATTGTATACGTTATGTATTAAGCATGGTTTAGCTTGAACTTTGAAATGTTTTATGAGGTTTATAGTTATATATTATCCACTCATGAAAAGAAAAGCTGTTTATTATTGTGTTTATTGTTGTTTTTAGTTTGCTTATTAATTCTTTTGGCCTCTGCATAACTTTATATGACATCTGCCATGTTGATTCTCAGCACTTTTTTTAAATAAAATGTTGACCATGCGTTTAATGCATTTAACAGTAAGGACAAAAACTTGCAACTTATCATCTCAGAAATTTGACTTTTTCTAGAATAAATAGACAATAGAAGATATACAGTAAATGTGCAACTCTCTGAACAAAAAAGTGAATAGAGTTTTGTCTGATTATATTTCACAATTTTTCAGAATTGTGAAAACAAAGGTCCAAATTGTCAAATATAAACTTACAATTGGGATAAAAATTTGCAAGTACCTTTTTCATTCTTTTATCCCAAGGCAAAAATAAGCTTCTATAACTCAAACATATACAATGCATCAGCTAGGAAAACAAACAAACATCCTCAAGAGCTATTGTGAACTCTCTGCTAAAACTAGTAAATTCTTTTTTTCTTTGGAAGGATATTATTTGTCATACTGTAAGAAGGAGGAGCCCCACATGTACTTTACATTACCTTAGAATTGTAAATAAATGTTTAATGGACTATAGCTGTTTAAGACTAAACAATATTTATGCAAACCTCCCCAGTAAGAATACTCTGTCACGGACAAAACTGCATTTAAACGGACAAAACTCAAACTAAACATGCATGTGAGCCTTAACAGTGGGGAGGCAACTATTTTTTAGAGAAATTGTCCAGTATAATACAAAGTTTAACTGAGCTAAAGTTATTCCTGTTCACAATAAATATATTTGCATTTATTGTACATTTATTATCTAAGATTTTATTTTTGCTTCAACCATTGCATGTCTGTGAGCAAATATCAGGACTCTTGGAATCCCAAATGGACAATGAAATTAACAGAATCAACAGGACAGAAACTAACAAATAAATAATTTCAGCATGCTATCAGTGTACATATAAAATGGTACACAAAAAGTAACTTGAAATAAGTTCTTCTATCCAAAAAAAAAAAAAAACATTACTTTGAAGTTTATTATATTGTGTGAAATGAAGAAACATTTTTTACAAAAAACTATTTAGTTGATACTTAGAAACTTGAGTATTTATTCAAAACTGACTTGTCTGAACAAACAATATTGGGATGCCAGCATGGATTACAAATGTTATAATTTTTTACAGTTTATATAGTGGACATTTTTTTTTAAAACCTAGCAGTTTCAGAAGAAAAAATAAGACTTTATTGAAAGAAACCACAAAGCCAAGCTGACTGTCACACCGTTGGCGTGTTCCACATGTTTTCTTGTCTGTCTGATCGTGTTCTCCCCTGCTGTCTTTGTTCATTTGGTTTTGCC
>JAUCMS010000055.1:4340110-4350897 GCA_032357445.1 Enteromius radiatus | reverse complement strand
GACACTTCCCCAGATGCTGTAACTGAATATTTCTTAGTGTGGGGCATCTACCTGTGTATTCAGGTGAGTGGGTGGGGCCAAGAGTGCATAGGTGGGCGCAGGTGGGCCACCCAGAAGATTGGTCTGGATTTTCACTGAAGATCCAGGTTAATCTTCTCTGTTGGCCTCCTTGTGATCACCTGTGTACCTGTGCTGTACCAATTCACCTGAGTGCAAGTGTTGTGGCCCCACAGAGTGAAATATCAAGTTTATTGATATCAACACTTCTGTTGACTTGACAAGTTTGAGTTAAGAAGCCAAGAAAGCAGATATGGCCTTTCCAAAAGAGACCAGGAAAGGAGGGATAACCTTAGCATAAGGTTGTCTTCAGACATGGACAACACCACATTGCGTGTCTGCCAGGCAGAAGCCTCGAAGAGGGAACGAAGGAGGACAAAGTTCAGCAAACCACATTGGCCTCCGGTTATTTCTGCGGAGGAAAGCGGAAAGAGGAGAAGGTTTCGGGAGAGTCTGGAGAAAGAAGATTCTCAAAGTTCTCAAGCCTCCACATCCAAGCAGTGGCCTCCAAAAATGAGAACAGCCAAAGTCTCAGGTAAGATTTGTATGAAGTATGGAAGAATATCAAAGAATGAAGTCACTTTAAAGTAAACAAATGTCTAAAATAATTTTTTTTTGTGTGTCTTTTACAGTTCCTCCATTGGCTGTGCTCCCTGCTCCATCGGCTGTGACTGATACAGCTCTTAAGAGAGTGCCAATGGCCACAGCCTGGTGAAGAAAGAAAAGGGCTAAGGAAGATGAGCAGGCCCTGAAGCACGGCAGAGCCACTGCAAGGAGAAGGGATCCAAAGGGGTATCCCTGCAGGCTCTGTGGGAAGCCCAAGAGACTTGAATTTGGCCACAGTTTCTACAGCGGCAAGCATATCTGTGCCACGACTGCTGGACGGTCTGTCTCTGACTGGCTTTCAGAGCCATCGTTTGGCATCGTTCTTATCCCCGCTTCATCTTTTTCGGGCGTTCATCGTTTACACGTCGAATTTGAAAAGGTAAGAGCGTGTGCTTTTGTGTGACTTGCTGATTTTCGTATTATTTACTAATGTGTTGGTACTGTAAAGCGATTGAAAGTCTGTGCCCTTTGATGTCAGAGTAAACTTTTACAAAAAGCTAAATCATGTGTACCATATAGTAAAGTAAACTAGCTATGATTAGTACAATGTTAGAATAGAACCATGTTATGTTACTAAACGTATAATTACATACATTTTATGTACAGTTAAGGTTGCATTGCATGTTTTATACATTTACACAGTTACACTTCAAAGGGTACTGTGTTTGACCCAACTGTATGTGGGGGTTGGGGAACAATGACACGTAGCTTTGTCACCTTTCTAGCCTTTGATCTTTAGCTCTTTTTAAGTAGGAAAAGAGCTTTTGATTTCACTGAATTTATTGTACATTTTAATGAAAAAATAACAGTAACGCCTAGGAAATCTGATGCTGCATTCATGCTAATTTTTCAAAGTGCAATTTGTAGTTGTAATTAAGTTGTAAGTGGCTCTTGCTACTGCCTACAGGAAAAATCCAGCGATGAGGCATCGTCTCTGAAGGCCCCTGTGCTGCCCACTAAGCCACTGCGTACAACATCAGCTTTAGTGGGCAAAGGGTACTCGGCAGCGGGTCAGGCTGGTGCGTGTCTGCACACCATGGCAGTGTTACAGGCGTACCAAGCCGACCTGCTGAAAGAGCTTGATACGGCCGAGCGAGTGAGCTCCGACGACATCTCAGAGCTCAGGAGGGCCGCAGACCTGTCTCTCCGCGCCACAAAGGAGACAGCCCGTGCCATCGGCCGCTCCATGGCAGCTATGGTGGCTGCGGAGAGACATTTGTGGCTATCCTTGTCTGAGATGAAAGACAAGGATAAGGTCTGCCTCCTGGATGCCTCGCTTTCGGCTTCTGGCCCGTTCGGCGACGCTGTCAACACCGTTGTCGACAGGTTTCAGGAGTCAAAAAAGCAAGCGGAGGCATTCCAGCGGTACCTCCCTCGCCGGTCGTTCGCTCAGGGGGCTGCTGGGCAGGATTTGAGTTGATTTGAGAACTGTCCATAAGAGGGACCAGCAAAAGAAGTCCTAGCTGGCTGGGGCCTAGGGCTTCAGAGGGCAGGCCCCCCTGGGATAGAGAGGCATCCACCTCAGCATACGGTGACCTTCTCTACCCAGTGCACTCGGCACCACACTCAGGTTCCGCCCGGGCCTCTCGTAGCGGACCTGGGTCAAGTGCCACCCCTGAGGGGGATTCAAAAACAGCTGCCTCTAATAACAACAGAGGCCAGCCCCGAGCGGCTGGTTCCCTTAGTAGATTATTTAGCAGCGTGAAAACTTCTGCCAAATGTATCTCAATGGGTCCTGCAGACTGTAGAAAAAGGATATCAGATTCAGTTCGCACATCCTCCTCCTCACTTTTGCAGTCGAGGTCACTATACAAACTGTCCCACCAGATTCTCCTGTGGAGTCAGGACAAGCTTCTCTCGATGAGAGCACTTTACATTCCTGGCTACTTGAATGTAGAAGCAGACTACCTGTCGAGACAGAGGCAGAGGCCCGGGGAATGGATGCTTCACCCCGTCGCGGTCAGGCTACTGCTAGTAGCGCCATATTGGTCCAGTCGAATTTGGTTTTCGGACCTGATATCTCTCCTAGACGGGCATCCATGGGAGTTACCGGTCAGGAGAGACCTTCTTTCTCAAGCGGGGGCAACTTCGTGCACCCTCGCCCAGAGCTGTGGAAACTATGAGTGTGGCCTCTGAGGGGGCACAACTCGTAGCTGCAGGTCTCTCAACCGAGGTTGTTGAGACCATCCTCCAAGCCAGAGCTCCCACTACGAGGAAATTTTATTCCTTGAGGTGGAACTATTTCGCCTCATGGTGTAGAGACCGTCAACAAGATCCTGTTAACTGCCCAGTCGGTAGAGTTCTCGAATACATGCAAACCAGATTCTCTACTGGGATAACCCACTCGACCTTGAAAGTGCATGTGGCGGCAATATCGGCTTACCACTCACTGTATGATGGTAAAACAGTGGGCAGACATCCCCTAGTAATACGCTTCCTCCACGGTGCGCTGAGGATAAGACTGCCAGTACGATCTCGAGTCCCCACGTGGGACCTGGCGGTGGTGCTAGAAGCTCTTACGAAGCATCTGTTCGAACCAATCGAGGAGATTTCAGAACATCAACTAGCTATGAAAACGGCGTTTCTGCTAGCTCTCACGTCTCTCAAGAGAGTAGGTGACCTTCAGGCCCTGTCAGTGACCCCGCCATTTCTAGAGTTTGCACCTGGTATGGCGAAAGCATTTCTGTACCCTCGAGCGGGTTACAGCCCCAAGGTCCATACGATAGCACCATGGCCCATCGTACTTCAGGCGTTCTATCCTCCTCCCCACGGGGAACCAGGCCAGAAGAAGCTACACTGTATCGAGCGCTGGACACATACGTCCATAGATCTGCCCTATGGAGAAAGTCGGACCAATCACCAAGTGTGCATTGGTCCGCCAAGGAAAGGATGCTCTGCTGCTAAGCGTACCATCAGTCGGTGGATTGTCGAGACAATCACGACTTTGTCCTTTGATCTTCCCTCGCCATTGGGAGTCAAGGCTCACTCAACGCATGGTATGGCGGCCTCCAAGGCCTTCCTTGCAGGAAGTCCCTATATCGGACATCTGCAATGCTGCATGCTGGTCCACCCCTTCTACCTTTGTCCGGTTCTACGGCCTAGACTTAAGTAGTACCCCAGGCTCTTCGGTTCTCTCGTCCTGATGATGAATCACAGGTCAGGGACTTGAAACTATGGGGGCGTGGGCATCTTGTTCCCAAAGCGTTATGATGCAGCTCGAGTTCCTGAAAAGGAACGTCTCCAGGTTATGCATATACCTGGAAACCTGATAAGAGATGATGGGAAGCCCTCAGCACTTTGCTATGAATTAATCTCAGCATAATCATTGATATTAGCAGTGTTGGGGCTTGGGGCTAATTCTGTGTTTTTCCATTTCAGCTTCTTAAAAAGGGTGAAAAGGTAGACTGCCCGTCCAGGTACGAAGATGGATCTTCTGCAAAAGTATATAAAGATAAACCATCAGATAAAGACATGCTTGCTGCTATGGCCCATATAGATGTTCCAGGTGTCCATTACCTTATCTTTTGTGGGATTAAATTTGTGGTTTAATGTAAGAATACTTTGCCTTTGCGCAGTATTACATAACCTGTTTTGTTATTATGTATTATAGCCTTCATGGATATTTTTGGAAACAATAAGGTAGGACGTGTACTACACCTTCTGGTCGTGCCGGCTAACAGGGCTTTTTTTTTTATGCACTATGGCTTTTTTCCACCACCGCTGGCATTTTGTTACTCTGCTCGGCTTTAGGCATCTTTTTATCGTCACACATTTCTGCATGTCATCGTCTTATTGCCATCGCATCATTTTCAATCATTACACAAATTTCTACAACTACAATTACCAATCTTAACATACTGGTAATGTTGAACAGTAGTACTAATATATAGCATTAGCAATAGTAATTGTGTTCGTTTTTGTAATTGTAAATAACACTTGTATGTGTTATCACTACAACAGATGGTGCCAAAATGTAGCAGTACTTATAGTGCTTGTATTAGTTTAATAATTGTAAGTAACACTGGTATGGTTATTGTTTTATTTGTGAAAGATAATATTACTTCTATGCATCTCATTTGCTTTTATTCTATTCTGCCGTGCAGCTGTAAGACCAGAGAAATCTGACACCTCCCGAGAACACCAAAGCAAGGTGATTCACGCAGGCTGAGTTGTAAAATCATATAGGCGGGCTGAATCTGGCAAACTTAAAAGACAGACCCTTATCCTCATCACCCGCTTTACGACCCCCCTCCCCTCACCGAACCAACATCCCCTGCAGTCACAGCAGCTACTCAAAGAAATGACACCAAGAAAACCACCAAACTGAAAATACCATATCTCGGGAAGATATTGTTCTTTTCATGTCATGTTTGGTTTCGTTTTTATGGACACCGTGTGGTTAGCAATGTGGTAACACCCTTGTGTCTGTAAAGTCGACCAATAACACTGATTTCACGTTTGAGCAACCTCTTACACATAGGCAGAAGATATGCAATGTAACAATGGGACAGCCAACACCCAGACACCCCCACTTTTACGACGCTCCGAACCACCTGGCCATCTCACTGCTCAGAGAGGATTTTACCATATGAAATGTAAATTCAATGTATCATATCTTTGAAAGTACATTATCTTTTTATGTCATGTTTGGATTCATTCTAAAAGTCTAAGTGTGATGGGTGAAGTGGTCTCAAAATCATAGGAGCTATTTCCATGGTGAAAAAGATTGAAACTTCAGATAAGATTTGGGTTTGCAACCAAGAGGTGTGTTTGCCTTAAGGGGCAAATGAGCTTTATCAACAGGTCCCAGAGCCACGAGAACTGGGGGTTACAGAGAAGTCTAAACAAACAAGTGACCTTTTGTGTCCTTACGTGTGTGTTGGTCTGAGTATAAAAGCTGAACAATAAAGGAAGACTTTAGGTTCTTTTCTGCTAACAGAAGACCTCCATGCGGCAAGCTTTAACATGCGGCCGTATGATCTTAGGTATTGGAAATTGGTTATCTTCTAAATTGAAACTGAATTGGATTTTCATTGGTAAAGTATTTAATTGACTTAACATCTTTTCTTGATTTGTCAAATTGAATTTGATGCATTCTTTTAACTTCAAGCGAAATGAATTTGCATTGTTTCTGTATTTGACTTAACATATTTTACCTGATGAATAAATTGACTCTTGATTCATTTTGGATTGTTGAAATTGTTTGTTAGTCTTCAGTGAACGAGCAATGAATTCTTAACATATCTATAATAATCAAATAAGCAAAGTCTAAATTTATATCTAAAACCATCTAAATTTAATAATTGTAACTTTAATCTCAAAAGAACATAAAATTGGAGTCAGATTAAACCAAAAAGCTGAAAGAGCTAACACATGTTTTGAGTAGCACTGGAAGACAGAGAAACACAGACGCGTGAAAAGAAGGCGGTTCTTACACATATTATGTTTCATAGTGTGTCCAAAGAAAGAAAACAATATCGGTTTTAACATTATAGGGTATGTAGAGTACATGTTTTACATTTATAATAAATTTTTATAATTAACTTTTAGACATCTATTCCATCTGTTCCATTTAACCTGAATATTTCACACCTCAAGGCAACTGAACCTTTGACATCTGACTTTACCTTCAGTATATGATCGTCACCATTAATTTTGATGATGCAGTGAGTTTGCACACACTTTCCACAACAGTCATCAAAGTTTGTGTCAATGTATTCATAACCCTGGGGAAAAAATAAACTAATTAATTCAACGAAATTACACTCAGTTCTGAGACAAGCTGATCGGAAGCTTTTCATGCAACTTACAGGATCGCATTTCTCATTGCACTGCACAAATCCACATTTGATCTTGAAGAACTGTGTTTTAGGATCCACATCCCATGTACAACTGCATTCCTGACAGTCAACAACTGGGATGTCGGTACCAGGCTGGAGGAAGTAATGGGAAAGATATGAGCATGTAAAATGTAATTATTATTTTAAAAAAATTACTATTCAAGTCATTTTAGTTACCTCGTATTCAACATTTTTGTGGACGCACACTTTCTTTGGTTCTGAGGAGGCAAACAACAAAACAAAACCATTAAGAATGATATAACAGACACAGTCTTGGACAAAAATAAGCATATAAATGTCTGACGTGTGAATGATAGAAATACCGCATTTGAGTTCTGGACAGCATTTTCCCTCAGGCACTTCCAGGACTGGTGCATATCCAACTGAACACTTTGTATTCACAGGTGGGCACATTTTGGCATCACAATCTACATCACACAAATCAAAAGGAAGATGTGAACCCAAACCAAACAACTATACTCTTAAAAAAAAACATGAACTTACTGCAAACTTGTTTGTTGCAGCATGGGTCTGACGGATCGGTGACATTGACCAGCACAAAGCCGGGCTCAGTGCAGCTCACAGGGATCACATCAGGACACTTCTTGGGCTTACAGATCACAGATTTGCTGGCCTTATCACAGATACACTCCTCACAGTTGTATTCGAAAACTTCATCAAACTGCCACAAAACATCAAAAGAATTTAGTTAAAAGTTATGGAAATACCTTGAAGTTTAAGAACTTTGAAATGAAATTCTAGTATTGAGCGAACAGCTAAATTAATTGTTAAACACCGCTATACCTCACGTGGTGTTCCAGAGGCATCCATGCATCCTAAAAACAAAAAGAGACAGATATTTTCTTGAAAAGCAGCTAAGATATACAGGATGACACCGAAAACCATGCTTTCTTGTACATCTCAGTATGCATGCACATAAACTTGACTCGAAGGCTTCTCACCGCATTTGTCCACACAGACTCCTGACTCCTTGTTGAAGAGCAATGAGCCCTCAGGACAGAAGCAGCCTTCTGTGGGCACTTTAATGGTGCTCTGTTCAGGTCTGCAAAGCATTTACCTTTTTTATAACACATATCACCCAAGATACATTCCAGTATGTTTTATGCTCAAAAAAATATCTTTTTTTTTTTTTTTAAATTGTATAAATGGGCATACATATCAGCACAGGTTGGTGGCTCGGCTGGACCACAAGGATTGAAAACTTTATCATCTGGACATTCAATATCTGAGGAAGAAAAGACAAACACAACACTTACACACAATACTCTAATTTCCGAAAGTCTGAGATCACAAAGAAAATCTCAAATAAAAGTCAGAAAAGTAGAGGTTTTGGAAAAACTTAATGAAGCAATATAAAATGCAACTTACTGCAAAGGTTAGTGTAATTCCTCCAGTGCATGCAAATGCCTAATTGTGAGCAAGCCCTAGCATAAGTCTGCAGACTGGTACACACCACGGCAGGGTTGCTGATATGACAACTGTCATATTCACATGCAAAAATATAGTTTTGGGGGGACAGATGGGAATGGCATGCCTTGAACACCCTGAGAAAGACAGAAGTATAATATATCACTTTGAAAGCTCCATATATTAAAATTTATGATGAAAACAAGACACAGAATTCACTCACTCGCTATCAAGGAGTTTGCAGTCGGGATGAACTTGGCATGGCTTAGACGTAGGTTTGTTACCCCCAATGGTAGGTGGTGCAGTTGGTGGGGTGCAGATTTCACCGTTCATGCCACTCGCTGGCCAGTAATCTGCCATCGCTTCACAGTCATCAACCAAGATCCCTCCAGGGATCATGCAGTCATCAGCCTTGTTGTTGTTACATGTTCCTTAGTGAGAATTAATTTGGAGTAGATGGGCAATTTAAAAAACAAATCCCTTGTATACAATTCCCACACTCTGATCTCACCATCTATACAGAAAATGGGGGGTGGCTGACTTACCACAGTGACCTTGAGTGTTGTTTCCAAAAAGCTGGAATGGCAGATTGACGCCAAAGCCAGTAGCTCCAAATGTTATATTAACACCAAGCATTGGAATACTCAGGATCAAGTCTAGGCCTGAGCTTACAACTCTCATGCCATTACGAGTATATGGTAGTTGTTTAATCTTTATGTTGTTCTCAAAAGCCTGTTATGACAAGACAATTTTAGGATACTTAGTAAAGCAGACAAAACGTTATTCATTCCAAATCTAGAAAGTCTCACCTCTAGCTCTGCTCCTCCTATGAGATTGTGATTTGTAAGTGTTATGACTAGTTTGTTGTAAGACACAATTATAGATCTGGGACAGGATACATGCTCAATAGGGTCACAGTAGACACTGTCGATGTAGATCTTCAAATGGAATTGAGGCTTGATTTCCTCCATTAATACGTAAGTGCAGTTTCCTTGATAACTGTAAAAGTGTCCATCAAATGTGATGTAATGCGGGTCACCCCAGCCTTCACAAAAACCTGATTAGAAGGGGATGAACAATAAAAAAACAGCATTCAATTATTTGAACTGAACACGCTTATTGAATTGGGTAAACACTAAAGGCCAGATTTACTTACAACTTGTTTCAGACAATTATTTCTGCAGATAAAAAACTACAGCCTTTTTACTAATTACATGCAGTTAAAAAATAAGCAATGAAATGCGTTTACATTCATTTTTTTGCAACTGATCTAATTGTATGTGCATTTGTTTTTCTTCCAGACACAATATTTCTGGGAGAATTAAAATTTGTATAATATAATTTTCTTGCCCCACATCAAAGCAAAGAGACTCAATGAGATGCAAGGAAATCACAGATCATGACTTCATTGTTTTCATTTAAATGTACAATTGTAGTAATTTACTGGAACATATTCAAAATTGAAGCTCCTTTAAAACCTTTGAATAATTAAAGGACATCATTGCTATTAATTTCAACAATAATGGAATCAAATATAAAGATTGTGAATACCAGTTTACTCACAGTCACATGCATAGTATTGGCAGCAGCCATACTTATCATAGACGAGCACTGGTTTTTTGCCATTTTCACAGGTGATGTTCTGTATTGGAGGGCATTCAAATGGAATAATTTCGTAATGGCCCCCTTCTATGCACCTTGCCATTAAGCAGTTACACAAGTAGAAGGTCTCATTGGTCTGGTGATAATAAAAAACAAACAAACTAGAATTAAAAAGACTGATATATGTAAAACTGCATTGTACTGTAGTGTATGTTATTTACTTGGAATATTGAAATGACACTATAGATCTTTAAAAAGTAAATTTCTCCTGTAGAGAAAAGGAAATAGATAATCAAAATGTTCTTGATATTAACATATATAAAAACTCAAAGCTATTTTTCTATATTTTTTTTAAATTTTAAAAAGGTATATTAAACAATACATTTGTTTCCCATTCTGGACAGTCGTAAGGTGGTGTTGTTGGAGTTGTTGTTTTTAGAACTTGGGGTGATGTATGTTTTCCTGTTGTTGTTCCAGTAACAACACTGAATGTTGTTGATGTAAACTTTGTTGTTGTGGGTGTAGAAGTTGATGTGGTAGGTTTTGTTGTTGTAGGAGGCTTTGTGGTAGTTGTTGGTGTAGGGGTAGATGATGTGGTAGGTTCTTGTGTTGTTGTTGTTGTTGTTGTTGTTGTTGTAGGAGACTTTGTGGTAGTTGTTGGTGTAGGAGTAGATGGTGTGGTTGTTTCTGGTGTTGTTGTAGTAGGCTTTGTTGTAGTTGTCGGTGTAGGAGTAGATGATGTGGTAGTTTGTGGTGTTGTTGTAGTAGGCTTTGTTGTAGGTGTTGGTGTAGGGGTAGATGATGTTGTAGTTTCTGTTGTTGTTGTTGTTGTAGTAGTAGATGTTGTAGTAGTTGTCGGTGTAGGAGTAGATGATGTGGTTGGTTCAGGTGTTGTTGTAGTGGGCTTTGTTGTAGGTGTTGGTGTAGGGGTAGATGTTG
This sequence comes from Enteromius radiatus, assembly GCA_032357445.1. Classification (NCBI taxonomy): domain Eukaryota; kingdom Metazoa; phylum Chordata; class Actinopteri; order Cypriniformes; family Cyprinidae; genus Enteromius; species Enteromius radiatus. Next base: position 4,340,425 of record JAUCMS010000055.1, on the reverse strand, counting down.
TGATAGATTGTGATATAGGTGTTGTTGTAGTTGATGTTGTGGTAGTTGTGGGTGTAGGCATAGACGATGTGGTAGGTCCTGGTGTTGTTGTAGTAGGCTTTGTGGTAGTTGTCGGTGTAGGGGTAGATGATGTGGTAGTTTCTGTTGTTGTTGTTGTAGTAGTAGGCTTTGTTGTAGGTGTTGGTGTAGGGGTAAATGATGTGGTAGTTTCTGTTGTTGTTCTTGTTGTAGTAGATGTTGTAGTAGTTGTCGGTGTAGGAGTAGATGATGTGGTTGGTTCTGATGTTGTTGTAGTAGGCTTTGTTGTAGGTGTTG
>JAUCMS010000055.1:4318652-4340010 GCA_032357445.1 Enteromius radiatus | reverse complement strand
TAGATGATGTGGTTGGTTCTGGTGTTGTTGTAGTAGGCTTTGTGGTAGTTGTCGGTGTAGGGGTAGATGATGTGGTAGTTTCTGGTGTTGTTGTAGTAGGCTTTGTTGTAGGTGTGGGTGTCGGGGTAGATGATGTGGTAGTTTCTGTTGTTGTTGTTGTTGTTGTTGTTGTAGTAGTAGTAGATGATGTGGGACTTGAACAAGGGAAACAACAGTAAACTTGTATTTCATAGTCAACACATTTGTAAGGGCGGACAACCTGTTGGTCTTTCTTACACACCAATCCATATGAAACATTGCAATGGGCCACTTGTCCAGAATGAGCAATATAATTTTCAAAGCTCATGTCAGGTTGACCCACAGCCCTACATTGAATATCTACTGGCTCTTTACAAATCTCTTTTCCACTTCCTGCTATGTTTTCATAAGTCTCCAAGTCATCACCTCCTCCTACTGCAGGATTATACACATTAAACCAGCCAAGCCACAAACACATATCAATGCATAGAGTTGTCGGTGTAGGGGTAGATGATGTGGTAGATTCTGGTGTTGTTGTAGATGTTGGTGTAGGTGTAGAGGATGTGGTAGGTTCTGGTGTTGTAGTAGGTGTTGGTGTAGGGGTAGACGAAGTGGTAGTTTCTGTTGTTGTTGTAGACGTTGTAGTAGTTGTTGGTGTAGGGGTAGAGGATGTGGTAGATTCTGGTGTTGTAGTAGATGTCGGTGTAGGGGTAGATGATGTGGTAGATTCTGTTGTTGTTGCAGATGTTGGTGTAGGTGTAGATGATGTGGTAGGTTCTGGTGTTGTAGTAGGTGTTGGTGTAGGGGTAGACGATGTGGTAGTTTCTGTTGTTGTTGTAGTAGACGTTGTAGTAGTTGTTGATGTAGGTGTAGATGATGTGGTAGATTCTGGTGTTGTTGTAGTAGGCTTTGTTGTAGTTGTTGGTGTAGGGGTAGGGGTAGATGATGTGGTAGTTTCTGTTGTTGTAGTAGACGTCGTAGTAGTTGTCGGTGTAGGAGTAGATGTTGTAGTTTCTGGTGTTGTTGTCATTGTGGTAGGTTCTGGTGTTGTTGTTGTTATCACTGGACATTCCTCCAAACACATCTGGCTTTCCTCATCAAAAAAAGGTTTATCCTCTGGACATTTTGGATAACATCCTGCATAAAATAAATATAATAATAATAAATTAATAAATATAGTTGCACAAATCATGAGTTCATAACTGGTGAGTTATGATCACTGATTTATATATATGACTGGATCACTCATTGCATTCTAAACTGCTGACAGGTAGTGAAGCCACCACAAGTGTTTGATCTGCCATCTTACTATTCCCTACCGGCAGAGAGCTCCACTAAGTCACAGAAAAAATGCTGACCTAAAATCACTCGAAGTGAATCAGTCACACAGGATTAATTTGCATGTTATGTGTATGTTAATTCATTTTTATTTCACATGTTTTCTGCAATGTTTATGATCTTTTTGGGTAGGATAAGCAATATATTTAAATTACTAAACCAAAGTTTAGGTGGGTGTTCCTGATGCGCACTGCCATAGGTAACTGATCCAGCACAAAATATAGCCTATTTCTTTATGTGCATAATCAAAAATTTTTCAACATGTAATAATATCAGAAATAGATTTTAATATATTAGTAATACATTAATAATACAATAATTACAATTTCCATAAATTATAATTAATAATACAATAGCCTCTTGCTCTATGTTGTCTTGAAATGAAAAACTTACCATGCTTCATTTTCAAATGAAGCTTCACGTTTTTACTGTATATAGTCAGTTTTTTAATAAAAAAATATGATGTATGTAATATTTACAGTATGTAATAATGTCCTGACTGAGCAAAATCTATTTCAGACTGTGATGATCAGGCTGGATGTGTCAACTTTGGACACAGGATGGCACTCAGTGCCTTATGAACTCTGTGTTTTGTGTTCTAATACTTGGACTTTGTCAATGAACTCTTGTCTCCGCCCCTTGTGTTTGTTGTCATAGTAGTTAATTGATGTCTCCGCCCATGTCATTCGTTGCCTTGGAGTTTAACTTTTGTTTCCTCCCATCTGTCTAATATGTGTGTGTATTTAAGTCTCAGTTTGTCTTCTCCTCAGTGCGGTTCATCGTACTGTTTTGGAGTGGGGTTAGGAGGTTTCCCTGTTTACGGTTTCTCATTGTGAATGTTTATCTGGATTTCTGTTAACGACCTCGCCTGTTCCTGGACTCTGGTTATTGCTTTGCCCCTGGATACTGTTCGCTCCTCGATTGACACCTGGTATAAACTCTAACCACTCTTTTGCCTCGCCCCTGATGTGTATGCTGGAGGATCACAACCCTGTCTGTCTGTTTCCCGTGCTGGCCTAATAAATAAAGCTTGCATTTGAATTTGCATGACTCCTCGCCTCCATTAATCGTGACACAGACTCTCTAAGATCAAATATCATTACCTGTTCAATGCTGTTAATTAAATCATTATTGAAACATTTGCAGTTAGCCTACTGCATGAATAAAAACAAAACTATAACAAAATTATAAAATAACAAACTATAACAAAATTATATAAACAATGAATAATTGTACAAGACGAATAAAGGTATATTTATATACAAAGCAAAAATCTTTCTGCAGATTAAAGAGTGAGCCCTTTGTAATTCATATGTTGATGTTGTGTCCTTCTGATGTTTATAATTTTCATCTTATGTTCACTACTGTAATGTAATGTACTGTAATTTAACCTAACTTACTTTTTTTTGATTTACATTCTTAGGGTGTCTACATTATAAAAATGTACAAGGATACTTTGGATTTAAAAACGTTGACTTGTTAGGTGATGTTTTCTTATTGAATTTATATTAATATCTATTGATTCAATGGAATGTATGGGAACAGTAGGGAATACCAATATGGCGGCACGGCAGCTTCACTTTCATGACGTCATGAGCAATCTCAGTTCTCTATTATAGGTCAGTGGTCATGATCACAAATTTTTTTGTGAATTACTGGCAAGAGAAAATATGAGACAAATAGATAAGAAAGAAGAACTTAATTTCCCTGAAACACTGTTTGTTATAAATTGCCTATTGCCAAACTGCCCTAATCCATAGAATGCCATATTTGCCATGTATGAGATATTGAATTGTAAACACCTATCTATTGCTTAACAGAACATACACTCCACATTTATACACTCCTGGGCTTATCCATGTGTTTGTTAAACAATCAATTTATCTGTACACAGAAGGCTAGTAACTCCATTAACAGTGAATACATTAACATTGCCGAAAGAGACAGTTCACCCTCACATCATTCCAAACCCATAAGGCCTTCATTCATCTTTAAACATAAATTAAGATATCTTTGAACACAAATTAAAGGGTTAGTTTCAGTTTACATTATGCAAGTGTCACGTCAAAAGCAAATAGATCCCACACAAATTCAGTTCAGTTTCTGATATACTTTATGCATTTGGGTCTGCTGACAACAGGATAAATGAAAGAGTAAAGGATTTTGTTTGTCTGCATATATATTCGTTTTTTATTTTTTTTTCTATTTATTTATTTACTCTGGTGTGTTTATTATGGCTACACGCACTTTATTTAATGTCTTCTAAGCTAAATACAGGAAACAGCCGCTTAGTCCCATGAAAAAGCTTGGAGGGGCCAGAACAGTTTTTTGATATAGCTTCAGTTGGATTTGCCTCAAAGAAGAAAATCACATACACCTAGTATGCTTTGAAGGTGTAAAACACAGCATAATTTTAATTTTTGGATGAACTAACCCTTTAACTACTGTATTACAGATGGACCCTTACTTTATTAAAAAGGTTAATTTCTGCTATTAGCCTATAAGTAGGGCTGACACAATTCCTCAATTAAATTTGAGTACTTGATTATAAAAAATCCTCAATTGTAATTTGTCCTTGTTAAAAATACAGGAAGTGGCACATTTCATTAACGAGAATACAAAAAATAAAATAAAAAAATTAAAGGCTATTTAAAAATCATAATATACCATAGAGCAACTGTGAATTCACAAAGGCTGAGATGCAATTAAATAAATATAGGCGCATCATTTACATTTGTGGACCATCTCAGACTCCATCTTTGCATATGCTGTTAGTCTGATCTGCTTATAACATTCATCTGGGAACAATGTGCAGCATTATATCAGATTTACAAGGTAAATCATTATGCCAGCACTGGAGAATTACATGATGATCGTTCTAAGGAATTTTAAAATAATTAAAAAAATAATAATTTTAGAAATGACAGTGGCAAGTTTTTATTTTTTAATTGAAAAAATACTTATATTTTATACGCAGTTATATTTTAGTCTAGGTCAGGGGCTAAGCTTTTCTGTGAAACTGGGGGTATGTCTTGTAACTGTTTTGTTTAATAAAACTACATGATTAATTGCTCTTAAAATTTTATTTAAACCAATTATTATTGCCTCATTGCTATTGTATGTGTATTTTAAGTAATATTTAAAGTCTATTGTAAGCTTGTGACTATTTTTACTACAACAACAACAAAAAAATTACCAGATTACTCGAATAATAATCAGAATAATCGACCGATTAGTACTTAACTAAATCAATTCTTACTGACAGCCCTAATCATTTTGTAAATGTAATTTAAATTGTAGACAGGTACAAACTGGGCGCTTAGTGTAAATGGTCACATTTACAGTACAAAATCAGGAAATTATGTATCTTTATGGTTTATAGTGATGCAAAACAACTTTAAGCAAATAGTGTTAATTCTAAATGATTAGTAGGTTAAACTTGACACTTGCTAAAAATAAAATGCATTTTAATTAAAGAAAATCTTTGGATAACATATGCGATTAATTCTAGAATTTTATCCCTCAAAGTTAGTCGGGTTAGGATGTCAGAAATATGGAGTGTGTATACTCTTGAAAACTGCATATTAGCACTAACTCACCTTCCAGGTGGGGTACACTTTTATCACTGCAGGTACCATTAAGGTTGAGACAGGTTTTGTAGCAAGGTGTATGACAAGGACTGTAATGCCATGTGCAATCTTCTGTTCCATTATTGTAGTAGTCACAGTACACAGCTGAAAGAGAAACATAGACAGAAGTATGATTATGTACAGTTGAACTAAATAAAACACAATTGCTGCACATCGTTAAAAGAACGATTCACTTCAATTAATGATCAAGCAATCCATTTATTTATTTATTTTATTTTTTTCAGAAAACACAATAGGCGAATATTCATATTCTGCATAAAAATGTAAAGATGACAGATTAAGTTGAGAATTTAAGATTCTTACGGCAGATCTCAGGGGTTCTCCAGTTCACACAAACATTTGCCTCATTGCAGGCTTGAGCATAAGCTGCAACAGCTGTACAGAAGCACTCACAATCTCCACCTGTGTCACATGCACACGAGTCCTTTACACAGTTCTCATAATATGGGTTTGGATCCACCTGCAGGAACAAGCATTTCCATCCATTAAAAAAACATGTAGGATTCTCTAATACCACATTATAGAGCAGTCCATTTATTGACTCAGAAGTCTTTGAAATTGTACCTTGCCATGGCAGGATATGAATGCACCCTTGGGGTCCTTGATGATGCCACATTGTATTTTTGCCCATGTCTCTCGATTGGGGGTTGCAAGACATGGGTTGAAGTCTGGTTTTGCATCCATGCAATTGCTGAACACTTTCCAGCTGTCCACAAACTCCAGGATATTTGAGGTTGGAAAATTTCCCTGAGTGGTAAAGTCATCTTTTCCATTTCCATTAAAATTTCCACACAGACCACAAACGTCTCCCTGTCAAAAAACAATAAGGCAGAGATGTTGTGCTACAAATAAATCAAGTTCAGGCACTACAAATTGAAGATCAAGAATTGTGGCTTCAACTCACCATGTGCCAAGGTTGCAGAATGATGCGGACGGTGGTTTTGCGGTCCCACAAAACTGTCAGGCCAATGTCAGCCTCAATGACAGTGTACATTCCAATGGTTCTTTTAGTGTACTTGATCTCTGGACCACTTCCACTATCATCAACATATACATTTCCCTCAGAAAGCTCCAGCAAGGTCCCCTGTGTGAGAGAGAAGTAAAAACATTGTAAAACAACTATAGAATCCGGTAACAGACATTCAATCTATAATGCTTTCATATGTTGAAGAGAATAAAGGGAGGAAATCCTTTGTTGGCCTTTAAAATAATTAAAAACAACTGTACACCATTATTGTCTGAAACTACACAGAAATGAACATGCTGAACAGCTAAAAACATTTTATTTTTCTCTGAATGTGTCACATAGCATTGAATATTTTGCTAAACCTAAATCTGCATAGCGTGCTTACCCCCAAAAATATCTTGACAGACTTTGAACATGTGGTTCCTGTTGTTCCACAAGGCATATTCTCAGTGATCACATGAAATATGCCGGTTTTATTCCCACACTTGTTCTGCAAAACAAGAGAACATGCTGTGTTGCCTCTTGAAGGAAGGGCTTTATTTGTAAATTATTTAAATAATGCCCGACAAAAAGCACACACCTGAACAGCAATATAACTGCAATCTCCCCTAAAGCCGAATCTTTGCTGATCAAAAGTTATATAATGTCCACTGCCATAAATGGTGCATATGCCTGGACACTTATAATCTGTACATTTCCATTTTCCACGTTGGCAAGTGCTGTAAATATAGAGGGAGACTCAAATATTGAATAGTTCTACAGTATTATTATATATATATATATATATATACATATATATTATTATACTACAGATAATTAAAATATTTTCTCGTTAATTATGGGTTTTATGGTAATGTGACTTTATTATGGCAATGGTAAAGGCTGTTGTTTTACACTGGGCTATTATTGTCAACAAAAAATAAATTAAAATTTTTTTATTTAAAACATTTTCATTACTTGAAATAAAAACATTAACCAAACTAAAAAAGTAAATCATATAAATCTAAAAATAAAAACAAATGCAAAAAAATCGTTAAAAACCACAATACTATATTAATCATAGTAAAATAACACTGGTTTTACAGACCATGTATTGCAGTCTATGGATATCTCAGCTCCTGGTGCATAATACTGTCCATCATGTTTACATGGGCAGTTGTTCGGTTTAACACAATGTCCTCTGCCATCATCCAACAGACCAAAAGGACACTGGCAGCCAGACTGACAGTCCAGTGAGAACTGGAAGGAAAGAAAGAAAACATTATGTACAAGCAAAATGCTGTTATTCACACTTATAACACCATCAAGTGAGACTTTGGGAAAGAAAAAGAGAGAAGAATTGTTAGAATCTACAGACTCACACAGTCAACATCCTTTTGCAAACAAGTCTTTGCACACTCCAATCCATGTTCATCTGGTGCTGCCGCACTGCAGTTGAAGAAAACTTTGGGAGAGGAACATCCTGTGAAAAATATCAGACACATTCATGTACTTGTTATATCAGAAACCATATTCAAGACTTTCTACAACAGACATTAAGCAATTAAAAATAACAACTCTGATATTTGCTGGTTATTTTAACATCATATTTGACTAGATAACTTTATAATGCCTTGTTTAGAGATGCCATGATTGTCCAGGACTAGTGATGGCAGTCCATATAAACCATTTAATCCATGCAGAAGAGGAAAGTAACATTTCATACCCAAAAGTCGGGTTCTCCAGGAACGACACTGAAGATTTCCATTCATGCAAACACTGGACAGAGAAAAAAGATCAAATTTTCTATTAAATTCATAGTTTTTCAATTTCTTGTCCACTACTTCACTAATACCAACACTACATTACTATCCAATTACCAGTGTTCATCCCTAATGGTGACAGACTTTCCAGGATGAATTTTCTGTCCGTTGTGGTAACACGGGCATTTTTCCATAGGCACACACAGTCCATTCTCATCCTGGTAGAGTCCCTCTGGACATGCACATCCATCAACAGGCACAAAGTCAAGGCTGCAGCTTTGGCGTTCAGATGCGAGAGACAGACAGGTACGCTGACAGCTCTGCACCTCATAGGAGTAGTTCTGCGAGGCCGGGCAGTTCTCTGAATATTTCACTGTGAGGATCACATTGTGAATTGTGTCTTAAATACGCATGCAGCAAAATGACAAAAGATCTTCTAGATTAGACGTAACACCCATCGCACTAGTAACGAATTCCCTTCCTAAAGTCAGCTATATAGTTTTGTACACTTAGTGTGTTAAAAACGGTAAGCATTATATTATAAGATATGAAATATCAACTTGAATTGAAATTTAATTATCAAAATATTACCTGGAAAATATTTACTCATAGATGTCATTAAACTTTTTAAATAGGCTTTTGATGTTTTGTTCACTGAAATATTCCCCTCATCCACCCATCTACAAAATCAATAATTTTCAGCCATCTTACTGCACACAATGTCTCTCCAGCCTTGGAGGATTATTCCTTTAGCTGCACAGGCCTGGACGTACGAGGAGAACACCGCACACAGACAGTCCTCGCTCTTCTCACAGGTACAGCTGGAGTATTTGCATCTCTGAAAAACATATATATGTTGTGTCACTACATGTCGTGAAAGCTGGGATAAATGCAATTAAATTTGTCCAAGATTTAAAGCTACATAGAAATCTAAAAAAGTAAGCATAAACATGTAAACATAAAAGCTCATTTAAAATAATAAACACTGTAATACAATAAAAATATATTAAATAATAAACACTTAGGGTTGCTTGGTTGCAAATGGTTAAGAAAATACTGTGTATATAATCTGCTACTGTTTCAGATCATACTTTGTAGTAGCTGTCTGGATTGACCGTGGTGTGACATTTGGCAAAGAGACTCTCCTTCTCCTTCATCTTGGAACACCAGTGCTCGGCAAAGTGCTCTAAAAGCATCAAAAAAGATGTGAATTTAATCAAAAATCCTACTTAACAACAAAATGCATAAATGAACAGATATACAGCAGTATTAAAACATTGGCACCCTATTACTTTAATGTGGAAATACTGGTTGATTGGAAGAATACTGACACCTGTTCACAATAGTGCTCTTATACACTTATAAATCCTTTGTATGAAACAACACAAACACAGAATTATAAACTAACCGATCTGACTTTGCCACATTGACTTTGGAAGCAAAAAATCTCTCACCGCTGTCACTGCTGTAGGAACAGGGCTCGTCCAGTCTCTCAGTACGGTCGGGGCAGTTGGACTGGGCCTTCCATGCATTTACAAAGGAAATTGGTGTACCCTCAATCACTCCCTGAGGGGTCTTTAGATCATCTGACAGCACTTTGTTAAAATTTCCACAGATACCTGCATAAACAAACAAATTGCAAAACATCTGTTTTCATGATGGATTCACTTTATATGCTATAATTTATATGCTTTTTAAGAGAGAGGTCTCACCACAAGTCTTATCCTGGAAGCTTTGATCCACGGTGATGTAGACCTGCATAAGAGGCACCAGCTGTACCTGCACCTTCAGCCCAAAGGTGGTCTGAAGCATGATGTGAAACGATGACGGCATGAACACCGTGAAGTCAGCTGAGAGAAAAAGAATCAAAGAGTTTGAAAAACATATATATTTTACCACATAGGCTCTAAAACCCAGCAAAGAAATAAGCTTCTTCTCTCTCACCTGTCATGTATGGAAGTGAAATTTCTGCATTGTGTTGCACCGTCCCATCAGCTTTAATAATCAGAGGCTGAAGAAGAAACAGCACCGTCAAAGTTTTAATTCCCACTAGTTACACTACTTTTCAATATTTAAAAAAAAAATACTATTACTATTAACTAAGGAAACATTACACTGAATAAAAATAACAGCAAAGTCTGCTGTTCTATTTTTGTTCCTCAAGGAATCTTGAAAAAGTGTCCCGTTTTCCAGAAAAGCAGCACAATTGTTTTCAACATTAATGATAAGACACGTTTTATGCAGCACTAAATGATTTCTGAAGGATCACATGACACAAGATTAAAGATTCACACATTGCAATAACAGGAATATATTAGGTTCAAATATATTACAGTAGAAAACAGTTACTTAACAAATCACTGTATTTTCGGTCAAATAATTGAACCTTTGGTAATCATAAACTTTTGCTGAATTTTACTGACCGTAAACATTTGAACAGTAGAGAAGTGCACTCACATTTTTCAGGTCGTTGTCAAACAGCACCATTACAGACTTTAAACAGGTGTCAGTTTGATGAGTAAAACAAGGAACAATCAGACCCAGTATGATGAACCTGGACTCCTCACAGTCCTACAAAAACAAATGCAGACGTTAACATATATTAAGTATTTTACATATTCCTAAATCATGGATGTAAACCAAAGAAATCTCAACATTTCTTGGCAATTAAATAAGGTGTTGTTAAAACACACTTACCTTTGAGAGCACATAGTTGCAGTCTCCATGGAAAGTGAATTCTTTCCCATCAAAGGTGGTGAAGTGAGATCCTTCCTCTACTGAGCACAGGCCAGGTCCAGGAATACTCGTACAGATCCAGCTTCCCTCCTTACATATACTGAGTTACACAATTTACAAAACAATGAACTTCAGGTGCCAACAGGTGATATATTTATAAAACTGCCATTTTTACTATCCATCCAATGTCATCATAATTTATCATTTTGTCATGCAATTAATAGTAATACTGATAAATATACACATTTTATGGGTTAGGTTTATATGAGTAATAAAATGCATGAAAGCGTGTTTTCTTACCATTCTTCCTCATCTTTGCGTACAATCTCCCCTGTGTTGTAGACACGGTCATGCTTACACTGACACTTTTCTACTTGGATGCAGCCCGTGTTTGAGATGTCATCAAACACAGTTCCTATAAAGAAGATATAATGCAACAATATCAAATTAATGTGGTTCTTTAAAACAACCAAAAAAACAGTAACGTTACAAAACATTATTACATTATTTTTTAAACCTAATTTAGGCTTAGATTTGAATTGCTTAATTTTCAGCAGTTGTTACTCCAGTCTTTAGTGTCACATGGTCCTTCATAAATGTTATTAATATCAACAAATGCAGTTGTGCTGCTTAATCATTTCAGGATTTTGCAAAAATCGAAACAGACATTTTTGGTTTATGTTGTACAAATAGTGGTACTGACCTGGTGGGCAAAAGCAGCCATCGATGTTGTGTTCCTCACACAGTGTGTTTGTGTCTTTGTGTGAACATGTGTCCATGCAGGGGGAGCCGCTTTCAGAATGTACCATATTGTAGGGGCACTTGATGGCTGTATAGGAATACAAGACACACAGAGTCTTTACAATTGGTATTATTAAGGAATAAAAACAAAAGGAACGGCTCAAGGCAGAAGAATCCTATATCATTTCAACCAGAATTCTTAAAGAACTTCTTACCACAGAAGTTTGCTGTTCTCCAGGATGGTGGCTTTCCCCCAGCGTGAGAACATTGACGTGAATATTCAGACAAAGTGGCACAGAGAGCAGAGATGCTGGTGTCATCATCTTCAGGTTGGCTTGAGCAAATATCATTCGTACAGGCCTTGATATATGGCTCTACATTCAAAACCCAGCTACAAGAAGACCACTTTTCATCCTGAAAAAGGTCTGCACAATCTGCCCGCTGTTGTGAAAAGGACATGGAACATCTTGAAGGTCCATATTAAGTATTAGTAAAATAGTAGCTGTTCTTACTAACAGAATGATCAACTTTCTTCTGTAACTTACAAATTTTTCACATTTGTCCAACACATTTTGCTCATCGTCATTTTCATAAGGATCTTCGCAGCTATGTGTTGGGTTGGGAACTCTGTGCTTATTGCCAAACTCAGCATAGCCAACCGTCCGTCCTGTAAAAAGACATACACTTGATCTGGGATATTCTTAAAACTCTTGGAGATTCATCAAATTAGAAATCCATGAGGAATAATCATATATTCTCTTCATAATTGGTCAAATAAGCACTATACAGAAAAATAAGAAATCAGGCTGTAAAAGTGACTTACCAGAATCAATGAATTCACTATAAACTGGAACTCCATTGAAATCGCCACAAAGTCCACAAGTCCGATTGGAATATTTGGGGTCTAGTTCCACCTAACAGAGAACCATTTGGACTTTATGTCAGTACGTAGTAATGTTATGTGATTAGTGCAAGCAAAACAATGGAATTTGTGTTCAGTGTTGGGAAAAAGGCCAGTGCCAACCACCGGAACAAGAAAAATTACATAATACTATGGTACCCAATTATTACCATACAAGTTACCATGGTGTTGCAAACTTGTTTTGTCAGTATACGCTGGTAAACTTTACTTGCAGACTTAAATTCACTATTTTAAACAACTATGTTCATAAGGATGAAAATACACTTGAGTGCGTAACAGAGAATAACCTTATATAGCATTTTACTTCAAAGGTTGCTGCTTCTTGCACAATATGTCTGTTCACTTCCTTGAAACGTTGAGCAATAAATAAATTCTGCTCCTTCAACTCTTCAAAAAGACATGTATTCATTGTTTAAATGTGCTCATTTGCTATAAAGACCCGCCTATTTGAGCACTTGCCCAATCATCAGAGAAGCCTCCAAAAAGTGACCGCGTTGCCCAATTAAAAACAGATTAAACATTAGATTATTTTCTAGTACAAAAAGCATTTGAGATTCTATTTCACAGATTAATTTTACTAGTTTACAGTGTTTACTAAAACTAGTTTGTTCTCTAAGGATACAAATAACAACTATGAAAGAAATCATCAAAAGAAAGCAAGTCGTTCTGTTGTGTAGTTTTCATAGGCTACAGACTAAAACAAGCATACAGCGGGTTCACAAAATAATGGGGTCTATTACTAGCTGATTTGGAGTAGTGGAGAAAATACATACAGAGCTACATGCGTTGTGTGATTACTTTTTAATGAATCAAAACCACAAAGCGCAAGAGTAATCATGACACATAATGCATGAACCGATTCTTTAGGCTACACACATCACTTATTGTACTCAATTACTAAACTAATCTTACTGCTTGTACAGAGTACTGTATATGGCCCTCAGCAGCACAATAAAAAACTATTATTAAAATTCGAAAGAGTAATTTCACACTTGTCTAGTACAAATATGTTGCTTTGTTTCATAATCACAGTGTATACACAGTGTATTTCTTTATTTACCTTCAAAAACTGGAAGTGAAATGTGACAACATGCCCTGTAGGTGGGGTACATTGTAAGAGGTCGGGGGCATGTTGTAATATGACCACATGACAGCTTAAAAAATGTTATCTGATATCATGTAAAATATATGCAAGGCAAACTTAATTGTTTTGTCAAAAATTTTCAGAATAATTTCTGAATATGGAACATTGACAATGACATTCTTTAGTCACCTGTTTCGTGATATTTCTCATTAAAATGTATTAAAATAAATAGTGTGAATGCAGTGTTACAACATACCCCATCAGCACAACTGAAATTTAAAACCGGTTAGTGTCTTCTGCTAGTTACTGAAGCATTAAAACATAATCTAAACTGATAAATGACATATTGGAGATTAAAATAATAGCAGATTTGTCTCATTTTAAATGAGTAATAAAATGCAGCATTTAGCCGTGTGTAAATTCTGACTCATTTGAATGGAATGGCCAGTCAGAGGTGTTTGAGAATCAACAGATATGCATATGATTGGCTACTTTGTTCAAAGCTACAACAACATGTTAAAAACAGAAACTTCTGATGTTGTGCAGAGCACAAACACAAAAATCATATAGGCTGTTTTTTTGGAAATAGTCGTGTGGCATGAGAGAGACAAGAGTCATATCTTTTGGCTCTTGAAAGTTGGCAGCCCTGGTTACAGATGAGCTTACACAAGAGCTCACGATGAGCCGCTCTAACTCACCATAACGGCATCCTCTTTGTTCCACATGACAGTGATGCCCATTTTGGAATAGAGTCTGATGTAAATTGTGTTCTCTTCCACAAGGATGCCTGCGACATGCACGGGCAGCACTACTCTGAACAAGAGAACAGATTCAAATCAAAGAGTGACCAACTGGAATACATTTGAAAGCTTTTTACAGCTGGTTCCCCAGGGTCTTACTTTTCTCCATTGACTGCGACCTGTGTCTCGGTTAATTCAATGCCAATGTCGTTGATAGTAACAGCGACTCTGCTGATCTTTGGGCCAGTGCTGTGTTCTGTTCTCTTCACGTGAACCGAGAACTGGCGAATGAGGCTTTGGCAGTCAGACACCAGGTTATACTCGCATGTGCCTGGGAACTCATACATGTCTCCATCGAAGGTCTTGAAGTGAAAGTTTCCCCACATGCTACAAATGTTGTTAACATGGTTGCTGGGATAATCTGCAAAAAAAAAAAAAAAGGGAGAAAACAAAGAAAGTTTGACTTATTTTAGAAAATTCTAAGAATTTTAAGTATTTTGGGAATTTTTGTTTTTCTTCAAAAATATATTATTTATTAAACATAAATGCTAAATTCTTTAGGTGGCTTTTTGAATGTTGAATCTTTGCTTATAGCAGTTATATGAGCGCATTTACATGTCCTTAAATTTTAATAAAAAATATGTCCCTTTCCAAACTTGATTAAAATTCAGGCATTCTCAGATAATTCCTACTTTTGGTCACTTTTACATTCGTCAAACTGCAAATTTAAGGAAAGTTGATCAAGCTGAACTTCAAGTCATCACAGAGGGAAGTAAATTAACTTTGTCACTTTTTGACACAACAGAAAATATTTAGTAACATCTCAGGCAAGTCATCAATGGCACTGATAGTATCAGGTACAAGTGATGAAACTATGAGCTGGTTGGTTCCTGTTTTCACGTTCTTTCCAGATGCTGATACCAACGCTCTTTTAAACCACATCAAGCTATCTGACAAGATAAATCAAGGTTACAATCCTAAAGAAACATAATGATAAACAAAAGGGAATTTTAAATTATGTTTTATACTTAATAACAGACCTACATGCCCAAATTCTAATGCAAGTAACAATGCAAAACAATAAACATATAAAATTAAGGTGATAATAATTGAAAAGGTGTCCTATTGAGTTGACACCAAATTGTGGCAATAAAAGTAATTTCTGTTTGTTATTAAGTTATTAAACATTTTGATTAAAAAAATATTTTTTTTTTACTTAATAACTTATTTCTACACTCAAATTCAATATTTTATTAAAAAAAAGAATTAAAAACACTTATTAACCTCAACTTAACTAATAAATAATAAAATAAAAATGTGTCTTACTTCGATTTGTAACACTCAAGTAATTTCTAGTTGTTAAAATAAAGGAAAAAGGATTTAGACAGATGTGAATAAAGACATAAATTAATAATAATAATTATATATTTATATATGTATAAATAAATAAATAAAATAAAATCATACAGTCAGGGTTTAGAGAAATACTAACAATCAAAAATCTAAAACTAAACTGTTTTTTTTTTAAACAAAACTAAACTACACTAATTTACTAAATTAAATTAAATTAAATTAAATTAAGAGACAGATGAAACCACTCAAGAATCTTTTCAAGGAGGAATTTTTGGACTGAAAGTTAACTCTTACCCATCTTTGAATCAACCTGAATGCCAGTAAGCGCCAGAAGCAGTATGCAGACTGTAGATGTTCTCCACTCCATGGTGGGAGATGAGACAGGTCTACAGGTAGAACTCCAGTAGTGTTGAATTTCTTTTCATACCAGCTTTTATATCATTTCTCATTCACCTTTTACTCCCCACCCTGCAGGGAGGGTCTGCCAGCTTTCTGTGTATGTGACAGAAAAAAAATCCACCCGGCTATTACAAAAGTCCAGTGATGGCATGTGCGTGCGTGCGTGCGTGTGTGTGTGTGTGAGGCCAGCAGTTTCTCTGCCTCTCTAAACAATGTTTGATGAGATGTTTAATAAAATTTCTGTAATGAATATTATATTTACAGCAGGGTGTGAATAATTTACAACTTATGTGTACATGTATGATGAGGATTAGTAAAAATAACATTCACTGCTAAAACCTGCAAAATAAATATACAATACATGATTAATAAACTATTTAGCAGCTGATATGGAGAACAAGATTATTATTAATGGTCTTGTGTAAATAACTAGAGTCTTAAGTGTCCTGAGTTACTTTGTACATCATAAATGTGTCAATTGAATCACATTTCCCATCAAGCTTGCAGCAAAATGGCAAGTGACCACATGTATGATTGCGTGTGAGGTTTGAACATCCTGTCTGTGATGCAGATAAGTTGACGTTCAGCATCTTTGCAGGTACACAGGTGTGTCTCAACGCCTGAATGCCACCTGTGCTTTAAATTAAAACAAACTTACCATTCACCATCTGCCAGTGTTCATATCCTGATCCTTTTCTTGCTAAAGATTTTAGACCTGTGTGAAATGTGATGTCATGCATAACCATTTATGGCTGTTTATTCAGCTGTTTTTTCAAGCATGGGTTACCCTGTGGTCCCTTCGAAAAGAAATAATAATAAAAAAAAATATTAGTTCCGGAAATGAAACATTAGTCATCAAAAAGTTCTACAATATTTAAAATGAAATAAAATAAAATAAATAAAATAAAATTTTGATTGTTGTTTAGTTGCAGTAAAAATAACTGATAATAATAATAATTATTTAAAAAAAACGAATAAAAAATAAAATAAATGTATGGGCATGTTTGACCCTTGCACATAAGTTCAACAACATAGGGCCATTGTTAATGATGTCACACGTACAGTAATACCTGCAGCTATTTAACTGATTAGAGATCTCGAAGATGCAGCTGTATTGAACATGGCACCTATTGACTAATATACTATTTTTTGTTTACTGTCAAACAAATGTCGGTGAATGGAGGACGTTCTTTTTTTTTGGATCAAATCACGATAACGTTTCAGTAGTTTGTGATATGCATGGACTTAAAAAATAACTCTGCCTCCGGTTATTTAGTCAGGCTTGGAATTTATTTTTAAAGAAATTATGAAAGCTTGCACTCCTGTTGGTTTTGTTTGTTAACAATTCTAACATTAATGTAGTATAACTGTAATATATACATGTAATGTCATTTTAATGTACATTCAATTAAATTAGTTTTTTTCATTGCTTTCTCTGCCTTCAACCCCAACATTTTAGCCTTGTGCCTCAGGTAAGAACATAGCTCAATGCCTTTGAAATAATGAGGGAAAAAATAAGTGCAAACAATTTTCAATCATTGAAAAAAATCAGTGAATACAAATCAAACAGTGACAGTCTGCTAGTCTGCTTCTTATTTCCATGACACTCTAGATAAAAACTCCACAACAAACATAAACAAATATAGCTAAATGACAATCCTTTATGGATCCAGTGAAGCTTAAAGTGATCAAATATTATACACTGATAAAGTGCACAATAAAATAGTAAAAGTGATATGTGATAATAAAAAGTATATAGTGCAAGTTGTAGTAAAGTACTGTAAATAATTTAATAAAATACTGAGTACAGTACAATAACACAAGTGATATAATAGATTTATTATAGCAACTATTATATGTACAATACCATATAAACGAAAAAACAATAGATAAATAAGATGGAATAATACAGAATAAATCATGAAGAATAAAGTAGATTAAAAAGTCAATTAAATAATAGTGAAACTAAAGGCTGTGGCAGTATCATTTCTTGGAACTGGTTTTCTTCAGATTGCTTTAAGGCTTGTGTGCTCTTGTTTGCAACTGGCTGAAAAGGAATATATATATATATATATATTCAGTCCAGAGTTTTATTATAAGCTATCAAATAATAGTGATCTTTGTAAAAAAGTAGTGAAATTAAAGAGAGATGCTTTAGCTCCCAAATCCTGACAGTCTGACACTCTTGTCAAAGTGATCACTGTACATATTATAGTCATAGCACAATTTACTTAATGAAATAAACTACAGCTCCGTAATGGAGCAGTTCTACGTCACTAGAGGCGATGCTGGCTGCAGCACCGCCTCTAATGATGTAGAACTGCTCCATCACGGAGCTGTCTAATCCACTGGAAACTTAAAGTAAACGGAAAGTGTTTATCTGAGCTCAACTGGTTAAGCCAGAGAACGCAAAAGTGCTAGATAATGCAAAATATTTGAAAAAAATTCTTTCCACCTTGTTTTTTTTTTTTTTTTTTACCGACCCCGATTATTTTTTTCTCCACCATGTCCCTTAAGGGGCTCCGTATTGAACTATGCTGATGATAATGGAACTTGCAACAATAGTTGGCTAACGATTCTTTTGGGAAACGCACACTATAGAGTGCGTGTGCGTGATGTCACCAGTCAGGATCTATCACTTGTCTGCTGCCTGGCTGCTCGTTTCTAGTGGCTTGCCAGTGCGCTATTTCAATGTAAACACAAATTAGTAATATAATTTACAATTTACAAATACTAGAGAAATACTTTTGAGAGAAGTAGCCTACAGCTACATAAAATACACTTTGCAAGTGGTTATTTTATTACAAAAATCTTACATATTGTGCCTTTAAAAGAAAAAGAGTTTATTGACAGGGCCCTTCATTACTTAGGCAACTTACTTACTTCAACAGTGAATAATCAGAGGGCTGGCAGGCCTTTAGATAAGTAAATTCAGGCCCTCCTTTGTAAATATCGGTTGACAGCAAATATAATAATTTTGTGATATTGAGATCTGCCCAAGTCCTCAAACAACTTCCTTCATTAGAGCAAAAGTTCCTCCAAAGGCAAACATCAGGTTTTTGATCTCAAAGTGAGATGCGATCCAAAGCCTCCACCTTTTTGTGACAAACGTGAGTGTTGACAGTCTAAGAAACAGCTGTTCTTCAGAAAATGCCTTTATAAAACCGGGCAACATTGTTGGCATAGGGAGGGAACAAATATAAAACATTGATTAGATAAACCAACACTGGTTGTACTGCGTCAAGTTTCTATTGACATGAATGTTATGTATGTACAGTGAAGACTGCACTACTTTTCCTCGTTGATCATAATGAGTTCAAGACAGGTCAACAGTAATTCCAGGGAGAAAGTAAAAGATCTGAATGATTAAAAAAAAAAAAGCTAAGAAAAAAGTAAAGTCAAACTAATTATATTAGGCTAGCCATACTGTACCAACAGAGGAAATGTAATGGATATTCAAGTAAACTTTAGCTACGGTAACAGTTTTTTACAGGAACTGAATATTACACTAAACTGGTTAGTTGTTCTTCCGGAAGTCCTGGTAATCCTTAGTTGCTACAGTCTCAGTCCATGACGCAGCCTAGTCCTGCACAACGGTTGTAATTATTATTCACAAACATCTTAAGTACTCAGTAATAAGGTAAATTAATAACTAGTATGGGGAGAAATGCGCAAAACCATTAAAAAAATGCTGTTTGACAGGCGAGTCCCTTTATTCTAACATAGAACTCTAATCAAACCCACATGAACAAGCTAATCAAGGTCTTCAGGATTACAGGGCTACAGGCAGGTGAGGTTTTTTTCATGGTTGGAGCTAAACTCTGCACACCCCTGTATTACTGTTTGGTTAAAGTCACTTTCAGTAGGTGGACGACAGAGACCTCTTAGGGTGAGATGTAGATACTGCAGAGGATATGACACATATACATGATACATTGAACTTGGCAAAATCAGGACATGCGAATGAATACATTCTCTCCATATTAAGCAAGGACAACATTTTAGGACGTACATCATTGTTTGACAGCTGTTTTTGAAGTGTTGGTGCCTGGGTGTATTTCAGGGCACTTTAAAATAAAATCCAGGAGACTGTAATTGATGCTCTTTATTATGCTTTATTGTGGTTGTAATTTGATTAATTGGAAAGAAAAGTATACATAATTACCTCATGCATTACCAAAGAGTGTAAAATAGCCTACAAATATGTATATATATATATATATATATATATAACCCTTTGTGATATAACAAAACAGACAAGAGTTAACCATACCCATAAATCAAACCACACAGAAAAAAAATGAAATGATGAAACAAAAAACTCTAACAATCATTTTCATTATTGGATATATATTTTGCAATTGTACAGAAGTATGTCAGACTGAATCATGTTCAAATCAGCAGTCAATTAGGATGTATTCTTAAGCAAAGGATAAATTTCTCCTCCTGGCAGCAGGAACAGCTGTAGATCAAATCGTTTATGGACATCGAACACCTGCACAGGTTTCCAAGAAAAACAAAAATATTATGGTACAGCTAATATGCTTATATTAGTTTATCCTAATATACAGTATCCAAAAGCTTAAAACTTACACAACAAAAAACTTAAGTCTGTTAAATTGATATTCAAACTGAATAAACTGAATTTAATTAGCAGTGACATTTTGATATTTCATATACATACGCAATTGCCGTATTAAATTACCAAATGTCTAGTATATACACACACACATAGATAATTAATTTATGGAAAATATAATTTTATCAATAACCCAGGATAGCTAGTTGCATAAGTCTTAATTTGCAGTTTTATACATTTTGTTAATTATTCACGTTTAGCAAATTTTCACAGTTTAAATCTTATAATAGTGATATATTTATTGCTAAGTCGTCAGAAAGGAAGTCTTACAAAATATTATATGAATTATGTCAGTAGTTACTCACATCGATTCACACAGTCACATTGGCCAGTGCAGGATTTAACTTTTGCATCCTTGATGGAAGTGCATTCGTTCAGATCTAGACGGGGGATGTTCTTGTAAGGAATACAGGGAATGATGTCACCTGAGAGATAATGGACATATGTACAGTAAGTCTGAGATTCTAATGAACAATACTGTATTTTACGTAGAGCCTAACATGTTATTTTTAATTATTTAACGTCTGTTAAATGATCTAAATAAGGCTGACAAAGCATTTAAAACAAATAATTTGAGTGAGGATATTCAGTGTGAAGAAAATGTCTTACAGATCTCGCAACATCCATCCTGGTCAAATCTTAATGTTCCCTTTAATGTAATAGAAAACATTATTTACACACTTCTCAAAGTCTGGTCAAATCTTTTAAAACATCCACTTTTCCAAAACATATAGTATATTTTTATACTAAAAAAGTGCATATTTTATTTTCTTCTTTGAATCTTAAAAATCTTTGAATCTTAAGTTCAAAGAGTCAACATGGCCTTCTAGTATATTAAAAGAATATTCACGCCATCAATTACTCACCCTGCATTACTTTCTTGTAATACATTTTATTTATAGTAAATTATTTTCCAAGCTGTCCTTTTTTGTTTAATGACAGTGAATGTTTGTGTCACGCCGTGGGCGTGCCTTTGTTTATGTACACCATGTGTTTCTCCGTCTTGCCTTGTTCTCCCCCGCTGTCTGT
>JAUCMS010000055.1:4265122-4276382 GCA_032357445.1 Enteromius radiatus | reverse complement strand
GACTTAGGCAGTTTTGATGTATGCAAAATGGCTGATAAGAAGAAGAGGTTGACCAGAAGTGAAGCCCTTGCTCTTCTTTTTGATTCATTTACATCTGGTAAAAGTTCATATTTTTGCAGTTTTTTGATCACTAAATGTATTTTCATTCAATTAAAGAGGTTATGACCATGTGTTTAAACTTTAAAAGATTACTTTTTTGTTGCAAACAAAGTGTGATGACTTAAGCAATTATGCTATCAAGCTAACGATATACATTACATGTTTTCTTCAGGACGTGGCAGTTTTTCTTCAAGATTTCAAAGCTCCAGACATCTTGCTGGGTGTGATCTCAAAGTCACGTAGTCCACGGCTCACGGTAAGATATTTAACCACTGTTACTGCTTTATATAATGCTTGTATGATTATGACTTCATATAATTACTCAGCTTCTATTACAGGAAATCTGTGTCGGCATTCTGGGTAATATGGCCTGTTTCCATGACACATGTGCATCTCTAAGCCAGAATTCTGACCTATGGTAACTCTGTTAACTTCAGAATAATTCAGCTACTTTTCATATATACAACACGACTCCTTAATGTCTGGCATGTTCTCTGTATATCTCAGCTCTGTGTTACTTCTTCTGCTCGGGGACAATGATCCACCTACGCTCCTGGAGACTTGCAGGTGAGTGCTGATAAAGCCCTGTTATTAAAATTAAAAACTTTGAAATATGTGCTTTATTTTACTGAATGCAGGTGTGTGACTTCCTCAGGCTCCTGCTAACGTGTCTGTCTCAGCCTGATGTCGCCCCTCTGTGGCTGGAGAGGATACGGCAGCAGCCTGCGGTGTGCTGCAGCCTGTGTTTTATCATGAGCAGCTCCACCAAAGGTCAGTAATCTTTACAAATGGTGCTAATGGTGCTTTCAATAAATGGATACATAAACTATTTTTTTTTTAACGTGGGCATTTTTTTTTTTTTTTCACATTTATACTACTACTACTACTAATTAATGACTTTAATTTTTTATTATTGTTAATATTTAATTAACAAATAATACATAATTGTTAATATTTCAGTTAATTTCATATTTTAAATTCTTTAAAAAGTTCACATACGTGTGTGTGTGTGTGTGTGTGTGTGTGTGTGTGTGTTTGTTTTGTTTATAACAATAAACAAATGTAAATAATAATAACAATTAATGTTTATTGTTATAAACTTTTTCTAGTTTGTTGGCTTGTTAATATTTAGTTATGCATTTATAATTTATATATTGTTTATTATTATTGAGTGTGTTATTAGATAATACAGTTGGTTAAATATTAGTTATTGATATTTGAATGTAAATTCATTTATTTGTTTGCTTTTTTGGGATTTTTTTGTAGGTGAAAACATTACGTAAACATTTACAACAACAATATTATTATTATTATTAACTGTTTATTAACTTTAGTTTTTTGGGGTTTTTTACTAGCTAGTTTGTAGACAAATGTTAGCTTGTAGTTAAGTGTGCATATATATATATATATATATATATATATATATAAATTTCCCCCTGACAAACTTTAATTTATGAATAAATTTAGGTAGTTCTTAAAACAGTAATGGTTCATCTATACAATAATATTTAATAAATGTTATATTTTTATTTAAAATGTTTAATTAATCAAAGTTAACATTTAATAAATATATTAAGTTTACATTAAAAATCTTTTAGCAAACAGATTAGTGCCTCTGAAGTATTGGGACACTAAAGTTGATCTCTCTCTGCAGTGGATTTGCTGGTCAAGGTTGGGGAGCTGGTGGATAAGCTCTTTGATGAGGATGAGGAGATGATGAAGAATTGGGTGTCCGCCCCAGCCAGTGACAGTGACCCAAACAAGGACACACAGCAGGACGTCGTGTCCTCTCTGCTTGAGGCGGCCACACAGCTTAGGTGAGACGTGTTAATTAAGGTGATGTGTCTGAGGCATCTACCAACCTATTTCTCTGTCTGCTGCTAGAGCAAGAGAATGTTTCTTTTATATGAATTTAGACACATTCAAATGATTGTGTTGTAGGCCAGAAAGTCCAGAGGCTCTTGAAGTTTACCTTCATTCACTCCAGCTTCTGACTACAGTAGAAGAGGGCATGCAGGCTCTGGGTGAGACACACACAAACACTGACCCTGAAAATCCTTTTCTGTTTAGCCAGCTTTTTTTAGGGGCAATAGCATAATCGCTTTAGCTGCACATTAGTGGCTTGCTTAGTTGGGGACACCTAATTTGTAGTGATTATCGTCGTTTGATTACAGAGACCGTCTCTGCATTTGATAAATAAAGTTTTATCTCGTCATTATTCATTTTCTCTGTCATCCTATTTGATAATGTTCAGTGCTTTGCTACAATCTGTATTGTTAAAAGCGCTATATAAATAAAAGTGACTTGACTTGACTTGACATTAGCATTCCTTCTCTGATAATTAGCTTTTTAGGCTTACCAAAGTAGTATTTATTTGATAAAAAAAACCAGTAATATTTTAAAATATTATTACAGTAATTCATTACACTTTATATTAAGTTGCCTTAACTACTATGTACTTGCATCAACAAATAAGTACAGTGTACTTATTGTGGTCATATTTTATTGCAAAACACTTTGGCTGCTACTGAGATGGCATACGGGTAAGGTTACAGACAGGTTTGGTGGTGTGGGTAGGTTTAAGGGTGGGTTAAGGTGTAAGGGATGGGTCAACAGTGTAAATATAAATGTAATATCAGAAATGAATTACAGATGTAATTATATATACATAACATTTCTGTTATCAGTGTTGGTTTGCTTAATATTTTTGTGGAAACTCTACATTTTCACCTCGTCTGCAGTTTCAGATGGAGCTCGTGGTCGTGGTGTGTGGACGTTTGTGTGTAAGATGGTATGTGAGGATTTATGTCAAGCGGACGATGCTCCTTTCATCCTGCAGGAGCAGAAAGCCCTACTGGTTCCAGCGCTCGCTTTATTGTCAGCGTTACACTCCAGCCTGCAGACAGATATCAGTACAAAACATTGCTTCATGAAAGGCATTGTTGTTTGTTTAAGGTTTGCTATTAAATTGCTGTTTCGATTTCATAATGTGTGTTTATTCTTAACAGGTACAGAATTATTAGGAAGTCTTATTCGCATTCTGCAATTCAATGCTGAATGGCATCAGAGCCGAACAGCTGCAAACTGCGAATCTGAAGAGAGTCGGAAAGAAGAAGTGAAGCAAGAGGAAGATGAACAGCTCAAAGCTTTGGTGGAAACCACAGCGGAGTTCCTCTCAGCCGTCCTTATGCAACTGGATAAGGTGAAACTGCCAGCTAACCAATTACGCATTATTATAATATATTATATTTAGTGCTGTCAAATGATTAATCGCATAAAAAATATGTTTTTGTTTCCATAATGTATGTGTGTGTTCTGTTAATATTTATATTGATATAAACACAAAATTTTCATTAAAAAATGTATATATTTCTAATATGAATATTGCTCAAACAATTAATCGTGATTAATCACATCCAAAATAAAAGTACTATATCTATTATGTATATATAAATACATAACGCATAACACATATTTATATTAATATAATTTTGTTATATATAAATATTTTTATATATAAACAACCCTTTTTTCTTAAATATATACATGCATGTATGTGTTTATATTTACATAATAAATGCAATCCGTACACTCACTCATTATGTTTGATTAGTCGAGATTAATTGTTTGACAGCACAACTTATGAATAAATAAATGTAATATACGTGTGTGTGTGTGTGTATTAATATACATAATAATATTTATGTACCCAAACTTTGATTTTGGATGCAATTAATCACGATTAATAGTTTGACAGCACTAATATATTACAAATATATACAATTAAATTAAATAGAAATTTAATCGGATTTACAAAATGACAAATGATTACATTTAAAATATGATCATATGCTATATTGTATATTATAAAATACAAATATTAAAAAGTATACAATCTATATTATATTATTAAAAATATATATTCAAGTTTAAAACTTACAATTTTAACAGAATGTTATTTTCAAGTGCAAGGTGTTTTTTTTTTTTTTGTTTTTTTTTTTTTTCAGAAAATCAATGGCTTTCAAAAAATTTCAATTATTATATTAATTTAAGATATATTTTATATATTATTTGGTTACATTACATTATAAATATGACATAATAAATTTTATACAGTTTTAAATGAAGATGTATAGTAAACGAGCACACTCCAAAAAATATATTCCCATATTAACTTATTGAAAATTCTCTCTAATCTTCAGGATCTGTTATCATCCATAGTCAAGGAAGGCTGTTTGACAGAGAGAAGCTGTGTGTCTGCTGTTGGCTCCCTCGTACCGCAACATATAACGGCGGTATGTTCTTCTCCTTTTTTTATTTTTTTTTATTTTTGGTCTTTCTCTGTGCTCCTACAGACCCTCATTGATCACAGAGCTTCTCGTCTTTTTTCATCTCATCTACAGGTCCAGCACCTGGTTGGCTTGTTGTCAGAAGTGGAACCGAAACTGGCAGACATTATAAAAAAGGACTTTTCTATTCCATCCAATGTGTCAAGCTGAAACTTCTGAAAGAAACCATTCTACAGCAGAGTTCCAGACCCAAAAGACTGAAGATAAGTTCCTCTCCTTATGAAAGGACTCGTCTTTTTTTTTTTTTAGATAACAACAAAAAAAACAAAAAAGCTTTTGTTACAACTTAAAATATTTGTTTCAATTGTGTACATCATTGTTTTGTTTGTATACACCAGCATTTCTATTTAATAAACAAAACATGTTTTGTAAATTATGTTTAGCATGGAGTAATTATTTTTATTCTGTTTTTCATTATATTCTATTTAGTTCGCAACAAACTATAATCATTTGACAGCACTGCTTATGAATAAATATATTTAATATATAAACATAACATATTTTTCCTGAAATATACATGCATGTGTGTATTTATATATATATATATATATATATATATATATATACCTAATAATAATTATGTAAATTATGTAAACAAAAACTTTTATTTTGGATGCGATTAATCGCGAATAACTGTTTGACAGCACTAATATATTATAAAATACACTTCAAACTGAAAGATTAGTGTGCTGATGGGTTTTTTTTAAGCACACTTGGCAGAATACATTCAAGCGTTTACTGATGTTTCCATCAGGTGTCCCTCAAATGTGCGTGTCATGTCCAGGCTGTTATCATCTCCCTCATTTGCTTTCCAAATGGCCATCAGAACGGGGAGAAAGGGTCTACTGCGCACTTTCCACGTATGTGACGCCAGCAGGAATATAGCAGCTCTTTAATTAAGGTTTGGTTTTAGAGTTTGGATTGATATGCAGAGCGTGCTGCATTCTTATGGAAATTTAGTGTGTAGGAGGAGGACCTGAGAGAGACACAGCCAGACGCTCAGCTGGGATCTCGACCCGGACTGAATGTAAAATGGACAGAGGCTAATTTTAACCACATTTGAATGTTTTCGAGCCACTGGCTTTTTTAAGGGAATCTTGGTTGGCCTGAAATGACCAAGGAGTTTTGATTGACATGTGTCTCCCTGAGGAAGATCTGACAGATGTACCTCAGGGTGAGGAAGCACTTGAGTTGGTTTGATCCAGACCACTGCGTGTCTGAGTGAACGCTCAACTGATACGAGCTGATGGAGGAATGGTTAAGACCAGAAGCAGAGCTGTTCATGTAGAAGTGAAACCGTAAATGTGCAACATGACCTAAAATCACCCATTAACTAGTCTACTATGATGTGTGCAACAGCCAGAAAAAGTCATACATTGGGTTTAAAGACAAACAAAACTCAAATATCTCATTTAATAACTGAGCCATATTTTTAGTAGAAAAGCTGAATTAAATGTTATTTTAAGTTTCAAATTATAAAATAATTTGGAAAAAGTTAATTTCATCATCATTTGCTTGCAGATGTTTATAATATTATTATTATTATTAGTGCTGGCAGACAATTAATCACATTAAAAATAATGTTTTTGTTTGCATAATATATTTTGAAAATATTTACATGTATAAAGATTTATATATTTATATTATTATGTTTTATATTCTATATAAATGTATCTAATATTTAAACAACATTTTTCTTAAATATATGCATGTGTGTGTTTATATACATAATAAATATACACAGTACTCATTATGTAAACAATTTGTTTTATTTTGGATGTGATTAATAGTTTGACAGCACTAGTTATTAATAATAATGTTATGGAGCAGCAAACCAAAATGATATCATGTGACACTGAAGACTTGAGTAATAATGAGGAAAATTAGTGCATCACTGGAAATAAATTACTTTTTTAATAGAAAACAGTGGTTTTAAATTGTAATATTATTTCATAGTATTAGCGTTTGTACTGTATTTTTTAAATAGTAAATGCATTAAATAAAATTGGTAAACACATTGTAAGAACATTGGGAAAAAAATCATACAGACCTCAAAATTTCATTTTAGACATTTTTACAGTAAAATTTGACACTATTACTATTTAATGTGCATTACTTATAATCATGTTATTTTATTTGTTTCATTGTTCATATTATTCCAATGAAAGCATTTTTGTCTTTGCGATCTTTCATCAAAATGTACAGAATAAACTCTTTTAACAGTAATTTAGTTGTTAAAACCCGCTCAACATTTTTTCAAATCTACACTGTGTAAAATGAGGTAGGAACTCAACAATGCATGTCATTAAAGATGAATGAGTTCTTTGGAGCACGTGACACACGTCTACATTGTGCTCTCTGGCACGTACGTCTGTTTTTCTTTCGTTCGTCCAGCTGCTTGTGCGATGGAGCTCATTAAGGGCTGGAGCTGCCTCTCATCACAGCCTCCTTCAGCGGCTGTTTATCTCTCCTGTCAACAAGCACAATGAAACTTTCTCTTGGTTCAAACCGGATTTCCCAGAATAAATCATGATGATGCCATCTCACACTTGATGGTCTGTACCAACTATGTAATTCTGCCGCTGATGTTTAAACACTAGCAGATATTTTAAGGAATGGTTTCCATTCTTTCCATACAAGGACAGTTTAGTGTCCACAGCTATCAAGCTCCATTAAAAATCCAATTTATCGTAGCCTTTATAACCTGAATGGTATTTATGCTCTTTATTCACTTCTAATCTTAATTGTTTTTGACCAGCTTATAGTAATCTATATCACCCTCAATTCAGCATACATGTCATAGGGACCTTTTTGTTTTGTTTTGTTTTTTACATTTATGTTAATAATATAATATTATTATAATATACATTTAATTATATTGTTATAAGGCACCACTTTATATTTTTTAATTATTTTCATACTACAATTTAAACATAGATATATCTCATAAAACTAACAAATATATGAACACACACACACACATATATATATTATACACAGAAAAAGAAAAAAAAAACTGCAATACTTAATAAAAATTTAATACATAATTGTCATTTTGACTTAATTCTCAAAATATTTCAACTTTATTCTTGCAGTTTTGAGTATTCTCTAAACATTTCTACTATACTTCTTGTATTGCTATGATTTTATTCTTAAAATATTTAATATTATTATTTATGCTCGTAATTTTTACTATTTTTAATTTTTTTTTCTATCTTTTTTTTTACATTGCACTAAAACACTGTTGTGTGTGTTGTAGCAACTTCTTAATAGTATTTTTATCTATAGTATTTTTTAAGTAATAAATAAATAATATATCTAATTTAGTTCAAAATATTGTTTGTAATTTTCTTATTTTTTAACATTTAAAAAGTGTGTGTGTGTGTGTGTCAAAAACTGCCAAGAAATTAATACATTTGTATTTATATGCATTATTAATATTTGTATAGGAAAATGCAGAGCAAATTTTTTTCTCTCTCTCTCTTTTCAAACATTTTGTGTTCCACAGAAACCGATTATGAGTGAGTAAATAATGACATAACTTTTTTTATGTTTAAGTACACTTCTGCTTTATCATCATCACAACATCATTTTCCTTTATTTATTTATTTATTTCTGTTTGCCTTTAAAGGTGTTTATCTTATAGCTGATATGGTAAATGTGTAGTGTTAGGCAGTGTTAGGAGGCCTTCAGGTGTATGTTGATGTCTATCAGTAATGACAGGCTGTCTGCGTGAACAGAAACAGGGTCTGTTGAACCCGTGACCCTCCCAGCATTTGAAATGTCAGAATGGAGTAATTTCTCCTCCTGAATCTGACAGACTCTCAGTGGATGTGTGGTGCTCATGGAGCTGTTAGCATATGCCAGAGGTGGAGCTCCTAAAATGACCATCTACCAACACCAATGACGCACAACAAATGACTCCGTGTATATATGCACATTTTTTTGTTTGACAGCGTGCCATTAAGTGACTTCCAGGAAAAAGTTTAATCGTGATGCTCAGTGTACGCATGTTCATGCAAATGCATTTATGATATCCTGAATATTCCTGGGTTACTATATAAACTCGTGCTGCTATTGTTCATTGCTGCTCAACTCATTTATAATGCAAAGCAGATTTTCACATACAGCAGATGCCATGCATTCGATTGTTGTGTGAACAGATCAAGACTTGAAGCTACTTTTATGTGTTATTGCAGCAGTAAAATCTAATCTAAAACTTCATTGCTCCGGTAATGTTTTTGTGTGTAAGTGGTTGACTGTGTGTACTCATGTGAACTGTAGAGTTGGTATCATTATTGAGATTAGGGTGGATCGCCAAGTGTGTGTGTGTGTAAATCCCTTGATTGAGACGAACAGAACTGGGCCAGGTTATCAGTGAGGGGTCTGTCTAGGATGGGCATGTTCTCTGTGCCACCTGCTAAGACGAAACACACTCACACTTTCCCTTGTCTCTAGTTACTCTCTCACACTTGTTTGTGTATAGAAAGTGAATTGTGATGTTCTGCCTCTTTGGGGAATGCCAGAAAAGTTTCAACAAACTTGTTTGTAAATGCATAAATACTTGATTATTGTTAGATGGAAGGTGCTAATTTTGCTGTAGGCCAGCACAAAATTTAATGCCAAAATGGTAAATGGTAATGCAAAATCCAAGTCATATTTCATCTAATAAAACACAAAATCTTCTAATTATATTATTATTAATTACATTTTCTTTATTAATTATAATATTAAAATCGAAAGAAATTATACCTTTCAGGACAATTTTTAGCATGACCATTTTTTATGTAAATTAAAGACATTTTCCCTGTATTTCCTCATGCAAAGCATTCTTGGAACCGATATCAGAAACAAAACAGAAAAAGGCTGATGAGGATGCTGTTTAATAGTTTTATTCTCTAAAGAATAATTTTTCCAAATAAATTTCATAAATATAAATCTAGTAATGGCAACCAGCTGCATAACAACAGCACAGCACAATTCTTCACAATGTGACGTTTTTTATCCCCCCCCCCCCCAAATTCTGAATGTAATTTGCAATTCTCAGTTCTGATTGTCATTAAATTCATATTACTGTAACAAGATATATCAAATACTTTTTTTATATAAATGTGTATTTAAATAAATCAATAAATTAATTTGTCACAATGAGCATACATGGTCTCAATGGTTCTAAAATAGAACTATACATTTTATAAAAATACCTTTTATCATTATGTAGTTTTCCTTTAGGAAAATTAAATGATTTGAAAAATAAAAAAAATAAAAAAATTGCGTGACAATTAAGCAGTTTTTTTTCCAAATCCATATAGGATGTTTTACTTTGTTATCATTGCCGTAACACAACATTTTTGTCACATTAAAATAAATTTTAATGGTCCTATAATAAGCATTATTTTCTTTCTGAAACACACCAGGGTTGTGTTGTGGGTGTTTGTGGGCTTGTGTTGGGTTGTGAGTGAGCTGTAATGAGATGAGTGTGTACCGATGAGCCACTGCAGCTAAGAGCCTCTTCAGAACAAACAGCACAAAAGAACCACAGCCTGCATAATGTAAGCCAACCCTTCCTTTAATTAACACTGAGCTTGTTTTGTGTGTAGAGAGAGAGAGAGAGAGACTGACTCATCACACTTACATATCAATTCCTAACATAAACTTACTTCATCTATCCAACCTATTATAAACTATCAAGACTAAACAAAACATCTCCAGCACCAATCTTTAAAACTATCAGCCACAAACTCATCATTACAAACTCATTTAAACCCACTTGAGTCGCAATAGACATCATCTTGCTCTGTCTGACTTAGCTTTTTTAGAGGTAGCAGCTCTAATTTATCTATTTATGAATTATGAATGGACTTTATAACAGCACCTCATGCAAAAAAAAAAAATCAGTACAAAGATTCCCTATCACAGCTCGTTTATCGTCAAATCTGGCGTAATGTCAAAGCAAACTCTGTTCAAAGGCTCCTGGGGCTCTGACATTGCACCCATCAGTGCACTTGTGTGGTCTCCAGACCCCTGGAGCTCAGGCTTTGATGTAGCAGCCTCCTCCACACACACCCACACACACTGTACTATTGATAGGAGTTTGTTTGCCTTCTGCCAGGTGGGTTTTCCTCAGTTTACAGACTGACACGTGTGGGACATCATGGCTTCGGGAAGTAGATGGAGATCTATGTCAGATGTATTTTTAGTCTTTGGTCACACTAGACTTCCATGAATGTTTAGACTTGTGCTGCATTATGTTGATAAACACTGTGTAGCACCTGCTAATTTTCATTTTTATATAATTATATATTATATTCATACATGTACACATAACATCACAAACAGAAGTTTGGTGTCATTTTTTTCATTTGTTATTTTTACTATTGACAAACTTTTGATAAACTTTATTTTTGTAATTTTAAATATTTAGAAATATTTTGTAAAATTCACTGTTGATTAGTCAATTTTGATTTTAAATTAAAAATTATTATTATTAAAAAAATAATAAAATTACATATTGTTAAGAAGCGGACTACTACACAGGAGGTAAGTGCAATGAAAGTCTTTATTTTAGGACCACAACCACACACCACAAACTAGAGACACTGGAGGCACTGGGAGGGAATCCAAGTAGCCTGGGGAAGAGACAGAGATTGCGGAGAACACAAGGGATATGAGTCATTCTACCAAACGGGTGCCATTTGTGTCCTCAGTGTTTGATGGGATGCACAAGGCACAAGAAAAGTGTGTTTCCAAAGCTTAAAGTTATTAATTCAAATGTTCTTGTTAAAATGATGTATGGTAAAACACTATTCTTA
>JAUCMS010000055.1:4222550-4265022 GCA_032357445.1 Enteromius radiatus | reverse complement strand
TTCACTCCGGACCGTTTATTATTACAAAAATACTGCACACCATACCCCTCGGGTGTTCATTATTTTTCTAATAATCAACGGCCCGTCGTCAATTATTCCTTACATATATTAGTGCTGACATTTTTGTTTACATATATGTGTGTGCTATGTATATTTATTTTGTATATACACAAGTTTTAGAACAGTAAGATATTTCAGGGTTTTTAAAGATGTTTCTTCTGCTCATCAAGGTTGCATTTATTAAATAAAAAATCCAGAAAAGAACTGTAATATTGTGAAATATTATTTCAATTTAAAATAACTGTTTTCTGTGTGAATATATTTTAAAATTTTATTTATTCCTGTGATACAAAGCATCATTACTCCAGTCTTCAGTGTCACATGATCCTTTCAGAAATCATTCTATGCTTTTGTGGGTTTTTAATCTAATAAATGCAGCCTTGATGAGAAGAAGAAACATCTTTAAAAAACATTAAATATATATATATATATATATATATATATATATATATATATGTTCTTTTTTGTTTTGTTTTTTTACTAAATATATACAGTACACACAAATATCTAATGTAAAAATAAATAAATAAATATATATATATATACACTGTGTGTGTGTGTGTGTGTGTGTGTTAATAATATATGTGTGTGTATAGACGAACATAAATATGATTTTTTTTTTATCATTTATTTTATTGCTTTTAACTTTTTTACTCTTTACTAATTTATTTTAACATATTTTTTAATTATATTTTTATACATTTTTTCATAAACCTGTAAGAATAGAAATTATATTTCTCCCAAACTATATTTCTCCTCCGGGAAGATAAAGCTAAGGAGATTCTCTTGTGACAGGAGGACCATATAATAATAAACCGGAACTGGAAAACAGATCCCCAGGAGCACCTCCTGACCCATCACCCAGTTTACGACCCCCCTCCCCTCACCGAACCAACATCCCCTGCAGTCACAGCAGCTACTCAAAAGGTGACACCAAGAAAACCACCAAACTCAAAATATCACATCTTGGGAAGATATTGTTCTTTTTCATGTCATGTTTGGTTTCGTTCTTATGTCACAGTGTGGACAGAAATGTGATTTCAATTTTACATCTGTGAAATAGGCCAATAACATTGATCTCATCTTGGAAGCAAACTCTTGTACATAGGCAGAAGACATGCAATGTAACAATGGGACAGCTGACACCTCAGGACAGTATACCACCCACTTTATGATCCCCCTCCCTTCCCCAGAACCTCTCTGCAGCACTCACACACAGGCAACTGAAGACAACCAAAAAGATCTATATATGTAACATCCTGTGAATATAAAGTATTTATGTCATGTTTAATATCATTCTGAAAGTCTAAGTCTGATGGGTGAAGTGGTCTCAAAATCATAGGAGCTATTTATGAAGGGAAATAGATTGAAACTTTCACAAAATTGGCTATTGAAACAACTTAACTTAACAACTTAACAGATGTTAATCAAGAGCTAGGGGGTTGGAAGAAGATCTCACAGGCCAATGGCCTTCCGGGTTTTGTGTGTGTGTGTCTGAGTATTTAAAGAAAGGAAATGGAACACAGAGTCAGGATTTCTCTGCGACAGAGGACCTCCATATGGCACATTTTAAAATGCCATGTGTTAAGTATTTTGCAATTGGTTACTTTTCTAAATTGAAACTGAATTTAATTCTCAATTTGTAAACTATTTAATTGACTTAACTTATCTTCTTGAATTGTCCAATTGAATTCTATGCATTCTAACTTGCATTGTTTTCCTGTAATTGGCATAACATATTTTTACCCGGCAAATAAACGAATTCTTGGTTCATTTTGGATTATTTGTTAGTCTCCTGTGAACGAACAATGAATTCTTAACATATCTAGAATAATCAAATAACTAAATTCAAGATCTAAATTTATATCTAAAACCACCTAAATTTAATAATTGTAACTTTAATCTCAAAAGAACATAAAATTGGAGTCAGATTAAAACGAGATAAACACCTAAAAATGAAACATTAAAACTTAAAAGCTGAAGGAGCCAGCACATGTTCAGTAACTCTGGAAGGCGGGGAGACACGTGACACCCGGAAGAATAGGCGGGTCCTTACAAACCTAGTTGTAGAGAATAAAATCAGATCCTGTTGAAGAAACCAAAGCTCTGAAGACTGAACTTATTCATATCACTGATCCTGCCACAACAACCTCCTCCTTCAGTCCACCTGATTCAGACTTGTGTGTCCCAAACACCAAAAGGAAGGATGGGAAAATTAGATCTTAAAGTCCCTCTGAGTCCTAAAGAGGTGCACAATCCCTCACACAGACAAACTGTATTAAGTAGAGTAGGGTATGATCCACCCATCTAATTTAATGAAATCTGCTGGCCTCAATCTAACATTCAAGGGTGCACGGACAGAGAGATTATCCTCTTGAGGGCTTTTAATGTAATTTAACCATGACCCCTAAACATGAGACGACACTCACATGGCACTGTGGCAGGGCAAAGACTTATTCGAGGAATCAGAGTGAATCTTCTTTAAAACAAGTGTAACCCCCGTTAATTGAAGTGTACTTGAAGCGAATCAAAATTTTTTCGCTGCTAGTGACATTTTATTAATGTATTAAAAGTAAACAAAGAACCAAGTGAAGTTAAAGAATTAATAAATAAATTAATAAAATTACCGTATTTAGAAGATAAGTTAGTAGCCAATGAAAGCTCGTTGTCATTGCGCGCGCTGCGTGTGACGTGCACGCGCAATGATAGAGAAGACGTGAAAGACATGATCCGACTTTCTCCGCGATCGAATAACTAGATAGAAACACATTAAAAAAAGTTCGCTGAAAACGTATAAAGAAAAATCTTATTTATTCAAGCGTCGAGCCGCTGAAGACACCGACTGAGCATTAATCATAGTTTACTCGTTCGCAGATGCCATTGCTGGTCATGCACGCCAGTGATAGGAAAAGAAATAAAACGCCTGCATAAGAGCAAACCTGAACGTAGAGTTGCTGACGCCATTGTTGGCCATGTGCGAGTGTGTAAGGGACACGCGCCTGTGTGAGAGTTAAGTTGATTTGAGAGTTCCACAACGCCATTATAGCGTTTATCACGTGCTCGTGTAAAGGACGTGCCTGTGTCAGAAAAAATACGCATTTGATATAGAGGCCAGGTTTTTTTTGTAGGTTTTTGTTGTTTGTTTTAGTTTCTTATTTTCAAATCTGAATCCTACGGATATTGACTCTGCTGATTTTGTGAACATCACATTGGATGGCGAGCCAACCACGATTGCTGTAGACGAAACGGACAACACATCATAAAGAGGACAATATCCTTTCTTCTAACTGCCAAACTTGCTTTATAAGAGCAGGTCAGTCCCAGTCCAAAAGATTAAGCTCCACTGAGGGACTTCCAGAAAAGAGACAAGGAAAAAGAACTTATCAGTACTTACAGAACATTGAATTACTCATGTGAAAGAGTTACCTGTAACTCGTGTGATTGTATCGGATGTCCTTCTTGGGACAGTTGTGATATTTTGAGAGGAAAACTGATTTTGTCACTTCCATTTTAGTTATTTTATCTATTTAATTTAATTTTATTTTTATTTTATTTTCTCTCTAACATTTAAATGACCGGTCCGTGTGTATTATTAGGGTAAAGAAAGAGTGCACTCAGGGGAAGTTTCTTATTGATCTTTATTGTACATTGTTGTTATGAAAATGTAAATTTATTCCAATTTATATCCAAAGAAACAAATACATTCAAGTTTCAAATTGAATTGTGATTGTCTGTTACTCCTTACCACAACCCGCCACCTCCTTTACGATCTCTAACATCTTCTGATCAATCAAATTCAGTAAGCAAGTGCTACACAAGACTCTCTCCATGACCCATATAATCATGAATGGCTCACATGTATCTTTCACCACCGTTAGATAAATCCCACTGTACATTATTTAAGCTCTTTGCAATTGTTTGCAATATAGTAAAGAGGAATATGTTATTGTATTGGCTTTCTGCATTTAATTGTATGTTACCATACATTTACTCGACTGAAAGTGAAAGACATTTACATTATCGCAAAAAAAATGTATATGTGTGCGACAATATTAGGCAGAACAACTTTTCGAACACTGATTATAAGAAGAAATGTTTCTTGAGCAGCAAATCAGCATATTAAATTATTTGTAAAAAATTGTGTGAAAACAGTTATTTTAAATGATAGTAATATTTCACAATATTACCGTATTTCTAATCAAATAAATACAGCCTCAGCCTTCTTTCAAAAACATTTTAAAACATTTTACCAACCCTAAAAATGTGTGTATATTAGTCATGCTGCAATAAATTATTATTTTAAAACGTAATACATAATATATATTTTTAAATAAAACACATGCTGATTGTATGTTTGTTTGTTTTAGTTTTGATGAACAATATCAAATGTTATATGTATACCACTTTAATAATTTACCTATAACATTCAGTTCTCTGAGATCTCTGAAATGTTAAAAATTGTCATTTTAAATGTTTTATTTAAAATGACACCCTTAAATAAATTGCTTAAAAGGTTTTTCACAGCGATGCCATAGAACAGAGGTCCCCAAACACTGCTCTGCACATATTGTTTATCTCCCTTATTTAACACAGAGATCCATGAGTACTGAGATCCGTTGCCATAGAAGAACCATTTTTGGTTCCACAAAGAATCATTCAGTCAAAGTTTCTATAAAGAACCATCTCTTTCCTACCTTTTTATAAACTGAAAAACCTTTTTTCACCCACAAATAGCCTTTTTTGAAACAGTTTCTTAAGATGTTAATTGTGCACCAATAAATGACTTTTATGCTCTCATAATATTAGTTTTTTTCATATGCAGACAGATAAGAGATATTTCAGGAAAGATGTTTTGGGCGTGAAGTGGGCGTTTTTGTTCCTAACTCCTGCCAGTGACGCGGC
This sequence comes from Enteromius radiatus, assembly GCA_032357445.1. NCBI lineage: Eukaryota > Metazoa > Chordata > Actinopteri > Cypriniformes > Cyprinidae > Enteromius > Enteromius radiatus. The sequence goes on along the minus strand of JAUCMS010000055.1, from coordinate 4,260,060 downwards.
TCACCTCGCACACACAGATCTTTTTGTGTGCAGAACGTCAAAGGGAATATGAAAAGGTACGTCTCCCATATGAATATCCCCATGACGTGAGAAGCTGCTCATTTTCCATTTGCTGTCAGGAGGAAGATTAACTCTCCACCCCTCCTCCTCCTCTTCAGTACCTCATAAATAGCAAAGCGCACAGTCTCATTGTATTACAATTGCAGCACATCCAGTTAAAGACTAACAAACTCATTGAAATAAGAAACATCAGCATGTACTCGACTAAAAGTGAGGGACCACGCAGAGGAAGATCTTTTGACTCCATGAACCTTGGTCTGACTTTGGAAGAGAAGCAACTTAACAATGAAGTAAGCACTTTTTCTTCATTATTTCTATGACTTTAAGTTTTTACTAATTTAGTTGATTTGCATACATTTCATAATTATATTATCTTTTAGAATTGCTACTCAGGTGAAAATTAAAGTTAAGTTTTTCTATGCACAAAAATGATATTATATATGGTTTAGAATGGCAAATGGAGATTTCCAGGAAGCATAGGTTTCTGTAAAGCAAAGTTGACAGATCCCATGGTGCACTGCTAAAGCTCTCCATTCGGTTTTCCGCGTAACACGTGCATGCTTGTCACCGTTAGCAATAAGATATTCCAATCCTTCTCGCACCAAATCTAAAGATGCATCAAATTAAGTACACTTAACAGAGATGTGCGTGGAAGAGTGATTAATTGCAGCCTAATCCCAGTGTTAGATTAAAACAAGAGGGCGCTAATAATAGGCTTCCTCGCTGTACAAATGAGATTGTTTTAAGACGACAGACACTGGCCCGTCTTTGTTAAACCGAGACGGTGAATCGCAGGACTCTGAACCCTGCCACGGTCAATGCACTAATGCTGTCGGGAATCCTGCTGTCGGGAAGACGAGGACAGGGACGATTACTATCCCACATGCGCAATAAAAGAAACATGGTCAGTAGACGACAAGCTTTGTCTGAGGGGCAATTAAAGCTCTTTGTTGTGTAGTTTATAAATTAAAGTGAATTGAATAAGCGATGAATAGTTATTATATGGTTTAGTATTAAATAAAAAACAATGCATGTTTAAAGTATGAAATTATAAATCATTTATTTATTTAATAAGTGTGAAGGAGCTAATGATCTTTCTCTCAAAATCAGTAGATAAATTCAATTCAATTATTATTATATAATGATAAAAGCAAATATTATTTCTGTGATTTTGCATAAAAATTTAAATATTATTAATTAAATAATTATGCTATTTGATGCCAATTATTTATTTGAGATTTATTTGACATCTTTTTGGCATTTTTGTTTAAACTCTAGTGATGGTCAGTCTATTATAATGAGATTTCCAGAATAAATGTAAATAAATATGTAAAACTACATAATTTTTAGAATAGATGGATGTGAATTCTGTCACAATCAGTAGATATTTTCAGAAATGCAAAAGCAATGAATGTAATTTATTATGTATAGATAAAAAAATAAAATAATTTTAAGAAATATACTTAAATGTTTATTAAATGCATACATATGTATGGAAGTACTTCATATACATTATAAACTTCTTATATCACTAATCATAATTATGGGTGTGATTTCTTGGACTTAATCCCACGTCTGCAACCTTGGGACAGGGCTGGCGGAGCGTCCCTCTGCTGGTGCTTATGTTAAGCAGGTCATGATGACTGTCGCTGTCCGCGGTGCTAAACTGATGCAGGAACCAGCACCTTTAATCGGATGACCTGTTTGTTGTAGTTTAGGATTATTAAAAAACAAACACCTCAGTGATCAATATTTAGTAAATGTTTTTAATTTTAATTGCAGCCTCATAAAAAAGTGTAATTAAAGTTAATTGCAATTTTTGACCACTTTGAAGTTCACTTCTAATTTGAAGCTCATAACAAATAGCATGTTATTTTTGTTCTTTAGTTTGTAGAGAACACACACACACACACACACATATATATATATAGGATATAACTTTTTTCTTTATTTATTATTCTTTTTTTTTCTTTTATAATTTGATCCAAAAGTTTCTGTACTCTTAACAGAGTAAAGAACAAGTTCAAACAAGTTCAAAACCATTAGAATAAAACTGAATAAAAAGAAATTGTTATGTGTGACCTTAAGTGGTTAAGTGTTGTTTAATCCACATGATCTGATTGACAAGCCATGAGCACATAGCTAAGTGTTAGATTTGAAGTGGGCTGATAGTGGGCTGATAGTATTGATGCTACACATAAGTCACATAAAGCAATTTAACGAAAAGATGGGGGGGGGGGGATCCTAAATAATTTTCAGCTTTACAAATGATAAAATTATAAAAATAAAAACAGTTTGTCAAATCAATCTAACATTTATTTATGTCTTGTGCATGTGTTTTGCAGATGAACAAATCTGCTTTTCCAAAGATCGAGGAGAATAAAGACAACAAAACGGCGTCTACAGAGAGAGGCCGGGCTGCTGTTGTGTTCTCCTTGAAGAATGAAGTCGGTGGACTTGTAAAGGCACTAAAACTTTTCCAGGTGAAGGGTTGCAAGACTTTCTCATTTAAATATTCCCTGCTTATAGCAGGATAGCATTAAGCATCATAGGATTAAGCATCATATATAACTCAACAGGAAAACCACGTCAACCTGGTGCACATCGAGTCTAGAAAATCCAAAAGGCGCAACTCAGAGTTCGAGATCTTCGTGGACTGCGACAGCAACCGTGAGCAGCTTCACGAGATCATTCAGCTGCTGAGAAAACACGTGAACGTGCTGGAGATGGACGCTCCTGATAACCGCCTGCCTGAAGAAAGCGGTACATAAATGAATGATAATATCAGACAAATGTGACGTCTCAGTATATTTGACTGTTGTTGTTTTTCTCCAGCGATGGAGAATGTGCCGTGGTTCCCAAAGAAGATTTCAGATCTGGATAAATGTGCAAACCGTGTGCTGATGTACGGATCTGATCTGGATGCGGATCATCCAGTAAGTGTCAACGTTTAATCTCGATTAGTGCATCAGTATGATGTCATCACGTTGCTCACTGTTATGATTCTGTTACAACAGGGATTCAAGGACAATGTCTATCGCAAAAGGAGGAAGTATTTTGCAGACTTGGCTATGAGCTACAAACAGTGAGTTTTTAAATATACTTTAACATAAGAGTAATGCACATTTACACTCAAATAAAGCTTTGATGCCATATAGAATAACCATTTTTGGTTCCATAAAAAAATTATATCATGGTTTCTGCGACAACATTAAGCAGCACGACTTTTTCAACATTGATACTGCATATCAAAATGATTTCTAAAGGATCATGTAACGATGCTGAAAATTCAACTTCAACACAGAACAAAAATTAAAAATAAATTGTTTTAAATATGTTATTTTATTTCTAATCAAATAAATGCAGCCTTGGTGAGCATAAAAGAGATTTAAAACATTTAACTGACCCTAAACAGTATATTAGTCATGATGTAATAAATTATTAGACTTTTTAAAATTTAATAAACTTTTAAAAAATTCATTACATTTTTTAAAAAAATAATTTCAACATGTTGAAATGATGATTGTGTATGTTTTATGGTTTTGATTAACAATATAAAATATTATATGTATGTCACTTAATAATGTACAGTACCTACAACACACTCTTTGACATTTATTTATATACATCTTTTATTTATTTATTTATTTTTTAAAAAAAAAAGAAAAACTTTTAAATAGAAAAAGTGCCTGGTATGCTTCTATATACTATTATTGGCAAGTGCACAAATGTAGTTTCATTTGTATTTAAAATGACTACACTTTAATAAAGAATACCTTTTAATAAAAAATATTTAATTCAAAAGTTCTTTCTTACCTTTTTAGAATCTGAAGAACCTTGTATGAATTCTTCAGATGTTAAAGGTACTTTATGGAACCATTTAGACAAAAAAAGTTCTTCTATGGCATCATAAAGCACCTTTATTTTTATGTAATATAAGTCTAATTGAATGTTGTCGCTTCCATCAGCGGAGACCCCATTCCCCGTATAGAGTTCACGGAGGAGGAGGTGAAAACTTGGGGAGTGGTGTTCAGGGAGCTGAATAAACTCTACCCCACACACGCCTGCCGTGAGTATCTCAAGAACCTGCCCTTGCTCATCAAACACTGTGACGTCCGCGAGGACAACATCCCGCAGCTGGAGGACGTCTCGCGCTTCCTCAAAGGTGAGAGAAAGGGACATCAGATGTTGGTTTGATCAGGATTTATAGACTCTTTTCTCAGTGACGTTGCTTTATGAACTGTTTCAGAGCGCACCGGCTTCACCATCAGGCCTGTGGCTGGGTATCTCTCTCCGCGAGACTTCCTGGCAGGTCTGGCCTTCCGTGTGTTTCACTGCACTCAGTATGTGCGGCACAGCTCAGACCCTCTCTACACACCCGAGCCGTGAGTACACAAACTAACAAATATTAGCTAACATAACTATTGTATTACTGTCACTCCTTTTTGCAAAAAAAGGATATTAGATATACTGTACAAGTTATATCAAACTATTTTTATTTGTTAAATATTTATTTAACCTAGTCAAAATAACAACTGCAGTTTGATTAAGATTAATTGGAAAAGACGATGAAAACACATTATATATATATATATATATATATATAGAGAGAGAGAGAGAGAGAGAGAGAGAGATTTATATATATATATATATATATATATATATATATATACACACACACACACACACACAACAAATAAAATACATGTTTTTCAGATTTACATTAAATGTGTGTTTACAGTTTATGTATGTGTGCATATTTATATATGTGTGCATATTTATATATATATATATATATATACATACACACACTATTTTGTATTATTCATTTATATAGTCAAATTTAGAACCATGTATTCTGATTTATGTTGATATATTCTGATTTATAAATCTATATTCACAATTTAAATTTAGATTCTAGAAAGAATAGAAAATTTTATATATTATATTTTAGATTTTATATTTCCTGTTTGGAGCATGTAGATATACAATTTATTCATTTTAGTATTTTGTACTTTTGTAAATGACATTTTTTATATTAAACATTTATATTTTTTATATATATGTGTGTGTGTCTGTCTGTTTTAGAGACACATGTCACGAGCTGCTTGGACATGTCCCTCTATTGGCCGAGCCCAGCTTTGCTCAGTTCAGTCAGGAGATCGGTCTGGCATCACTGGGAGCGTCGGATGACTCTGTACAGAAACTTGCCACTGTAAGTAATCACAGGCCTTGAGATTTGAGTGTTTTTATGTGAATATACTACAAATACATATTTATTAACAATTCCATTCTATGTTTCAGTGTTATTTCTTCACTGTGGAGTTTGGCCTCTGTAAGCAAGAAGGGAGGCTGAGAGCTTATGGAGCCGGTCTGCTGTCCTCCATCAGCGAACTGAAGGTAATCAACCACAAAAGCTTTCTCTACATGATGCATAATGCCTGTTTGTCACCTTATAAATACAGATGATCTATTTCCTTGTCCTCCAGCATGCACTCTCAGGAAACGCCAGGATCTTGCCCTTTGACCCCAATGTGACAAGCAAGCAGGAGTGCATCATCACCACCTTTCAGGATGTCTACTTTGTATCGGACACCTTCGAGGAAGCAAAAGTCAAAATGAGGTATCTTAATAGAAAATAAAACTGTATTCTTACAAACAGTGAAACTGCTAAAAGGTATTTACTGCATATGTCATCCAGGTACTTTGCATTTAAAATTGTATTTATTTTTTAGGGAGTTTGCAAAGACCATCAAGAGGCCATTCTCAGTGCGTTACAACCCATACACACAGAGCGTCGATGTACTGAAGGACACAACCAGCATCAACAACGTGGTGGAAGAACTAAGACATGAGCTGGACATCATTGGAGATGCACTAAGCAGGCTAAACAAACATTTAGGAGTCTGAAAAACTAAACAAATTGTCCATTACTTCATTTCACTTTCCAAATCATGTATGGCATGAATATGATGCTGTATATAACCACCAAACGAAGTAAAATCCTTGTGTCTGTTTATAATTAGTTTGGCTCTTGTTGGATTAAATACATGGATCAACAAAAGCTGTGCTAAATGCTTGCAAGTGGAGTTCTTGTATTTGAAGTGAGATTTCTACTTGATGAGGTGGTATTTATGCAAGGTGACCTTGGTTAAATTTAAAGACAGTTAGTCTTGTGCAAAATTGTTTTCTGCTAATATATTGGTGGTTTCAGTTTGCATATATGTCATTGTCATTTCAAATTGGCACCTTATGTTTATTTATTCAGAAATGCTGTCTGATAGATATTTTAGTATATAAACAGTATCTTTGTGAGTCTATGAAACATTTAGTATATACAGCATATGCTATTTGTTATTGTTTCTTTATTTAAAATGCATGTAAATATTGCATTGGACATGGAATAATATTTTTACAAGTTAACGAATGCTTACCATCTCTGTAAGTACTTTAAGTCTGTTAGATACACTGAACCAAGTATGCCTATCAGTTCATGTTTAGGTTACAGAGAATTTTATTGCTTGACATTATTAAAGAGTTCATATGCTTAAAATAAAATTAATATTTGTTTTTCTACTGTGAATGCCATACAGTTTCTTCTTTTCTTTTTTACATTTGTCAGTTCAAATGCCAAAATATGTAGCCTGCTTAGTCTTATTCAAATCTCAAGACATTAATTGTTACATAGGACACATATGTGTATGAAAGTAAAACCACCTAATCCTATAGCTCTTTGTATTCAAGTATATTTACCTGATAAATGGAAAGCGGCTCCAGTAGTATCAAATCTCCTGTCATCTCGGATAATATCAATTTCAAATCATAAATTTTGTTTACAATTAAAATTATTTTTTAATATGGCATACAATACATTTTATGCATTTATTTATATATATAATATGTTTTAAATATTGAAAATAAAGGTAAAATTAAATTATATATTTAATATTATAATAATATATTACAATCGGTTTTAATATTAATATTTAATATTTTCATTGAATCTGTGACAACAATGACCAAAAAAAAAGTGGCCCCGCCCACTTTGGAGATTCATCGCCATTCTACCCATAGACATTCTACCCACTAATATTTCTAAAATCTAAGAACGTTTACATAATGCCGATGTCATCAATTTGCGCCTAATCTGATGGAAGAAACTCAGCTGTCAAAATGTGTAACTCTACTGTACACGTGGGTAAGATTTTGATTTACTTCACATTGTGCAAAACATGCACTTGCAGTAGTAAAAACAGTCTGTAATCTTTCAATCCACGAGAACACGCGAAATTCACATTTGTAGAAATATACATGAAAGCAGTCTGAAATAATTACACAAAACAACGCTTACTAAACAATAAATGGTGATTTCGCGTCACAGGGAGCCAACAGTTACGGGCAGCTCGGACAGGGACACCGGGAAGATCAAGCCGAGCCGCGGCGCGCAGACTGCGGCCTGAAGGCGGAGGTGACCCGCTGTATAACCGGAGGAGGCGGACATTCCGCTGTCATCACGGGTTAGATGGCCTATAGCACATTGAAAATAATAGATATTAATGTAAACACTCCGAACGGATTTGTGATACAATTCTGAACTGTTTTTGACCTTTGTTTTGTGGAACAATGTCGCTCTCTAGCGGTCAAGTTTAAATATTACAACAACATTTCTCTCCAGAATCAGGTGAACTGCTGATGTGTGGACAGAACCACAAAGGTCAATTAGGGCTCAGTCACACTTCAGAGGTCATCACCTTTCAGCCCTGCCCTTTGCCTGGTGGTACAAGAGTTCAGCAGGTGTCCTGTGGTTGGGATTTCTCTGTTATTCTGACTGGTGAGTGACGGTCAACAAATTCTTATTCTGGACTCTGTGTGGCAGATTATTGTATATAACTGTTTCCTCAACTGAATAATAAAGAAAAGGTAAATTTACTTTTTTTGTGTGAGATACAAATTGGCAGTTCAGATTTTTTTTGTCTCAGAATTGAGATATAAATTCGCAATTCCAACAGAATATTTTTTCTCCTCAGAGCAAAAATATTATTGAGAGCCTGGGTAGAAAAATAAAAGGGCTTGGGTGTTGTGGACAGCATTATTATTTTTGAGTGGTTTTGTTTAGAGTTTGATTACATCAAGTGCTCTTAGATCTGCCTATGGAGACTTCCTCTGGTTTAATTGAGTGCTGAATAACTGATATCTGATCTGTGTCTTTCAGGTGACGGCCAGGTCTTCGTTTGCGGCTCCAATGCATTTGGACAGCTGGGCGTCTCGCCAGGAATAACACACTCAGCAGAACCTTTACACGTGAAGGTGAGAGCTGAGAATAGACTCTTGCATAATAAGTGTGTTAGTTCGTAATTGTGAGGTTTGTAATAATATTATGATTTGTTCTGCTTGCAGACCCTGAATGAGCCGGTAACTAGTGTGGCTGCAGGGCTCAGACACACATTAGCAAGTACAGGTACTACTGTACATTTAAATATGGAAAATGAATGTTAAATAGACTATATAATCTTTGTTTTTTTGGTTACGTTTTATAATTAACATTCTATTTTCTTCTAATTATTAATATGTTTATGAAATATTGAGATTAAATATAAATTTTTCTATCAGGTTTAGGAACTTTCATTTTAATAATTTAATAAATTATTATTTCAATATAACAATATTTAATTATATATATATATATATATATTTGTTTTGAATATTGAAAAAGAAAATAGATGATTTTATAATCTATAAATAATCAATAAATATTGAATTATATAATTGTATTATTTAATATTTAAATGCTATTATATTACAATATATTAATATTTAATCATTTTATTTATATTCTAATTATATATTACATATATCTATATAATAATCTTATTTCCTATTTTAATAGTATTTAATTATATGTACGGCATATGATTAAAATATCAGATATGAAAATGTTTTTTCATGTATTGTAATAATTATTTATTAATATGTGTATATTTATTTTAAATAAATATCATATAATTAAATAAATAAATATTATTATTTAAATATTATTTTAGATCATATTGTCATTATCCTTAATTACATGTATATTTATTTTAAATATTAAAACTATTTTATAAGCTATTATAAACTATTTTATTTGCTAATGTAATTTTTTTTATAAATTATTAAATGTACTATTGTATTAAAAAAAATCCAATATTATGATGAAATTATAAGTTTATTGAAATATAATAATTCAATATTTAGTCATAATGTTGTGTTTTTTTTAATGTGTATGTACATGTGCGTGTCTAAAGCATCAGGTTGTGTTTATCAATGGGGAACTGGCCTGTCGAGTCACGCTAAGAGAATGTTAAGTCCCCATCCTGTTCCTGCACATCTATCCTCTAAGGAGCCTTGCCTTGTCCCGGGTAACATTCACACACACACACACAGACTTAAAGTGCTTAAAGCTGAATCACCCACATTTTGGGATACATGACATCTTACAAAAATTAGTACTTTTTATTAGTGTACCTAATTAACATGTGTTAAATTATGTGTTTCATTTATAATAATTTCTAGCACATATGCTGATTTTGTCATCTGCAGGGTTTGATCACGTGACCCCACAGAAGGTGGTTGCAGGCTCCACCCACTGCATTTGTTTGACAAGTGAGAGAACTTTCAAATTACACTGATTTCTGATTGGTAGGGATGGAGACCAAATCAAATTTTTCTACAGTCAAAGGTGACGTGTTCCTCTGGGGAAGCAATAAACATGCTCAGCTGCTCAGCGAGAGCCTCTTCCTGCCACTTCCTGTGACTCTGGATCGTTCTCTGCTGCAGGGCGAGAGGGTGACTGACGTTTACAGCGGCTGGACACATCTTGTCGCAAAGACTGGTGAGTCTTACAACACACTTTCTCGCACAAATCTTTTTTCTAGTGATACAGTTAACAATATCTTATCTATTCACAGAGAGTGGGCGGGTCTTTACATGGGGCAGAGCAAGTTATGGACAGCTAGGACAGACCTATCAGAGTACTGAAAAAGAGTATGACGTTTCAACAAGCTCTGGCCAAAGTATAAGCTGCCCCGCTGAGGTTAAAGCTTTATTTGGAGCAACACAGGTATGTGTTATCTAAAACACTAATATTTAATAAATAAAAATAATTATCACATAAGTATGGAAGCTGATTTCAGCTACATAATAAAAAAAAATCACGCTTTGGAAAATGTTAAATATACGAGATTAAAATGACTATAGACAAAGTAAAAATTATTACAGTTGAAATAATAAAAAATGAAAAATTTTTAATGAAAAAGATAAAATTATGAGATTATTAAAAATGATGGTATAAAAACCTCCGACAAAACATCTTGACAGTCATATTATGAAATAAAAAGTAAAAATTCTGAAATAAAAACAATCTAAATTATGATTTTAAAAATACAAAATTATGACCTACAAAGTCATAATTATGATATAAAAACGTCAAAATTATGATAGTCCAAAATTTTAAGATAGAAATTGAAATTATAAGATAAAAAAGGTCAAAGTTAAGCAATAAAAAGCATAAAAATGTTGATTAAAGATTAAATTAGCATGTGAAAATCCTCATTTTAAGATAAAAGTTAAATTAAATTATGAGAAGAATTATGAGATTAAATGTCACAATTATGAAATTTTAAAAAATCTAAATGATGATATTCATATTTATGAGTTACAAATTGAAATTGTGAGATTAAAAATAAAGTGATGAAATCAAACATGTACCTTAAAATTGTGGGATAATTTTTTTTTTATAATTTTTTTTTTAAAGTTGTATTTATTATACATATATAGTTGTAAATAGCATACATTATGACATACTAAGTTAGAGATAAAAAGTCAAAATGACATACATTTTCTGTTTTGGAAAAAGGCTTTCGTTCATAAATGGCTCTTCATCAGCTGTATTTTTATGCTTATGTATTATGTATGTGTATGTACAGTTTTGCTAAAGTACACATACATCATTATAAGGGCTTTGAATGTAGCGTATCCAATCAGAATTAACTAACTATTCATAAATGTTTTATTGCTAAGATGACAAAGTAACTCACTGGCATAATGTTCTTTGCTCAAAGGTGACAGTATGCAGTATGTCTTCCAGCAGGGGGCGAAGACACTCTGTACATTCCCACAATGCTTTTCTCATCCTGCACAGAGACACAGCGCTGATTTAAATTGAAGGTCATCTCTTACCTTAGAGAATGCAGCATCTGTGAGCACACGTATTGAAAAGAATGACTCAACGACAGAGTGTTTTATACTCAATTTCAGTTTTACGTGTTTGGTGTGTCACTGAACCTTAAACTTAAAGGACAGCCTTCAGATACTGTGAGCGAGAGAAAAGAGACGTTTGCCATTTATGTCTATTTTTTTTTTACTACAAGTAGGTACAGAGAGGGAAAGGTTGTCCAGACATTGTCATGGCTTGCGAAACATATTTCTGTTAGTCAGATTTCTCCTTGCATGACTTTGTTTTGTGCTTTCGCCGTTCCCTGCCTGGTCGGTGGACCTCATGTCATATTTAATCCTCAAAAGTTGCTTATGCTACAATGTCCTGCCACTGGCGATCCGTCCACCCCGGGTATGTTGTTGAGAGGAAACAAGGACGTACAGGGGCAGTATCCTCTATAACACCTCAAAAGGGAGGGAGAAAGTGTAGCAGCGTCCGGGGACACGTTTAGCCTTCGGTGACAAATGGGATATAAAGTTTTAGAGCTGAATTGTGCTTGACAGAGATACTTTGCCTGAGGCTTAAAGGAATGGTTCTTTTATCATTGATTCACCCTCATGTCTTTCCAAACCCATGTGACTTTCGTTCTTCTGTGGAACACAAAATAATTTTTGTGAGATTTTGAGTCGTACGTTAGCTTTGTATGAGACAGTACAACTAAAATAAAAAAAAAAGTGTAATAAGGCTGAATTAAAATGAATTAAAATAGTAAGTAATGTAAACAAAAACTTTTAATTAGAATTATGAAATAAAATTTTTAATTATGTGTTTACAGAAGATTAGCATTGTAATTTTGACATAAAATCATAAAATGTTGTTTAAAAGTCACAATTTTAACATAAAAGCCAAAATGGCAAGTGATATATTATTGTAATTACATAAAAAGTCTATATTATGAGAATTCTAACGTGATTAAAAATGTGAAAATTTGAGATTAAAATGTTGTAATTATGAAAAATAAGGTTGTGTTTATTTATTTAAAAAAAAAATGCATTTTAAGATGAAAAGCCAAATAGCAGGTGATATAGTAAGAGATAATTTAGACAATCATTAAGTTTAATTAAGTGTAATTTTAAATTTCATGTCATACTTTTGACTACTTTTGACGATTATCATCATTTTGACTAGAATTATTTTTTTTATACAAAAACTATTTAAAATGACAAAAGCACATAACTGCCTATTGTTTAGACTCCAGATTATGAGATGAAACCCAATACTGTGGGCTGAAATGACTGCATTCCTTCCAGGATCCAGAGCTGAACTCACAGTAATGGGCGCTATGGTTTTTTCTAAAATGAGTTCGTTCACACATGGAGGTGCGGCCGACAGCCTGTTTCACACTTCTACCGAGCACTGGAGTCTGTCTGTGTCTGTGTCTGAGCTCACACAGTGCAGTGCGGTACCTGAGGCATGTTTGGTGCTGGGACATTCATCCTGCGCTTCATTATCAGAGGCAGATGGCAACCACTGCATCTCAATAAACAGCTGTCAGCACTGACTTGGATGTCAGGCTTCTATATTTGTCAGGAATTTATTTTTATATCTAGATGAAATATATAAACATTATATTTTATATTTGTTTGTATATTATAAGTAATTATATGAACATTTTCTGTAATAATTAATACACACATGTGTATTTACATATTGCAAACATCAAATTCATTTACTTGACTTACTATAATTATTTCTAAATAATTCTCAAATCTGATATTTGAATATGATGTAATATGAATAATCCATAATTATATAAATCAATTTAGCAGTAGGTATTTCTTATAAATAAATATGTGTGTCTGTGTAAAATCCATATATAATCTATATATTATATTAATTACTGTGTTCTATTTTAGCAGATATCAAATATACAAACATTGTTTTAGATTTAATTGTAAATTTTGTAATATGAACAATCTATAATTATATAAATAAAATCATATATTGCTTTGTATTTCTTTTTATTTATGTTTTGTTTGCATTGTTTTAATTTATTTTAGTTTATATATACATTATACATACATATATATATATATATATATATATATATATATATATAATTTTAGTTGTTTTTCTTATTTTAAAAGGTACATTATTTTAAATTTAAAAAGATACTGTATTTTAATTTTTGTAATGGAATTCATTTCAAAATACAATTCTAATTTATATGATTATAGATTATTGAAATTATAAAATATTCAATCAAACAAAGCATTGTTATATATATATGGTGTATGTAATTAGTATTAATAAGAATACCTGTTCAATTTCTCGTTAATGCAATTATCTAATCAACCAATGACATGGCAGTTGCTTCAATGCATTTAGGGGTGTGGTCCTGGTCAAGACAATCTCCTGAATGCCAAACTGAATGTCAGAATGGGAAAGAAAGTTGATTTAAGCAATTTTGAGCGTGGCATTGTTGTTGGTGCCAGACGGGCCGGTCTGAGTATTTCACAGTCTGCTCAGTTACTGGGATTTTCACACACAACCATTTCTTACAAAGAATGGCATGAAAAGGGAAAAACATCCAGTATGCGACAGTCCTGTTTGCGAAAATGCCTTATTGATGCTAGAGGTCAGAGGATAGGAGCCGACTGATTCAAGCTGATAGAAGAGAAACTTTGACTGAAATAACCACTCGTTACAACCGAGGTATGCAGCAAAAAGCATTTGTGAAGCTACAACACACACAACCTTGAGGCAGATGGGCTACAACAGCAGAAGACCCCACTGGGTACCACTCATCTCCACTACAAATAGGAAAAAGAGGCTACAATTTGCAAAAGTTCACCAAAATTGTACAGTTGAAGACTAGAAAAATGTTGCCTGGTCTGGTGAGTCTCGAGTTCTGTTGAGACATTCAAATGGTAGAGTCAGATTTTGGCGTAAACAGAATGAGAACATGGATCCATCATGCCTTGTTACCACTGCGCAGGCTGCTGGTGGTGGTGTAATGGTGTGGGGGATGTTTTCTTTGCACACTTTAGTGCCAATTGGGCATCGTTTAAATGCCACGGGCTACCTGAGCATTGTTTCTGACCATGTCCATCCCTTTATGACCACCATGTACCCATCCTCTGACGGCTACTTCCAGCAGGATAATGCACCATGTCACAAAGCTCGAATAATTTCAAATTGGTTTCTTCCTCAGAGATATTGGTCCATATTGACATAATTTGTCGGCTGATGTGAATCTCCCGTTCCACCACATCCCAAAAGTGCTCTATTGGATTGAGATCTGGTGACTGTGGAGGCCATTTGAGTACATGTCATTTAGAGGATCTCTTTGTCTCTAAAACAATAGTTCTTGGTCAGAAGAAGTGGAGTAGACTTGCTGATGGTCAAAAGCCTATAGCTAAACAAGACTAGTCACTGATCTGACAGTAGTCCTTAGCGTTCAGACAGACGCTGTCCTCTGTCCAGTGCTGTTTTGACTGCTTGTGCTGTGTTTGTGTGGCGTGGGGTCAGCTGGGGATGCTTGGGTGGATGTGACGAGGAGTCGGGGTTGTTTTTTTGGTGATGGAGAGAGAAACAGACTACATCAGGACAGATCATTCAGTGAAGTCTGACAGGAGACTCCTGCTTTTGTTTGTACTCTATCTGCAGAAAAGTTTATACTTTTACTGTCATTGTGTACTGATCCATACTAAATCATGAACGGTTAACAGTTCTGTTTGATTGCATTGAATTTCATTCATTTTACATTTGAATTACCGTTACATCAGCAGCTTGTAATATTTCTGTCTCTGGCCGACCACTATATGATTGCTACTACTCAATTCTACACAATTATTTGTTTCTAACTGTAAATACATTTATGTCTGCTTAAAACTATATACAAATTATTAGTCGTAATTTAAGAAATATAATAAATAAACAAACAAATAAATAAATGGATAAAACATTTATCTATTCAAAATGAATACATAAAAGTATTTTTATATATTATATTTATATATTATGGAATCATGGGATAAATAAGTTGAAATTAAAAATTTGGATGAATTAGGTAATTATATAATTACAAGATACAAAATCAAAATAATGCTGTTAAAAATTGTGACAGTTATGGCAAAGAAGAAATTCTATGTGATCATTTCAATTTTGATATTACTGTATGCTCAATTTAAGAAGAAATTTAATCTGTAAATTATTTTACATAACAAATAAATAATAAATACATTTGCATAAAAATAATCAGTCAACATTTTGAATAGACAAATGATTTCAAATGAATAAATAAATAGGTCTTTATATAATAAATATCATACATTTTTTGTGTATGTATTTGCATATTGAAATTATGCTCATTAATGCTCATTTTGTAAATTACTCTAAATAAATAAAGCTTTCTAAATAATTGGAAATATATATGATTATAAATTATTCTAAATACATAAATAATATTATTTCAAAATGTATTCACTTTTTTAAAATGCAGTTATCGTATATAAAGTAATAATACAATTTAAGAAATGCTCTGTAAAATTAATAATAAATAAAAATATTACATAAATCTTTGTGGATTATTTTAAATGAATAAATAAAAAAAGAAAAATGAATCATTACAAATTAATACATTATTTAATGTATTTACATAATTACCACCAGTTTTACTGTATCCTCATGCTTGTAGCTGATTGGACAAGAGTATATAAACATTACAAGCATCCAGCGTTGACTTCAAACCTCTCTTCAAATCTTTAAATTTCGGTTTATAAATATTTGCTTCTGAAACAAGAGAAGTTTCAGGCTGCCTTTTCCCATAATGCACTGATATAATTCAACTAATTAACTCAATTCAAGCATTTGTGTGGACGGCATCCTCCCAGCTCCGGCAGAGAGCATTAGCGATGGTGTTTTTGTCCACTAGCAGCCCATTTCCTCCGCATAACAAGCTCTGATCACCAAACATTAATAAACCAGGCAGAGACGCCCGGTCACCCACTCACATCCTCACGGGTCGTCATGGTAACGGACATATGACTCCGGTATCGGGGCCGCTTGTGTGTTTGTGCTATTTTTGAGTGCAGGAAGCTTCTCTGTACGGCTGGATGTGTAAATCACCCCTCCCCGCCCCTCAGTCAGTCCTTGTGCCGGCTTCCCAGTTAATGTTCGATTCAGGCATCCCTTCTCCTGTTACATGCGTGGAGAGAGAGAGCGTGTGTGTGTGTGAGGGTCAGACTGAGGTCTGTCAGGGATTACTGCATTTTGAATGTCAGCAGAGCACATAATAGGTGTTTTCTCACACATTTCTCTGTTTTTTTTGCAGATTGCATGTGGTTCTGAACACAACCTGGCTGTTGTGGGTGAGTACAGCGATATATATGGTGGCCCTTTTATTTGATTTATTTTTCATTATTTTATTTATCTTTTTTCATTTTATTTTATTTTGTGACCACCAAAATTGTAGTTAGAAATGTAATCCATAACATTACACATTTAAGGTAATATAATCAGACTAATTTTAGATTACTTTTGAACTATCTGCTCAAAATAATGTTTTTCAGATTGATTTAAATAAGAAACTTTGGTAACATATTGAAGTAAAAATGCAAGGTGTATAAGAAAATATACTCCATTTGCTTTTATCAACAAAATGAAGTGTTTTAAACACTATATTACGTCAAAGTTTTCCAAACTGGGTTTATGAAGGAACTGAAGGGGGTTTTTGAGTTTAATGAAAACTAATAAATAAATCATAAAACTTAAAACAATGAATTAATATTGTATTTGTTTTACACACATTTCATGTAATCAGTTACCCAGCTCTAAATATACATTTTTAAATATATATATATATATATATATTTTTTATTTTTTTTTTAATATATATATTAATAAATATAATTTATTTGTTATATAATATTATTTTATTTTACAAATCATACAAACGCATGTTTTTTTTCACAGATCACTCTATGATCATGTTATGAATCTTTTTGGTATCTAGTCTCCATGGCAACACCTGTGGTCTTCATGTATTTAATTTCCCATAACAGTCGTTGGAAAGAAAGCTGTCAAGACCTTCGTCACGCACTCTTTGAAGTAAATACTGGGAGTCAATCACTGCCGCCCATCACAAATCCAAATGTCAATCAAAAAAAAAAAAAAGACCTGGAGTTCACCAGGGATGTGAGCAATCTCACATAGTTTACCAAAAATGTAATTAGTATACAAAAAAAAAATATTTTCATGACAATCAAGCATATTGTCCCCTAAAGTTTTATAATAAATGTGATTTATAGTTTTTGTAATAAAACATTATTTATGTAGCATGTGTGTGTGTGTGTGTGTGTGTGTGTGTGTTATTTTATCAATTAAGCATTCACAAAATATTATTGCATTTGTTGCTTAGGTGCTTAATTGTCATGAAAAAAAAAAAAAATATATATATATAACATTAATAGTTTTAATGGTTAATGATTTTTAATCAGTTAAGCATTCATATTTCACAAAATATTATTGGATTTATTGCTTAACTGCTTAATTGTCATGAAAATGAACATTAATGATTTTTATTTTCCTTTTAATTTGGGGGTGAAATATGACCCAGTCTATCTAAATTATAAAGGTCTTATTTATATAAACCGAGGTTTCATCCCGTATACTGTTGCCATGGCAATAATTCTACAGTATCTTTAGGTGTAAAGTAGCTTATTATGGGATGTGACTGCTCTGACATTGAGTCTGGGAGAGAAAAAGACAGGATTAAAGTAACTAAGCCAGCGTTTTGAGATTTCACTAAGCCTGATGGCCAGAGTTAATGCTGAGCCCAGCTCTGCCTTCTGTACTGTAGAGAGTTGAATGTCTGGATTTCAGTAACAGGACAGTTTCAGCTCTGCGTCTTCAGCTTTAGGACAGATGAGTATCTGTTGCTGGAATAATTAAGCCACTGGCTCCGTGCTGTGATCTTGACTGCTATCATAGAAGGGTGCTGTGAATTAGTCCTTGTGTCTTTGTGTAAGAGCATCAAAGGGAAATGAGCCATTGCTGCAAAAGAATATAAAGTTATTGATGTAGTAGCTATTTTTATTGTTTTCAATCTTTTAATTCCCCAGCAACTTGGAGAAAAAATGGTTATATCCTTGAATAATTGCGGTTCATGGAGTATGTCTTCTTGCTGTCTTTGCCTGTTATTCTGTCATATTTCATCCCACAATCAAAAGAAAAAAACCCAACATTTTGGGTTTAGGTTTTAGGACAAATTATATATATATATATATATATATATATATATATATATATACACACACGCTTTTCTAATAGTACATTTTATTTAAATGAAGCAGTATTTGTTATTTAATTTTTGCTAATTATTAATATATTAAAATAATATTTGTATCCATTGTGTGATTTCTATATTATATTATTCAGAATTAAATAAGAATTTCTAAATTCTTTTTTTTTTCTTTTTTCCATTTGAGGTGAAATATTAACCACATTTATGCTGGCCTTGCTGTAAATCCAATTTTTTATTAGAGGACATAAAAAAAGTAAATAAAGGCATTTCTAGTTCCCTGACTCCAAATCAACACTTTGACTCTCCAGACCAATAATGCAACTGACAGCAATATTTAGACTTCAAATGTAGTTTTTTTCATTGTTTATTTCTTTTAAAATAGTTTTCAAACAAATGTGGAAAGTGGAAACAGCCTAATTACCTTAAAAAGACACATTTGTGATTATTAAAGAAATATTGGTTTCTTAGGGAGTCTTTTGCTCCTTTGTGGGATGGGACAGAATCATGACGTCTTATGGCACAACAGAGCAGAGGAATAACATCCCAGCGTGCCTCGGGAATCACACAGCGCTCTCTAAGCACACATGACACTTCCATCTTCAGCTGAGATTAAACAGTGGTGACCATGTTCATCCATCTCTTTAAAGCTTCAGCGATGTTTATTTTTCTCTTGTCTGGATTAGTATGCCGTTCTGTATGTTTCTGTGGTCTGTAAGTGTGTTGCCATGGGAACAGTTTTGCTATGCATCATGGACTGAACACTACAGCTCATGTTTTGTGAATATCACGTAATCCACAAGGACAGTGATTCCAAACAAGACGTTTTTGTCCTTTTTATGTTTACAATGTCATTCTCGTGCACAATAGCAAAACATTTTTTGCATGTAATTAATGATTTTGCATAATCGTAGCTCACTTACAGACAAGAAAACAGTGGATTGGTAAGGACGCATGTGTTAAAGTGAGCAAAGTGAATAGGGGAATGTAGGCGACAAAACCAGTTACCCTTGAGAAAGCATGCTCGCTCCTGGTTGCCATGGCGACGGGACCTGTTATGTAACTATGTTGCCGTGGCACGTGCTTCCATGGCGGTGCAGGCTTGACCACACCCACCAGCTGGACGTGTGTCGAGGTGTTGGAGTCCAGGACATCTTTGTCAGACTGATCACCAGTGTATGATGTGTGCAAGCAGCCACATTCACAACAGTAATTTGTAATGTCCCTGTGATGTTTTGTTTTCATTATTGATTTTGTGGATGCTTTTAGCAGAAATGGCCATTCCAATATGTATGTTCGCTGAGAATTGAACCCGTGACTTTGGGGTTGCAAGCACCATTCACCATAAATTGAGGAATAATCTCAATCTCATAAAGTCTGGTTGTCTGTAAAAAATAAATGTTACAACTTTTTTAATATATGTGATTTTACATTTTATATATAATATGAAGTAATGTTTTTTTTCTATTTTATAACTGATTTTATAATAAATAAAATTAATGAAAAAACATTTTAAAATAAACTGTTTATCTATCTAAATGATACAGGTTTTATTTATATATTTATATTTTTATCAAATGTATATGTAATTTATTTTGAATAATTTGATTATTTGTAAAAAGAAAAATATATATAATAAATTACTTTAATTATTCAAATTTTTTACACAAGATAGATAATGTTTTTACTCTGTAAAAATAAATGTTTATGTATTAAATGATAATAAAATGACTAGAATTTAAATAAATTACTTTAAAGAAATCTATTTATCTCTATCTATGAAGGGATCTCTTGGTGTAAATATTTTATTTTGTTCATTTTTAAAACTTCTAAATTATTTTAAATTAAGAAATTATTTAAATAAATTACTTGGATATACTTTCTTTTATAATAAAGTATATCTAAGTAAAAGATAGTATATATTTACTATCTTTCTGCCTCTTTGTCTGTTGTCTTTATTCATTTCTATAAAATGTATAATTTTACAATTTTTATTTTTTTTTATTAATCTTTGTTTTTACTTTGTAAAAATAAATTTTAATGTGTTTAATGATAAAATGTACTGCCTAATTGCCTGCCTGTGGCTAAATGATGAGGTCTTTTTATTTTTAGAAAACATTTTAGTAAAATGTATAATTTTATCACACTTTTGTTTATTTGTAAATATAAAACCTCTAAACGTCTGTCTTTTGTTGTGACTCAAGTGGTAACATTTGTCATGGAACATATTTGTCTGTTTCTCTGCAGGGGGTCGGATAGTCTCCTGGGGCTGGAATGAACACGGAATGTGTGGAGTTGGTTCCCTCTGTGACACCACACAGCCGCGTCTAATCCCCCGTCTTGGAGAAGCTACGGCTCTTCTGATTGGCTGTGGATCAGGACATTCAATGGCACTATGCAGTTTGAAGAGCAACGAGGATTCAGCAAGATGAACAGGTTGTAGCGTTTGACTCTCAGACTGTGATAAAGACTGTTTGCTTATGTTACAGTTTTAATGAATTATTCAGAAAGCCTCTTTAAAGGACAGATTTTAGATCAAAGTCTTTGAGATGTCTGCCCACTGATGCACACATTATGTTTCAGGAAGTGCCAAAATAAATGTTTTTTAGAAGAACACTAGGTCTATTTTTTTTTGTTCTGTTACTTTTTTTTAGGTCTATTCACGTATGAATCTGGGCTTGTGTGTACTGTACTTGTGCCTTCGCAACAGTTCAAAAACACTGGAATTGAATGAGAACAGACCAATTCAATCAGATGCTCATTCTTTGGATGGGTTAAACAATTCACTGCTGAAATGGCCATTCACGCTTCCTTTGTTGTGATGGACGATCAAGGATCATTTCATCTGACCTTTGACCTCACATTGACAGAGAATACCCTAAATAATTGTCACTGTGGAGCCATTAACTGAAACAGATTTACTGTTTCTTTGAAATGACCTGTCTGAAAGCACTCAATCTCCCAGAATGCCCTGTGATAAGGCAATCATTTCATCCCAGAGTGATAATCTACTAAAGAATGGGTGGGGGGAGGTTTTAAAATAGATTTTTCACTAGTATTGACAACAGCATCTGTAGTTTCAAATGAAATATTTTTGTTATTAGAGACAATAAAAACATAATAACATGCATAAGATTTAAACCGATTTATTTATGAGTAGCTGACTAGCAGATGTTTCACTACGTCTTCACTTTCACAGAAGAACATGGCAGTCTAAGTAGCTTCAACGTGATGTCTGTCAGAAACGTAACGTACCTAACACTTGACACATAAGGGAAAACATTTGTTTTCCACTCGCTGAGAACGCTAATGTGTTTCGTGAAATGCTTTACAATTAATTCAAGTATGTCTGTTCATGCATCTACTACTATTTTTGTATCTGCGCTGACTTATATCAAAGCTTAAAAACCCACAAAAAACCCACAAAATCTGTGTTTTAGTGCTTTTTATTGTCATTATTTTGTTTTCATTGCTTTTTTTAATTCTCTCTTCAGAAAAAGACACAAAATTGCCTTAACAATATGTCAACTCAAACCATCAATGAAAACACCACCTGATTTTAGATAACTATCCATACTATGCACTGCAATGTGCTGAAAAACACAAGGAACGTCTCACAAAACAGCACAAACGTTTGAGATGGCGCCTTTTGCCAATGTTTACTGTGTCCAAAAACTTTGCAGTCATAAAGACTGTGAACCTTTGGAGGTTTGTTTGTGCTCTGCTGTGGTTGTGTCTTTGAACAGTCCAGCATATTGTAAGGAAATGACCCAACGTCGACATTTCCTGTGATAAAACTGGCAGTGCGCTAGTTTGGTCCCAAAGAATTGGGTTTACTTGACATTTTTCACAACAATGAAAAATAAGTGTCGAAACAAACTTGAGACACAGTATCGGTTCCTTTTGTTTATTCCATTATTAACCCTGTATGTTCTCGATAAAGAGTTGTGTTGTTGTTCTGTGCAGGATTGTCTCTTGTGATGGTGTCTACGAAAACTGCCATAATATGAAGCTTTCAAAGTAGCTTGTATGTTCAGGCTGTTGCATTCTTTTAAATGCAAACTAAGCATTTATCAAACATTTTCCTCGTCAAACTCAATGATGGTGTTTCCATTCATTCGAAAATGCTGAGTTTGGTCCCAATAATGTGCTAACAAGCCTTAGTTTTTCACCTTCAAATCAAACACCGCGTTCCAACCAGGCACAAACATTATGACAGCGTCTTTTTATGCAGATTCACAGCCAATCAGCTCAACAAGGCAGGTTTAAAAAGTGATTTATCACTATTATTTACAGCAGGATGCACATTTTCATGTTTTTTTTAATAAAGAGTCAATTGATATTAAGAGTCAATAAAAACAACTTTGTGCATCAAAATCTGCAAAACTAAATGTAACATTTGTCCGTCCAAAAAATCAATATGCGATAGTATTTTAATCTACATTTTTTACAGCCAATCGACGTATATTAAACGTCAAATATAAATATTTAAGACAAGTAAAATTGAGATTTCATTGTGGGCGGAGCCTGATTAGTGCGCGGTGCATTTCTAAAGTTACCAGCTAAACATGTGAGCTACAAAATATATCAAATTGCTATTTGTTCTACAGAAAGGAATGTAAAAGTGAACGGTGCAAACAGTGCAAAAGGCATTTTCTACATGGTAACTACAATTGTACAAAATACGGGAAAACAATTTTTTTTTTCTTCTCCCTACTCAAACATGATCACAAAGCTCATGGATGTTTTTCTTTTTTCCCACTGAAATGTGATTAGTGATTGGAGTAACATTTTTACAACATTGAAACAACCTAAAACAAACACTTCAACGAGATAAAAGAAAGGTCATGTTTTCACAACACTAGCACACACAAGCACCATGTACAACACTGACACTCACGAACGGAAGAACAACAGGCACTTCGCACAGCACAATAAACCACGAACGAAACAGCGCTACATACAACTACAGCTTCTCTTGGTTACTGTGCTACATTTACGCTGAATTAATTCTCAGTCACAACTCGAAAGAGAAGTGCTAATCTACAACAAACGCACGGTACACACTCTCACACACACACACACACATTCGCGCTAAATACGGTACTATCAGGTGGGGGATGTGGCTTTATGGTTGACACACATAGTGGTTGGTACACCATGGTTCATTACACACACTGACTCGGTTGGTTGTCTGCTTCGGTTGGCGCGCTGGGTCTCTAAAAAAAACACGAAGAGAAAACAACAACAACAAACAACAAGGAAAATCATATTAATACACCAAACGAACGGCACAGAAACATGGGGGAGGGTGGGGGGAGTGGGCAGATGATGAAGAAGGTTGGTGGGATTGTCATCCCTCGAACCGTGCAAGCAAACGTGGTGATGTGTGTCAAGCGACCTTCTTTACAGGCTCATGGTAAACTCAGGGTTTACCATGCACTCTCCCATGCTGCATTCATTCAGATCCGGTGTAAGTCTGCAGGTTATTGTTGATACGATTAACTCATCAGGTCATGCTGTGATTGGGTTTGTACGCAGTGGGACGGTGTGACATGCTCGGTTAATGACTTGTGGCATGCGAAACAGGGCACGATCACCGCGAGTCCTGCCTCAGCTCTCCTGTTTCAATCCCCTCCGCTTTACACGCTCTCTCTTTGACCTTTCCGACCTTTTCAGATCCAAGTGTGATTGTGCATCCTTTTACCAGGATTGAATTATGAGCTAGTAACATTGGTGCATAATTGAAACTTTAAATATCGACTGTAAAGTCCAAAAATAGCTGCCAATAAAAACAGCTCAGATAGGGTGAAAGATCAAAGAGACATCACAATACAGGCACAGCTTATTGCCAAGCAACCAGGGGGAGTCATGTATGCATGTTCTGTCAAAGAAAACCAGAGTCTATATACAGATTGGATACAAAATTTATTTCATGCAAGGTTCATATTTACAGTTTTGTCATTCGCATATGTATTTTTGCATAAAAGTGCATGCATTTACCTCTCCCCAAATAATCCCAAAAGTACATTAATTGTTTCTTTTTTTTAAAAGACGTTCCTTTTTTTCTTTCAACTGCACGATACATCTATATTGTATATTTGCTACAGTGTTACACGTTTAAAAATGTATAGATAAATCAGATAAATCACATTTGAAACAGAATTTATGAAAAATATGGGTTTTCGTGAAAATAAAACCTTATTTATATAATAGCTGGTATTATAATTGAAATTATTATACTATTTAAATTTGCCTGCTCTGTTTGAGAAAAAACGTTAAAGTGCTTTTTTCACTATTTGCATCTTAATTTGTTAAAAAGTCGAATGGTCGACTCATTTGCTGCTACTAATAGATACAGGATGTTTAAAAAAAAACATCATAGAGATCATAGTTTGGGGACAGGCAAAAAATGTCTGCAAAAAAAAAAACAAAAAAAAACAATTGCTACATATATTGTATGTCATCGTAAATGATACCATACTCTGCATCAGGTATATTTAAAGAAGCTTTGGATGAAAAAACACAATTTTTCTTACATATTTTCAATAAACTTACATTGTTTTCTCAGATAGTTTCCCATGCAAAGCATGCAAATGCAAATGAGGTTTCTTTAGTCAAGTTTCTATGTTGGTGACGTGTGCATCACTAGAATCATGATTGTTTAGTGTCACTTCAAGCTAACTTTATCTTGTATCATATATGAAATAGCCATTGTCTCATCTTTTTTTCCTTTTCAATGGTGTCCGATAGCACCTAATGAAAACCACAGCTTAAAACACTCAGGGTTTGGGGAAAAAAAGAAGTTATGAAGGAGAGAGAAAGAGGAGAATGAAAGTGCAGAAAATTGAAAGTGAGGAAAGAAATCAGACAGCATAGAGAAGGTGGGAAGGGGCGGGTTTAGATGAGACCACTGCATAGGAAGATGAGAGACTGTGGAGAAGAGAAATAGAAGAGGACAAGAATACATGAGAAGGAAGATGAGGAGAAAAAAAGAATGTAAGAGAAGAAGAAGATCACAGGAAGAGAAAAATGCGAGGAAGAAGAATGCAAAGAGTGGAAGTAGAAAGAAAAAATAAGGAGCGGAAAGGAAGTGAAAGATGAAGAAAAGATGAGGAAGGACAAGGAAATTAGCAAAGGAAGATAAAGGAGGAGATAGGAAATGAGGCAGAGAAGTAGAAAAGAACAAGGAAGATAAATAGGAAAGAAATTAAAGATAAGGGGGAAGAAGAGGATATGGAGGTAGGGGGGAGAAGGGAAGAACAAGAGGAAGCTAAAGGAAAAGAGACAAGAGAAAAGCAAAGAGGAAGGGGAAGGAAAAGGGAGAAGGGCAGAGGATTAGGAAGGAAATAAAAAGGGGAAGACGTGTGAAAGCAAAAAGAAGTGAAGAAAAGTTCAAATGTAAAAGAGTTCAGTGAGAGATGGATGGTACACAGTGTGAGCAGGCGTCTCAGCGCAGCACTGCGGAGCGAGGGCCTCTGATTGGTTAGTTTTGTTGTCCATGCTACAGGATGGATGGGATGGGAGAGTGGACCTGCTGCATGAGACAGGGCGGGCTGCAGGGCAGGGCCGACACTGAGGCCACGCCTCCAGACATGCTGCTATGGCTCCATGGCTTTTCATAACCTTCATTTGAAGAGAAAAAGGGCTTTCAGTAAAACCTCAGAGCAGCCTTCAACTCTAGACAAAGACTCTCTTCCAAGGTTTGCTTGTGAATAAATATGGTAGGTTTATGGACAGTTAAGCTGAGGTGTGTGTGTGTGTGTGTGTACTGTATGTGGTATGTTTGCGCAGATTAGATTGGGTTAGTGTTGCCTTGTCATGTACTTGTTATGTGCATGGTTAGCCAGTTGACAATGACCGATTGCCATGTCAACTGCATCATCCTCCATGCGCTCTATGCTTCAAACTGTCTACCACATGCATGGGGTGGTTTCACAGTGCTGTACAGCACAACACCGGTTCAGAGAGACATCAAAGAACTCAGCCAGACACATCAGCCCAACAAGAAACAACCGTAAATGTACACCCGGTTTATTAGTACTCTAGCTGTTTAGCTCACCGAAACTGCTACTTCTGTTAAATATGGGGCTGACTACAGAAGTATTTCACTTGAATCTAATGCTTAGCTTAACTTTCTTGTCCTCAAGGTGTTAGCTTTATTGCAGGAGTTAAGGAGCTTTGACTCACTGGCCTAGTCTCATCTTGGCCACCCTGTTGAAATGACCAGCCTAGTTGGTTGTGTTATGCATACTGTTAGTAGTGTCCCAAGAAAACTACTTAACTAGTCCTACCAGCAAATCAGTTGGACAAATACCTAGCAAGCCTGGGAATTCATGCTAGGAAGCTGGTCTTTTCAGTAGGGTATCATGGCTAATGGCACCTGTTTTACTGGGAGCTTCTGACTGGCTGAGTTCTTGTCATGTGACCACATGCCCCATATTCCATGCTGCATCTCTTGTGAGATTCACCATCACCAGGACCACCCGCCATTGTGAATCTGCATGCAAACAAGCACACTGCTAGACATTATACTGAAGCATATTTATTTCATTTACCATATAAAACCATTGTTTTTTCGGAAAAATTGTTACTTTTTCATTTAAAATTGGACCCTTGCTTAAAGGCCCACTGAATCTGCCTGAAATGCGTACTGTAAAACGTACTGCATTTGCATGAATACATTAGGAAAAACTGCCACAGGATGTTCTTCTCAAAGATCTTGTTCAGACTGAGCTATAAATGAAAAGAAGCCCGTTGACGGCTCACTTGGATATGTCATTTTTATCGCAGCTTTTCCTGTCAACCTTAGAGTAACGGCAGACCTGAGGAGCTATCAGACTGCAAGAAAGAAGGCTGAGTGACAGTCGGTCATTTTGCACTGAAAAAGCATCTTTGATTGACAGCTGCTCCACTTTCAGATACAGCACTGGCAGTGCTCTGATGGCTAGCAGTGATTGGCTGGTTACGTACCCTTCCTGACTCTCCCCCCAGTGTGATTGGTTCGTTCTCCTCCGGAGGTGAGCAGGAAGCAGGGTCTCTCGCGGTCCACAGGGCTGAAGACTTCCTCGGGCGACACTGCCTGGTCGATGTGAGGACAGTCCTCATTGGCCAGGGCAGCTTTGGACGGCTCCCCATTCACTTTAAAATCTCCAGTCACAGGCAAAGAGAGATGACTCATTACAGATTGATGCAAGGTGACATGCAGGATTTATTTCAGGCTATCAACATATCCTGAAAGCCAAACCACTCTCAAAGTTCAAACGAGCTGATATATAAATGACATTTCTGCAAGAAACAGAGATTTTCCCACCATGCATGACGGTACTTCTAATACAAATTCTCCTGGCTCTAACAATTTCTAACAGTGGGAAACCATATTGTCCTGTTATTGTCCTGTAAAACCATATATCATGGCCTAGATCAGGGTTACTTAACCCTGCTCTCCAAGAGGCCCACTGCCTTGTCGAGTTTAGCTCCAACCTTAAGCAAACACACTTGAATCAGATAATCTCTTTCAGGATTACTTAAATATTAAAGGCAGGTTAGTTGAACCATTTGACTTGAGTCTCCAGGACACTGGGTCTCCAGGACCAGGAATGAATACCCCACATGTAGAAACATTCTCTCAACTTTTGCTCACACAACTTATTGTCAGTTTTATAAGCCATTTTCCCCCTGCATCATTAAAACATGTCATGCCCTTTTAAAACAATAGTTTGTCAGCATTCTCTGACATAGCATAAACTCTAGTGTGTGTAGTTACCCTTAATTGCTAGGTTGGACTATCTGTAATGTATACGGCTGTGAACGCTTAGAGTAGTGGTAAGCTTCCATTAGAACAAATTCACAGAGATTAAAAGATTACTGCAATATCAAAACTATTAGCCCTTTTTAATTTTCACAAACAAGACCACTAATTACTCAGAAATCTTAATAACAAGGTTCTTCTCTAAAATCAAACCAGTCGATATATTATTCAGCTGCGTCCAACTGAAGTCAGATCATTCAACCAAACTTCCAGAGCTCAGCAGATCGACATTCTAAACTAACAGGTTAATGAGTCACATTAAGAGTCAAAACATGACAAAGCTGTTTTATGTGTAGCATAACATGTAACATACTCTAGTTTCAGAACTGAAAAACAAAAAGAGTGAGATGCTAATGGTCTAATTAGGTTTAATGATCTATACTAAGCTGCAGCTAAAAATGGTACCACCAGAACCAGAGATCAGCTGAATGAATTTGAAAATGGTAAAAAATCAAGTGCTAAACTCTAGGGGAGTTGGAAAATAAGCCTATTTTCAAAAATAGTGGCGTGTTACTTTAAGGTTGTCATTTTACTGTCATTTCACTTTGACGGAAATTTACAGATTCTAAAATATATTCTCCTACCTTGGTATCTGATCTCGGAAACCTCTTCCTGTGCCAGGGGGAATGCGTCACTGTGGGTGCTGGGTCGCGGGGAGTTAATCACTGACTTGCAGTAGTTGGGAGACCCCAGTTGAGGTGCTCGTGGGATATGCTTATTTTTTTTCTTTGGTAGTTTTTGTTTCGCCATGGCTAGGGAGTAGTACATGCCAAAGTTGTTCACGATTACAGGTACAGGCATGGCAATCGTCAGCACACCTGCCAGAGCACACAGTGCGCCCACCAGCATGCCGGATGTCGTCTGAGGGTACATATCGCCATAGCCGAGAGTTGTCATCGTTACCACAGCCCACCAGAAGCCAATGGGGATGTTCTTGAAGTGTGTGCCACTACTGGCGTCGGGATCGTTGAGGTTTCTTCCAAAACGTTCAGCATAGTAGATCATAGTGGCAAAGATTAAGACTCCGAGTGCAAGGAAAATAATGAGGAGGATAAATTCATTGGCACTGGCACGGAGCGTGTGCCCTAGTACCCGCAAACCCACAAAGTGTCGCGTCAGCTTGAATATACGGAGAATTCGAACGAATCGCACCACGCGGAGGAAACCCAATACGTCTTTTGCTGCTTTGGAGGAGAGTCCACTAAGCCCTACCTCCAGGTAGAAGGGGAGGATAGCCACAAAGTCAATGATGTTGAGGGCATTTCTGACAAATTTTAATTTGTTTGGACAGGTAGTCACTCGGATTAGAAACTCAAAAGTGAACCACACAACACAGACACCTTCAACGTAGGTTAACTGCACCATAGTCTCCGTCTCGGAAAAGACACGCTCCCGTGTTTCATTGCCCACCATGTAAGTCTCTGTGCGGTTGATGATGGGATTGAAGGCCTCATGAGTCTCCAAACAGAATGTGGTAATGGACACCAAAATGAAGAACAAAGATGCAAATGCTACCCACTGTGGGAAAAAGAGAGAGAGAGATGTTATGTAAGATCTTCATCCAAAAATGACAACTATGTCTTTCAAACTTGTATAACATACTTAACATAACACAGAAATCTTCAGTCTACATTGATAGCTTTTAAATGTCTTGATATACAAGTACTTTTATGGTACTTTTCGAACAAGATGACAGAAGTCCTTTAATGCTTGTTGTATGAATTCAGATTTAACTTCAGCTATAAATAGGTTTTCCCAACATCAGAGCAGACAAAAATAAATCCAATTACAACATCATGAATACACTAATTGCTCATAAACACCCTTTTCAGCAGAATTCGGAGGAAGTACACTTAGATAATATCACGTCTTCAGTTCCCTCTTGAGCGTGCTTATGAAAAGTGCTACGTCAACAAATGGGGTGCATAACAGCTGAAACTCAAGGTTGCTGTGTGCTCTCGAGGAGAGCAAACAATGGCAAAAAGGCACCGATATAACTGCCCTCCACCACTTTGGGATAAATTTAACCATAGTTCCCTTCACCAGGGACTCCTGGTCAGCCTCTGGCAAGGTTACCACATGCAGATTTGGTGAGATGGTCCCTCGAGCGCTTTGAAAGAGGATGGAGGAGACTTGCATCACTTACACGGCAGCTTACTGCAAGATAGAACAACAAGCATGGACAGATGGAAGTGGATTTCAGTAGGGGAGCCCCACCACAGGATGACGGAATACTGGCTAGTGGTAGAATTACATAAGTGCAAGTTGGCCATGTTTTCCCTATCATGGGATCTTCTGGTGACTGAGAAATGCTCCATCTATTATGTATGAATTGATTATTCTGCTCAAATTACATATTAAATTAGGAATCTCAGTAACATATCATCCATCAGTACATATTTAATAGGAATGGGAAAATGCATTCAGCATTGAATGAATGAAAATTTTGTGCATTCTTGAAATTGAATAATCACTGTAATAGATGTTTTCCATTTTCTTAAAAAAAAAAAAAAGTTGGTTTATTTGTGCTGGCCTGTTTAAAAGTCACTACTACAATGCTGGGGTTTTCTGGGTGGCTGCTTACCAAATCTCGGTTACTGCTTTTAATGTAAATGTATGGTATTTTCTCACCCATTTCTTCCATCTTTCAACTGGCAAAAATTGTGAGTCAGATCACTTTGAAGAGTAATAGCACTCCTCTTCTTAAAGCGATAGTTCACCCAAATATGTTAAATCTGTCATTAATTACTCACCCTCATGTTATTCCAAACCCATAAGAACTTCGTTCATCTTCAAAACACAAATAAAGATATTTTTGATTAAATCTGAGAGCCATCTTTCCCTCCATAGACAGCAATACAACTGAAATCATCCAGGTTCAGAAACATAGCAAAAACATTGGTAAAACAGTCCATGTGACATCAGTGGATCAGCTTCACTTTTGCGATGCTAGAATACTTTTTTTCACAAAGAAAACAAAAATAACATAATTTACTCTCAAGTCACGGAAGAAGAATGGATAGAGTAAATGTAGTTATTTTTGTTTTCTTTGAGCAAAAAAAGTATTCTCCTAGCATTGCAAAAGTGATCCACTGATGTCACATGAACTGTTTTACCGAAGTTTTGTGAAGATCTTATGGATTTGGAATGACATGAGGGTAAGTAATTTTTGGTTGAACTAACCCTTTAAAATAATCCATGTGACATCAGTACTTCATCCGTAATTTTACGAAGCTACAAGAATACTTTTTGTGCACAAAGAATACAAAACAACAACTTTATTCAATGACTAACATCTTCTCCGCGTCATCCTTTCAGAGAGTATCAGATATGTAAACAATGTATGCAACATATGTACCTTTTTTATATATGTGATGCTCTCCAAAATGGCACAAGAGTGACAGAGGAGTTGAATTGTTCAATAAAGTCTTCTTTTTTTTCTTTATGCACAAAAAGCATTCTCATAAATCGAGAATAACATATCATTCTCAAATCACAAGACAAAGTTTACTTGGCTTGGAACTTGTTCTGACCTATTTTCAGTTATAAAAAAGCAACCATTCCATAATTACCATTTTTGTAAACAATTCACACAAATGATTGAAATTGAAACGATACGAATGATACGAATTTGAATTGAGTTTATACTCACTCAATCAACTCATGACCAAATTTTAATGTATCATTACTGAACCATAAACAGTTACAAATGAGTATCAAATTTTAATATTTTTGTTATTGTTGTACATATACCATGTCTTCAGGAAGTTGCAAAGCATTAATACACCTTCTCTGCCCTGATCTGCCTCTGGTTCTGATGGCTAGCAACACCTCTCAGTTCTTCAGTTCCTTCTATCACATAAATTCTTCTTCCACAGGCAGTTTATATCTGGGTCAGCCAGTGCTTAGTCTAACAGACACTATTCCCTAGATGTGCCTCGTTTCCTGTGTTTGTAGGGAGGAGAAACGTTTTGTCTGAAGAAGCCTATGAGCATATACACACAAAAAACGCATATAAATAACATTTTACGATCACTTTGACCAGTAGAAAGAGCTGTCGAGTTATGTAAATGAAGAAACTCTATTTGGGACTAAAAGGAATGTTTCTCCGTTGATCAACATTCAAAAGAATCCATGTATTTTGATGTAATAAATGTGCAAGAGAGATTTAAATAGCAAATATTTGAATTTCCTTTTGCAGATGCAAAAGCTCTTAAAAGTGTAAAGTGTTTCTTTTGGAAAGCTCTTGAAAGTGTAAGATAAACTAATTTTTCAGTTTCACATCACAGTACTTTGTCATGGCAATTTCCTACAGCTCCACAGTAATTATGCTCTGATTCACTCAAAGATGGATGTTGGATACAACTTGATATCTTAATGATGCTCAGAAGGTGACGTACAGCATAAGGAAGTAATTAACATTTCTACACTTCTCAATGAATACTAATGGAATTAGCAACATTTTTGTGTTTTACAAACCTCTCTCTTCAAACAGCGCCTTTATTTATTTTTATAGATGCGTGTCATTGTACCTGGAGCTTACAGTTTTCACAAGTTCTTTCCAGTTTTGTATCAAATATGCATCAGACGGAACAGTAAAAAAACAGTTAATAATTCATCAGGGTAAGACATGGATTACATCATCACCGTTGCTTTTTCTCCTTCATAGAAGCTTATAAACGTTGTGTAATTCATGCAAAATAACAACCGCTACAGAAAGTATTTAAAAATATTTGCTGAATCACTTTCGCTCTCCTCAAACCGAGGCCGAAAGCACATTCTCACGACCTTGCAAATCCCTGAGGGCAACAGTTTGATCCACGAGAACGTTTTATCCTCACTCTCTCATTGATCAAGATAAACACTAGAACAGCTTGATCCCCTTGATCTCAGGGGACAC
Organism: Enteromius radiatus; assembly: GCA_032357445.1. Lineage (NCBI taxonomy): Eukaryota > Metazoa > Chordata > Actinopteri > Cypriniformes > Cyprinidae > Enteromius > Enteromius radiatus. The sequence goes on along the minus strand of JAUCMS010000055.1, from coordinate 4,226,792 downwards.
AACATGATCCGTTTCTCCCCCTCTGCCCTCCTGCCACACACTGATGACTTGAAGAGACGGTCCATTATAAGTTCTTATCCCTCCACACCCACACATCTACTTATTTCGAATGATCATCAATGGAGAAAGTGCTTTTTTGGGTCCAGATTGTGTATTTACGACATCTACCAGCAGGGGCTAATACATCCATGCTAACCAGCCAAACCACGATCTCTTGCAGTTTCCAAATGAATTTTAAAAGAGTCTTGAAAAACTTTCTGGCACTATATTGTAAATCTAGTGCTATTTGTTGGCTGCAGTTATATTTTAAAGCATCATCATTTGCAGCCGTTTAATCTTGCTTAAAGAGCCTGTTTTCATTTTTTAGCCTTTGAAAAACCACACAAGGGCCAGTGCTGGGAATGCTGAAACTCAGTTAAAGTGCTGGTAACTGTATTAGATGGTGGGCGGCCCAGCACTGATTCATTCTGCGTGTTAGTGTTGTTGTGTGAACCGATGTGTTGCTGCGATGCTGATGCAGCTGAGATATGAGATGTTCTCATTAAATACACTCACACACACTCTAACCAGGCAGACTAATGAATTACATGCAGCTTGATAATTACTGTGAGGATGAGTCTGGGCAAGTCTGGCAGAGTCTGAACTGATAGGCCTTGTGTGTTCACTTCCTGTTTGATTATGGCACAGTGCAGTTGGTATTTATATATTCTTTCACAGAAGACGTTCTAGATCTGAATAGAGTTTTATACTAAGCAAGACACATTTACACTAAAATGAGGGGCATCGGCTTATGATTGCATAACAGATAATAAGACAAAAAAAACATAAAAATAATTCTGGTTGTTTTTTCCTAAAATCTCATAAAAATATTTAGAATATATATATATATATATTTAATCTATATTTTAATCAACATGAAGTATCATAACAAAAATTAACACAATATAAATGCTTTATTTAATCCATATATTTAATAAAATTAATTTTATGTAATTAGTTACAATTTTAAGAAGTGCAATGCATTAATAATATTTGTCATTATTGAAAATAATATAAAAATGTGTCTGTGTAAAAGAAAATGTGTAATTTAAAACAATAACAATAAATGTGACCCAATTTGTGAGTTAATTTTATGAAATTGAGATTTATACATCTGAAAGCTGAATAAATAAACTTTCCATAATTTGAGAAAATCATCTTTAAATTTGTCCAAATTAAGTTCCTAGCAATACATATCACTAATCAAAAATGAAGTTTGATACATTTACGGCAGGAAATTTACAAAATATCTTAATATTAATGTCCTACTGATTTTTGGTAAAAAAGAAAAATCAATAATTGTGACTATTACTACAAATATACATGTACTACTTATGACTGATTTTGTGCTCCACAGTCACAAATAACAATATAATGTAATGTTTCAGTCTTAATTGTAGACTTTATGTGTTAAAAATATGATTTCTTCTTTCTCTCTTTTAATTTTGGAGGTAAAAATGACCTGGACATGTTCTTGACTGGTTTTGTGACTTTCACACCCTCACAGGCATTACTGTAGGAGAACGACAGGACACATTATCAACCACAGAGTGGCATCTGTTGTTTGCAAAGCAAAGTACAAACTTGCTAACATCAGAAAACAACAGGACACCTCAATCAAAATGATCCTATTTCCTGTTAGATTTCAAAAAAACATGCAACTAAGACAAATGGACCCTTTCACCTGATCCTATGCTGAAGTACGGTACTGTATCGTCATCATTTTAAAAGAGGACCAATGCCAAGTTTACAACAGCTACCTCTATAACAGCGTTTCTACAACTAAGAAAACCATGCATTTATTTTCTTTTTTAAAAACTTCTTGCCAGTTTTCAAAAGCAGTTTCTGCTTATCTATAAAATTAATTATCTCCCAGGCTTCTTGGCTTTAGTTTAGATCAAGATAAAGAAAGATGTCATCTGTGATCACAGCAGGTAATTGAGTTGTCAAGTTCTAATGTAATTAAGATATTCCTCCTGATGGAGGCAACCTAAAAATAACTCAAAACAATTGAATTGACCCGACCCAGAAAATCTAGTGTAGTTTGACTGCGCCACCTGCTCACACAGAGTCTTGCCGTGACTCCAAAATCCCAATTCACTCATCTGAAATCTGTGGATATTTTTCCAGCCGCCTCCACTTGAGAAGCAGAGAGGCACTGCTTTTATAAAACGTGGTAAAAATAATCCAGCACCGCTGACAGAAATGCATATTTGATGCAGAAACCCAACTTCACCATCACGCCTCAGCAACTGCTCAGACTGTGTATCAAAAACAAGTCATGCAGATGATCTGAATCACAAATCTTGGCTGTGGTCGATGTCCATCAGCGGACTTCATCAAACCCATTACCGCTTGATTTGCTATCAGGCAGCATGGTTCATGTTTCTCTGTGGTGCTGCCAGGACCCGGGCCACTTTCCCTCAGATCCAGCAGCTCTCTGCTTTAGCAGACAGTGTCGGACAGCCTTGTTCCTGGCAGAGCAGCCCATAGCCAAATGAATAATATATTTCCTTCTAGAAAACCAGTCTCACCTACAATTTACTTGTTTAGATGCGTCATCTGCATTCAGATGTACCTACCGGAAGCTCTACATCGGCGGCCAAAAGTTTTAAATAATTGAATTTTTACATTTTTTTAAAAATGCATCTTATGCTTACCAAGGGTTGTTGTGAAATATTATTGCATTTTTAAAAATGTTTTCTGTTTTCTATTTTACTATATTTTAAAATTAGTGCTGTCAAATGATTAATCAAGATTAATCGCATCCTGAATTGTTTATATAATATATTCATGTGTACTTTGTATATTTTGAAAAAATTTTCATGTATTTGCATATTTATATTGTTATATTTTATATTAAATAAATATATTTTACATATAAACATAACATATTTTTCTTACATATATATGAACATATAACATATACATATAAACAAAAAAATTCATTTTAGATGCACTATTTAAAATGTAATTTATTCATGTCAACATTTTTTTAAATGCTTGATAAAAATAAGAAAGGTCCATTAGTTATTTTAATTAATGCTGAAAATGAAATGAAAATGAAAATTAATGCTTTTTTATTTAATTAGCAATTTAAACATTAATAATTTTATTTTATTCAGACGTGACAGTTAAACATTTATGTTATAAAAAAATATTAATTTCAAATTAATACAATTCTAAAAAGTAAACATTCAATTTATCAAAGAATCCTGAAATGTTTTATAGTTTCCACAAAAAAATATCAAGCAGCAAAAACTTTTTCAGCATTGATAAGTACTGTAATTAATAATTGAGTATCTATTCACAGTTGTTTGAAACTGTAATAAATTTTTACAATATTATATGTTTTGATCAACCAAATGTATCCTCTTCTAAACTTTTGGCCACCATTGTATGTCTAAGCTTTTTTCTACAATCTGCTCGCCTAGATCTTGGAGGACGTCCATCTCCTGCTCCGTCAGTGCCAAAGCGGTGGGCTAGAGTCAGTAGAGCTGACCTGTTTTTAACCTGGCTGCCAAAATTTGTAGAAATGCTGGGATGGCGTTCATCTCCGATTAAGAGCTTATAGGGTTCCTGCTGAGAGCAATGATGGGACAGCAGTGAGGGCAAAGAGCTGACATTTGAATTGAGCTAATGAAATGGCCATAAAATCTCAAGGGGAGTGTGTCTTTTACAGCACAAGTGCCCTTAAATGCTTTATGCAAGTGCATCATTAGTGTTTGCGTGCCTTGGTGTTGTGTGTGTCTGCGTGTCTCGAGGGGTGAGACGACTGCTTGTCACACATCACAACAGTCGAACTGCAGTCAGAGACAGCGTGCTCCTGAACAAAACATGATCTGTATGGACAAGCAAGGATGTGAGCAGTCTTTATTTCCAATCCCTAGTCAGTCAGCAAATCGCAGTCGCTTGATAACCTTCATCAGGCAGAGGAGACAACAAAACTATAGGTGGACTGTGGTAAAGACTTGCACACAAATGGAGTTATTTTATACTATATATACAAGAATGGCTGTGCATGACATCATCTATGGCCCATCTCATGGCTTCTTTTATTTCACGAAAGATAAGGTGGGTATTATTTCAAGGTCACACAGAATTGTAGGATGGGCTCAGAAATCTGGTCATCCAGAGTCTCTTTCTCTCTCCGTACGTCTGCAATTGGGTCTTTCCATGGGGGGGGGGGGGGCCTAAAGTGAA
>JAUCMS010000055.1:4189671-4204010 GCA_032357445.1 Enteromius radiatus | reverse complement strand
GTCTCCAACCCTGCTCCTGGAGAGCTACGTCCTGCAGATTTCAGCTCCAACCCCAATCAAACCCTCCTGGTGTTCTGGGGTTAACTAATAATTACAGACAGGTGTGTTGGAGCTAAGATCTGCAGAACGGTAGCTCTCCAGGAGCAGGGTTGGAGACCTCTGATATACCATTCACACACATGCCCTCTTATGCCGTTTTTATGGCTCTCAATGCCACTAATGCACTTTTTGCCTTTACGGCTATCAGTGCCTAAGAGAGAATAAGTTTTATCCCTTCCCTGGAATGTGCACACCTTTCAACCTTTCAAAGCTAAGTCACAAAATCTCAAATCTTTCAAAATTAAGTCTGTCAAACACCATTAACTGTACCAGGTGTGTTGAATGAAGATTAGAAGTCAGAGATGAGATCAATTCAATTCCGATTGGTTCCAAGTCAAGTAGGCTTTTATTGTCATTGGCATAGTATGTTTCAGTGCTCTATGGTAAAAAATAAATGCGCTGCAACACGAAGTAAACAAAGTAGCACCATTTTTGTTCCGGAGCGGCCTCTCTGCCATCTTCAGATACATTCTGAACTTAAAACTTAAAACTTAGATAAACTTAGACAAGGTCCACGTATGGATGTCGGCACAATATCCAGCGATTATTTGGGCGTCAGCACCTCTGAGTGTAAAGGAGGCAGGTAAACTTCATTCCCCTGATCTTAAAAAAGAGGCACTCTAGTGACGGATGTTAGTGGTCATGGCCTTTAGGCTCCTTGTTAGAGCCCCTGCCTTCCACACCGGAGACCTGGGTTCAAGACACACTTGGAGCGGGAGCAAGTCATGGTGGAAGCAGACCCAGGGGGGTGACATTGGTGGGAGTGAGGTTTAGGGGGGTGAGTGTAAAGGAGGCCAGCAAGTAGGTCCTGTGCAGGTAAACCTCACTCACCTGATCTCAAGAAAGAGGCGCTCTAGCGACTGATGCTGGAGGTCATGGCCTTTAGCCTCCTTGTTAGAGCGCCCGCCTCACATGACACTTCTGCTGTACCCATATGGCGACAGGACCGTCTTCTCAGCTCTTTACAGAAAGGATGCCAACACACACACATACAGAGCACTTATCTACTTCACAAGGCTGCCTAGCTCTACCAAACATCTTATCAGTATGGTTGGTTACACACATATGTAGTCTTCATATTGGAGAGTGTAAAAACAGGATACAGGATTCTTTAATATCTAACATATTCTAATATCTATCTTAACACATGTATATGTCACAGTTCTCTCCATTACTCGTAGGTCACATAGATGAGAAGGCTACAATGGCTCTTAGGGAGAAATGAGCTCACAGCAAGCAAAGAGACACTATAGAAATGATACCCTTTTATCTATATTGACTAATATAGATGGCATTACTACTTAGCCTAAATCAATCATAAGATAATGAGAGAATTAATATCAATATGAAGGGTATGGCAGCATGGTAGCACTTCATCTGCTCCTTCATAATAATAATAATAAAATCTTATGTTTGCAGGTTTTTATCAGACGTGCTTCAGTAATTTCCACAATCGCTTCGGGAGCATGCAGGGTTTCTTGAACTTCGGTGTGTATTACGAGGGACGAAAGGACATCGAGAAACAAAAGGAAGAAGAGAAGAAAAAGACATTAAAACACTGCAGCATTTCAGTTTTGACATACTTAGTTCATACAAAATTTCATTCATATTTCTTTTTGTAGGACAGCAGCAGCAGGCTGCAGAGGTTTGTCATCGTTATAACTATGAGCGAATGAGACGAGGTGCTGATTTCTACCTGCTTCAGTCTAACTCCACTTACGTGAAGAGCTGGTCTGCTCTCCAGAGTCTGGTCATCATCACGGCTGGTGTTGTGCTGAATTTTGACTCCCTGCCGAATTATGACTCCCCTCGTTGAAATCAATAGTAATCCTAGCCCCACCCCTAATCCTAACCCCTCCCCCACATCTAACAGGGGGTCAAAATTCGGCACAACACCTGATACCTGCAGCTCTACTGCCTCAAGAGACTCTTCAACTCCAGGCCAGCAGAGGGAGACAAACCCCACTGTTAACATCAACACTAAACCTGTCTCTTACTTCATCATACAGCTTGTAGAGGGGGTCTTTTTATGTTCCAGTTTGAACTGAAATTAAAAATAAAACACGTCAGTCTTTTCATTGGTTATTTGAAGACCATTTTAAAACTCTCTGTATTATTATGAATTTGTTGTTGCTTTTCAAATGCTTCTTTGGGAGGACTTTCAGTGTTAAAATATAAAATTCACTAGGCTATAATAATAACTATTACATTACATTATAATATTTATTATTCTTACTGTCTCATGAGTGTGGCATCATTTCCATCATTCCAGGTAAAACAATTATCAAATTGAAATGCAAAGGTAAATGTCACTTGTGGACAAAATTCAGTCATTTCCAGTAAATTATTCAGTCAATCCAGTCTATAATTTTGCTGAATTAGGAGAAAAGTGTGAAAAAGGAAAACTAGTTTTGTTTAATTCTGGACTGAAAGGAGAGGAGGACTCTGGCTGCTGTTTCACCGAACAAGTATTGTCAGATTTCATTGGATAGTTTAATGGTGAAACATTTTGAGTGATGAATTAAATACATCCATGCTGAAGTTGTGAGTGTAAAAACACATAAAGATCCAGAAAAATTGCACAATACTTCAATATTTTTGAATAAATGAGACTGTTATTAGAAATAACCTCCATCAGCAGCTGCAGTATCTCTCAGCTGTATCAGTGGAGGTTTCTGTACGACTCTGTATCACTGTGTCAACACATTGTTACTAAAACAGTGTTCACTCTGACAGTAATAATCTCTTGTATCTTCAGTCTGGACTCCTCTGATGGTCAGAGAGAAATCACTGTTAGATCCACTGCCACTAAATCTAGATGGAGTTCCAGTGTAACGGTTTGATATCTGATATATGAGGAGTTTAGGAGCTTCTCCAGGTTTCTGTAAGTAGCTATCACCACACAATCTGCTGCTGGTTTTACAGTTTATTGTGACGTCTTGTCCTTGAGCTGCTGTTATTAATGATGGACTCTGAGTTACAGTGTACTGTCCTTTACACTCTGAAAGAAAGAACAAGAATAACATTTAGACATTTGATGTATATTTCACATTTTAATAAAAGTAATAATACTTAGGTTTTATCACACAAACCTCAAGCAAACATTGTGAGAGTCCAGATGAGGACATTGATGTTGTTCATTGTAGTAGTTTAGTCTTGTGTGATGATGAAGATTGTGTTGTGTTCTGCTCTCAGTCTTTTTCTGCAGCTCAGAGCATCTTTTCGAGATGAAAAAAGTTCAACTTTCCGAGATGAAAAAAGTTCAACTTTCAAAGTTCAAAGTAAAAAAAAAAAAAACACCTTATGTCAAGCACCCTTTTGACAGTTCACTAATGACCGAGATCTGTCGTTTCCATAACAACAAGAAAAAATGATAGATAAACTGATTGTATTAGTCTCTGAGCACAAGGAACATACACAAGAGCCCACTTTTTATGCTTTATTGACATTTCTGCAGCACACCGCAGTAGGCTACTACTGTAGCTGTTGCTATAGCAACAAAAGACGCTCCCGGCTGCTTTTTTTGTAACAGACAAAGCACTCTTGTCAACTTTTTCTTGACAGAAAAGATGGCAAGTGTGAACACGGCCTAAATCATTCAGCTACTTCAGTTACTGTATGTAAACAGAGCCACCATAATATAATTCTATATATTCTATTAGATGAGCTGACATCACTATAAGAACAGTGAGAATTATGAGTTTATTCATAAAGTATCAGGACTGACTGAACATCTAAACTCCACAACATCATCATGATGAAAGAGGTCAAAGGTCACCTCAGAGGTCACACATCAGTACTGCATATCTCTCTTTTTTTTTTTTTTTTACTTTTTGTGTGATTTCATATTAAAACACATAATTTGTGTTACCGTTATTCCTATTGTTTACACTTGTCCGGCATTTTAGAGTTAAGTTAGAAAACAGAGACTTTTGAAAACGCTGCCGACCCTGTTTTAGTTTGAAAACTCTGGGGGTGATGTTTCAGTGTTAAAGGACCAAAACGGAGACTTCTGAGAACGATCAAGTGTGTCACACCCAGCTGGAGTTGCCAGCTAGCACTAACCATAGCAATAACCGCAGATGGCACTCCAGCCCCAGGACCCCTTTTGTGTCTCTGTTTGCCATTCCCGGACTTCTGTTATGAATCTGTTGTCTCCACCCTCCTTGTTTGCACCCGGACTTCCTATTGTATAAAAGCCCCATCTGTTTTTAAATTATTGACGCTTCATTACAGCGTCACCTGGTCTACATTTCTTTCGTGTCCTTGTAGCTTGTCTGTTCTGTATTTGAATTTACTCGTTGCCGACCTCTGCTATCCCTGGATCTTCGCTTTTGTCTCGCCCTATAGACCTATAGACTAGATTTACCGGTACGTTAACCCACGCTTTGCCTATCGTTTACTCTCCTGTCTTAGCCTTCACTGTTCCTGTTTACCAGGTGCTCGACCCCGTTTGTCCTGACTCTGAGCTTTAATAAACGATTTGCATCTAAACTCGAACGTCTCTCCCTTTGTATTGTGACAAAGTGTCTGCCCACATTCACTCTGAGTATCTTTGACGACTGTTTAAACAATAACATCCTGCTCGTTGTTGTACCCATAGATATGTGTTGGTAGATTCCCTATTCGATCGCTCCAAGCAAGCAGACGCATCTGAGATATGAATAAAAGGGAATCTACCTGTACATATCTGCATGAATGGTCATGTGGCATTTTAGGTTGTGTAGTGTAAATAGAGATCATATCTGAAACACCAGTGTAAACGAGGATCATTTTATTTCTAAAATGCCATTTTTTTAAAACACAAATGCACTAGTGTAAATGGGGTCTAAACCTTTGACATTTTGAAATGTTTGTGAAGTCTTAAAAGTTCAAGTAAGACAATTTGTATGGTGAGATTTGAAACTATACTGGAATTAAAGCAGGCAGAGACTTTGTACATTTAGTTTTATTTTATGAGTTTTTACATGTATTTAATGATTGTGTAGTTTATTGTATAAATGTGTCAGCTGATGTAGAATAAGATTGTGATTGTGACTGCACTCGTCACGTCTGCTGCTGGAAGTCCTGTAGAAATGCTGTGAATGCTGGAGAAGAGTGTGTTTGTGAATGTTGTGTTTTGTCTCCTGCAGCTGGTCCCACAGTGTCTCTGCTGCCACCCTCTTCTCTGCAGATCTCTGGAGACTCATCCACACTGCTCTGCCTGCTCAGCTCTTACTCTCCACTGGGGGCGCTGGTGAGCTGGACACTGGACGGCTCAGAGGTCACCGAGGGGGTTGTGACCAGCGCAGAGAGCGAGCAGGACGGCCACTACAGCCGCAGTAGTGTCCTGACCCTCAGCAAAGCATGCTGGGAAAAAGAAAGAACTGTACATCTGCTGATGTTTCTCCAGTGAGCGCTGCTCTCTCCTAAAGATGAGGCATATCTGAGTCTCCTAAAGATGAGGCATATTCACATGACTCTAGTGCTGCAGCTGTAGTCATTTACTGTAACTCAATACTGAAAGAGCTCTAGTGTCAAAGCACGGGCTGATCTTTCAATCTGCTGTGTTTGCTGCAACATTCAATAAAGCTTCTCAAGCTCCATTTGTGTCTGACAACATCATTCAACAACTAACGGATCAAGATGCATGTTGTGTTTGTTCGGGTGGTTTTCAGAAGCTCCATCAGTAGCAGTAAATGGAGTCAAAGCTCTTGGGATTTGAACGTGGTCTCTGAAGACAGAGCTGCTGTATTCTGAGACCATCACAATCACTCCACCCTGACAATGTAAATGAGATTCAGACACATTCCCAGAGTCTCGGTTTTATTGGTCACATGATCTGGACTGAAACAAACCGGTTTCACTTCTGCTGTTATCAGGCAGCACACAGACATGCTCAATATTAAATTTACAGTGTAATATAAATTCATAATTCAGGGGTAAGACTGGTATAACTACCCAAGGAATAAACAAACAAAGGAGCAGCACTGTAATACTTTTTGTTGGTTTTTTTTTACACGCAAATACATTTACTGTAGATATCAGATGTAAAAAAAAAAAACATTAATTTGCAATATATGTGCATATATTAATTTCTAATAGTTGCTGACATATTACATTTCTGTACATATAAATACATTATATTTCTATGCAAATATATTTTTTAAACAAATGTAAACATGTTTCATAAAATACATTCCCATACATTCTTTGACTTTATGTAAATTAAATCTCCACAAATGTAAACGTTTTCATTATGGAGATTATAATTTACCCCTTCGTAATAAATAGAATACAAACAAAATTGGGACACTGAAAAACTCTGTCCATGTTGTCACAACCTCTTCAACGTTTGCAGTGACGCACAGTCACAGTATTCGGTTGTGTCTTACCATATTATTAGTTTTCATTTCCAAGCACTTTTTTTTAATTGTCTGCATCTCTTTCTGAATTGTGTTGTAGCCCTCTGTAGACTGCAGTGCCCTCAGTGCTTTATTAAACAGGATGGCCTTTTCAGACTTACAGGACCCAAAAAATATTTACTTGATTTTTCTTTTATATATATATATATATACACACACACACACACACACTACAGTTCAAAATTTTGCGGTCAGTAAGATATTTAATGGTTTCAATATTACATTTTTTTCTGGATTTTTAATCTAATAAATGCAGCCTTGATGAGCAAAAGAAACATCTTTTAAAAACATTAAATATCTTACTGACCCCAAATTTGTGAAAGGTAGTGTGTGTGTGTGTATATATGTTATATACATACATGTAATATAGATATTTTTTATTTTACTTTTTGTGATAAAAACATCCAAAATCCCTTTTTAAAACCTTTAATGATAGCAAAATGAAACAAAGAGTTTAAACCTTACAGCTTTATTCACATCTGTTCTGCAAATTAGTATATATTTCAACAGCTAACCCATCATTTGCATATTTAAGCATACCGTTACAGAAAACTTGTAAAGCAACTGTCTCGACGTACGGTGGTAAATTAATTAGGTATGGTGAAGTCTTAAATTTGGGGGGAAATTACCCTATTCACCTGTAGTGTCTTGGAATGTTTATTAATACAGCTGTATTAATGTTTGTTTGTTTCTTTATTTAACAGACGGTTTATCAAAGTGTCTTCCTCACTGACAGAGTTTGTATGACTAATGATGAATGCAGCATTACTCTTGATGCAGCAGGTGTACCGTTCCTGACGCAGTCTGTTCAGCCGTCTGCTGTCATCCCTCACCGGTTATTTACCGGGCAACAGTTGCATCATTTGTCAACCGGTGCGGTGCAGTATCCCTACTTCGCAATACCTCGAGAACACGGCATCACGCATTTGCGCGCGCGTTGCACGTTCTGTCGGTTCAGCTCGAGCGCGGTGAGTCAGTGAGGCGGGATTGGATTAGTCGCTGTGCGTCGGTCGGTCCTCGTTCTGTTGGCGGTACCGTAACCGGGCGGCATGAAACGGAATGCGGGCAACGATTAAAGCCGGTCACACAGTCACAGAGACCGATACTCGCGTTCGCGGCTTTATCCGTTTGTGTTTTGTGTTTCCTGTAAGGTTGGAAAAATTGACGCGTTAAGAAGGTTATTCGGAGGCAGCGCTCACCCTGGAAGCACCATGGCCAGGGGAAGCGAGGAATCTGTGAATGGATCGTGGAAAAAGCAAGTGGATGACATCAGGAAGATATTTGAGTTTAAGGAAATCCTCGGGACGTGAGTAGGAATGATGCTTTGATATTGTGAATGACTGACTGCGATTGTGGTCTCCATATCCTCCAGTTTGCCTTCTCAAAGTTTGACCTGTGAGATTATTCTAATGTTGCAGACAGGCTAATACCTAACTTTATCATCTCATTAAAGGCATATTTGCTGGGTTATAAATGGCTTGTTTTTTTATGGCTCAGTGACTGAATGAAAGGAGAAAGGTTGCGTTTTTGTCGCTCATGAATATAGCCTTATGTGTAACGACTGGGCGCATATTTGTATATATATGTATAGCCTATGAAAATAAAAAGCTAGTATATTGTATTTGGGTAGTTGACGTATGAATGTGTCCTATGGTGTGACAGAAAAATAGAAAAAATACAAAATGATAAACCTGTCTCATCTTATTTGTAACTTGAAGAATGAAGAGAAATTTTTCTTATGTTATTTGTGTGTTTTTTTCTACATTACTATATCACACCATAGGACACAGTCCTATTTTTATCTGTCAACAGCCCATTTACTCTACTAGTAGGCATACGCTTATATTATTTATTCAGATGTTAATAGACAGGTTGAAATAAAAAAAAGGTTGAATTCATTAGCATAATCTGTTAGTGCTTAAATCTTCATTTTGTAGGGTTTGTCAGTCAACCCTGTTACCATGATTTATACAGTAAATCTGATGATTGACATCTGGATGTTTAGAGCACTATAAGCATTCTTCTTCTAATAAACATTTCATGACCTTCAGCACTACAAATGGTTAAATGAACTGTAAAACTGTGACTAAGGTGAAAGTGTATCCCAGCATTCCCTTATTTGTTCTTATAAACTGTATAGTTGTATACTGAACCAGACAAATAATAGGGTGTTGTGGTGTGGGCAATGTCGTCCGTATCAATGCATAATATGTATGCATTTTAAATCCATACTTAACCTACTTGGCATAGCAGGTTTTAATGTGCAGGCCTTCTTCTGTCACTTTTAATATCCCACATCCGGCAACATGGCCTTATGTTGTCACGAACAACTGTTCCTCTTCTGTTGTAGCAGCAGTGAAATACAGGTTCACTAGGTTTTCCCTCGTAATTCCTTGAAATAGACCAAGAGATGTCTATTTATATGGTGTACAGGGACCAAAAACAGGACAGGTATTTTTATGTCCCTTAGAGAGAGAAATCATTTCTTCCTTTTTTTGTGTGGTTTATATTTATTTACTTGTCCTGTAAACTGTGTTAGTCACTTAGCTCACATGTTCAGCACCTTTGTAAAAGCAACTATGCATAATTTTTGAAACGGTTCATTAGAAATCGATTCCAATGCACCTGTGCATAGTCTTATTGTAATTCAGTTAATTTTATTTCTAATTTAGTGACTTTTTAATGCACAGGATTATGTTCAGGTCAATGATTTTGCATATATTGATTTAATTTTATTTATTTTTGTATTAAATTGAAGTTTTCAATCCAGTGCCTTTTCCAGACATCTAAAGATAATGTTTTTAAGGCATATGATTATGATCAGGTCAGGCATAAATCATAACTCGGATATCTTTTTATTATTCTTATTTTATTTTATTATTAATATTATTTATTTTATTTATTTATTTTTATTCAGTGCATTTTCCAAGAATCTGAAGATAACGTATAAAAGTCAGATGAGGATGCTTAGGTCACAAACGGTTATTATAACACGTTGAAGATCTGCATTACATAAGGTTTTTACAATAGCACGCCAAAAGTCTCTTACAAAAGGATTTACCGGCAGCTTTAGTGGATACAGACCAATCCTGATCTGTAAATGTTTCATTACAGAAGCTCCATTAGTCACGCCAGTTACAATAGCTTTACACCTCATAGAGACAACCTCACTCCAAATGACATGCTTCCAATGTCCCAGACTCTGATACTGTATTCCATCTCCGCAGCCCAGCAGCAGGAATCACAGTTGTGTTCGCACATGTGCTGATTGTTTAATCTCACTGTTTGACTTATATGACCGCAGGTTTTCTGTTACTCAAGTCTCTCTAAATCACATACTGCATGTCCAGATTATAAGAGTTTTTTATTGTGTTGTGCACACACCATTGCAGAAGAACTTTTAAGGTCATTCTAATGCTTGGAGGATGTCATTTTACCTCCTTCTGATGTCATAGATAATGGTGATTATGATACAATGAACATAAGTCATCACCAACAGCATAAATTACACCCAAAGTGCTCTTGGAGACCATCTTCATGCAGCAACAAGCTAAATGAGGTCTTCAGGACTATACTTGAAAAATTAGTAGCAGGTGTGTTTGAGCAGAAATAACGGTGCAACAGTGTTTTAGTAGGAACTACATTTGAGTTTGAACTTACTTCATGACTGTTAAGTGTCCATCGACTGCGCACTTCAGAATCTCAATGGAAGTAGTTCATGGACTTACTGTTTTTTTGAATACTGTGAATCTACTATAATTTTGGCTTACTTCCTTTCTGTTTAGCTTTATTTTATTTTGCGATATAGTATGGAAGTCGATTTTGGGTGCAGCTTAAAACTTTTGAGGAACAGGAACAAAAATCCCTAAATTATACAACCATAACATTGAACACACTGAAGGGAATTCATTTGTCACAATCATAAAATATTTTGAATCTATAGAATTCTTTTATTAAAACATTTATATATTAATTATATATTTAATAATTGCAATTGTTAAACTCGTTTATGCACTACCATTCGGTGCTTTGTATTTATTTATTTTATTTTAATTGATTATTTTAATTTACATTTATCAATGACAGTGAGGACCTTTACACTGTAAAAGTCTATTTAAAATAAATTATTTCCTTTGAACAAATATTCCCAGTTTCTACAAAATATTATTACTAAAATATTGAACTGCATATTTCACAGATCAGCATATTTCAAAGGTGATTTCTAGATTAGGTCTGGACTAATGATGCTGAAAATTCAGCTTTGCATTACAGGAATAAATTATGTTTTAACATATTCAAATAGAAAACAGTAAAATTGCAATAATATTTCACAATATTAATGTATTTATATTAAATAAATGCAGAATTGGTGAGCAGAGGAGATCACGTAACATTTTTTAAAAATTATTTATATATATATATATATATATATATATATATATATATATATATTTAATATGGTCTAAAATAAAAATAGAATTCCATTCGCTAGTGGATGTTAAAAGCTGTTGTAAAAAAAGCTGTGCTAAACTTGACCAAGAACAAGCATAAATCTAGAACACGTTTTACTTGGATTATCTCTCTAGGATTTCCCATCCTGAAGATGACATAACAGAGTCTCTAATACGCCTTACACAAGATTTTCCAGTCACAGCTTTCAGAGTGCTAAACTGAAAACAGTTCTCAGACATGCCAGATAAATATTTGTTTAAAACTACATTCTTAGAAATCATGTAGATTTTGAATTTCTGTAATAATAATAATAATGTACCAAGTTACTATAGTATCCGTAAAACCTTTTACAGTTAGCTTACTTTGGTAGAAACTTGAACACTATTATTTGCTACCTGGTCTCATGGCAAAAACAGAGTACCAGTACCAGTAAGTTCATATCACTGCATTTTCCAAAAGAAATGAAGCTAATTAAGCTTAATTATCACACAATTACTTGAAGAATATCATGTTATGACTTCAAAACAACATTAATTAATTTGAAAACTGACATATCCAGCTTCATATCTATGGGTTTTTGTAGATGGTAGGTTTGTTCAGTAGCTCATGGAGTACAGAGATGTACTTGAGAGGTGAGAAGCTCCGGTTCAGATCCTGTGTATCTACGGTTTGACAAAACAGCTCAAATCTGTGTAAAAGGAAGTTGAAATGACACAGTTGCATCAACAAATCCCTTTTTATATCAGTTTTGCATTAGTTAACACTATCGGGTAAGTTTAGGGTTGCATTTGGTGTAGGGCATATTTCCAACATGATACAGCATTAACTTTTAGCGACAGTCCCAGGATATTTAACAAAATAAAAACACAGCAATACGTACCTATAGCAACATAATAAAAACACGCCAGGGTTCATGCATTGAACCTGTGTTTTAGCACCGCTCAGTGAACATTTCTTTTGAAACTCTGGCCAAAGGTGCAGTAAGGTACGTAAAAATGATGTTGCACAAGAAGTGCACAGGGTACGAATTTTTATGAGACCAAGTTGATTATAGTATCGATTCTGTAATGGGATGGAATTTGCATGCAAGCATGTTTTGGTTTTTTGCAAGGACAATGACACATGTTGTTTTGGTTGTATGACATTGGCCGCATTTTATTTCTTCTCAGAAATAGCTCAGACTTTCCTACACACAATGAGTCAACAAAAACCTCCACACAGTTTCTATTGTTCAAACTCTGTTTGTACTGCTTTAGGCATTTCTAAATGAGAAAATACCATCAGTGTAGTGTTAATCCGTTAATTTTAGATTAATCCCGTCTTAATCCTGTTACCTTTCAAGTGGTGGTGCCAGTTTTCCTGAATTCACGTGAGGTCGTGGTTTAGTATTAGTCATTGCTAAAAGCTTACAAAAATCTTTTTTTTTTCCTTCATTGAATTATTCCTCTAAATTAACCTTTTTTTAGCTGTTCTATTCTGAATTGACGTTCTCTCACATCCCATAATTTGTGACTACACCCACATCCTATGCACTTATATAAAACAGACGTTTGCTTGAGAAATTCAGCATTAGCATTGAGGTCATGGACCACATTGTCATGATATATGAAGACCAGTTCCTCATTGACCTCATGCTATGCAAATGAGGAGTGTAATAGGCAAACACATGCATGCTTTCCAAAGTAGAGCTTTATGGGAAAATATACTTTACACTCAGGTTCATATCAAGGAACACCAAGCATATGCAAGCATAGCATAACATAGCAAAGGTCAGTGGATGTAAGTTAGCGGGCATGCTTTCATAGCCTTTATTTCAGGGTGTGACACACATGGCACAGAGTTTTTGAGTTCACACTTCCTGTGGCTTTGGTGATTTCATCTCCTGTTGGTTGACTTGCATCAGACTGATGGCAAAAATGAAATCTTTTTCTTGCCTTTTTTCTTTTTCTTTTGCAGCTTGTTGATTTAAGGTATGCTGTTACTTTCTAAACCATCAATTTTGCTGTGTTCTGACTTGGCCCAGCCAGAACCATTCTTCATTTTATATTATTGATAAGAGGTTAGAATTATTTTATTAGCTTTGAATTATAGGATTTGTTTTGTTTTTTTGCTTGTATTTTGGTTTGCTTTGTTTTATTTGGCTGTATTTTTGTTACAGTTTTATTTATTTATGTTTTATTTAAATTTTCATTTATTTTAAAGGGGTCATATGGTGTCATTTCAATCTTTAGAGTGTTACAAGCTCTTGGCACATAAAGAACAACTGTAGTTTCAAAGAGATATTCTTTATAAAAGTTATAACTTGTACAACCCCCCTAAACGGCTCATTTAAACTAGCCCCCACTTTGTGATATGTGGCAGTTCTAACTGCCTGGCGCTTCTGACTCACAACCTCTTAAGTAAGTTACATTTTCTTATTAAAAGAACCTGCTCGCTACTATTCAAACCCAAGTTTTGAGCAGTGAAATGTAGTGATTGTTGTTTGTCATTTCTCCGATCACGAATGCAGACATGGTGTTATGTTTACGAGGCACAATACGTAAAAAAACAGTACTAAGTCATGATAATCAGTAATTATGTCCCTACTGGATGCAAGACAAGACTTGTAATGTGTTGGAATGTTTTGGTGTCATAGCACCAGGACGTTATGGTAAGGGGCGTAAAATTTTCGCCACATGCTTGAGTTATTTGGCTAATCACAGTGCACTAGATAGCTGGCCAATCAGAGCACACCTCACTGTTTTAGAAAGATAAGCTTTGTAAAAAACCCTGTTTAAGGAGGCGGGGCTTAGAGGAGAACGAAAAATGTACAGGATGTGGAAAATAATGTGTTTTTAACACACTGCATTACACCAAATACACCAAATAATGTTCTTTTTAGCAACATCATACCTTTAATGTTGACTTGAGGTGTTCTACCCACACCTACCTGGCAACCCGTGCAATACCATAATTATTTATTTAATGTATTTAAATATTATTTGCTTCTTGCTGATTTTTTTTTGTATTACCTTCGAAACAATCACTTTGTGTTATGTTTTGCTTGTTTGTTTGTGTGTGTGTGTGTTGCTTGTTGACTCCGGGTAACTTTTTTATGTTTTTTTGTTTTTGTTTTTGTCCTATATATTTTTTTTTTCATGCTGCTTGTTGACAAACACTCTAAACAATCACATTTGTTTTGATTTTGTTTGTGTTTTCTTTTGTTTGTGTGCATCAAACTTTTATATTTTTTATTTTTTCCTGTATATATGTGTGTGTGTGTGTGTGTGTGTGTGTATATATTTGTGTATATGTATATAAGTGTGTATATATATGTATATGTGTATATGTATATATATATATATATATATATATATGTGTGTGTGTGTGTGTGTGTGTGTGTAT
>JAUCMS010000055.1:4144660-4174825 GCA_032357445.1 Enteromius radiatus | reverse complement strand
TATATACATGCATGTGTTTGTATTTATATATACTTAATAAATATACACAGTACATACAAATATATTATGTAAAGAAATTTTTTTATTTTGGATGTGATTAATCGCGATTAATCGTTTGACAGCACTAGTTAACATACTATTTATTTATTTATTTATTTATTTTTACTTCTTGTGGCTGTAATATTGAAACAATGAATATTTTAATGTGAAGTGAATATGTTGGCTAAAAAATATATGTTTAAATAGATTTTTTTACTAAACATTTATTTACAGCCATACACTGAAATACTTTGAATATAAGTGAACAAGATCGATATTTGTAGAGTGCAGAAATCTGAAGCTTACAATTGTATAAAAGCAATTTTTTTAGGCATTACTTTATCTTTACAAGTTATAAAATTGGATATAACAGGAACAGATTGACTCAATTTTGACATTTTTGTAATTAACATCATGCCACAAATTAATAACTTGTATTCCTACAACACTAAATAAAATCAGTTTTTTGATGCATTATACAAGTACATCATATATTTAATATTCTCAACCTACAAATTATATCTTATTTTGATTTCTGTTACCAAAGTCTTCATTGCTCGCATCAACCTTTTTACACTTTACATGTCTCTTTACGTCCAACCTCAAAAAAATAATATTCCCCACATGAAAACATTTACTTTTTTAGCAAATGATTTCAAGACATGTTTCTGGCCTCTGAGGTCCAAAATATGTCGAGTGCTTTGCACCTGAGGGGTGTGATCCAACACAAGGGGCTCCTCTCATGCCTCAGGCTAGAGCAAACGTCTGCAGCTCTGTGTTTGCTTAAAGTTTTTTTTTTTTAAGCTGGAGTCTGGCCAATAGCAGAATGCAGTGAATGATGAAATTGTAAGGGCCTCTTTCTGAGAGTCTGGGGCCCGGAGAAACTGGGATGTGAGAACATGTAAAGGCAAGAACATACATTATGTGTGCTTGACTGGATGACAGAGGGAAGAGATTCGAAGACGCTGCCAGAATGTGTCACGCATACCTGCTTAAAATATTCCTCAGTGTCACCGGACAGTCGTAAACATGCCAAAACTGCTGCTTTTTTCTGTCCCTTAGAGTCAAGGCTGTGTCACTGGATAGGCTTTGAGGTTGTTGAAGCATTATATATGTTGTGGAAGCGACAGTAAATTTAAAATAGGCTTTAAATGGTTATTGAATCTTTGTTGTCAGGGTATTTTGGTCACTGAATTAATTAAGAATACACATAAGATTTTTTTAGGGCTTATTGTGCCAACAACCACAGCCTTTCACTGTCTGTCCTGAAGGGAGCGCTAACTGTCTAGATTTACCTGCTTCTTTATTAAAAGCTGTTGCAAAAATGTATCTAAATAGCAGCAAATATTACAAACAACTAATATAAAACTATTGGTAACAATTTAGAATACAGTTACACTTGTTAACTATTAACTACGACTTTTCACTCAATAATTGAAATTCTTAATTTGCTCCATATTAATAATTGGTAATGTAGCTAAATTTAGGGATTGAGTAGGATTAGGGATGAAAAATAGGGTCATGTAGAATTAGGCACTGATATGTCCTTAATTAGCACAAATAAATGTCTAATATTCTAGTAAAATGCATGCTAATAAGAAACTAATAGGTGTAACTGTAAAATAAAGTGTTACCAAAAAATTATTAAAAAATTATGCAAAATGCATAATTTGGAACATTTAAGCAAATACTAGGAAATTTCTGAGACAGGGTCATTTTAATGTCATTACTGTTATAGTTTTATTATCATTTTGAATTAGTTCTTGTTTTCAAATGTAGTGAGTTTGGGTAATTTTGCTTTTTTTTTTTTTTGCAATTTATTAAATGTTTTACATAATTTGACTTCTCATGTACATCTCGTTTTTAAGCTTGTTTATATATTTTAATCTTAAAAAGAATGAATTTTTTTTTTTTTTTTGTAGTTAATACCACAAGCTGAAATATTGCATCTCTTTGGTCACGAAGGTATTTTGTGAATGTGTTTGTGACCGATTCATTAAAAACTGATTCAGAACAGTAACTACAGTACATGTGCAGTTTGACTGTTATTAATGGATAATCTTCGATGAAAAGCTATGTTAAATTAAAAAAAAACAAAAAAAAAAACAGTGGTACTGAGAAATGTATATTAAAGTGACCTATAGGACAGGTGATATTTAAGACAAGTTTCTCTTCGTTTGATCTACCAACCCTGCAAATTAATTTCTTTGCTTATACATATTATTTGGATTTAATTTATGACCAAAAATTATGTAAGATTACTTAATTACTTATTCTCCTATAATGCATTATGAAGTTAGAGACCAACTGACAAGAGATCAGAGACAATTCCTTCATCCAGAGTCACTCCAGACTCTGTGTCAGTGCTGCTTCTCTTCAGTTCACCTCAATCATTTTCTACAGGGTTCAGGTCAGAGGACTGGAATGGCCATAGAAGCTTGGTTTTGTGCTCAGTGATGCACTTATTGATTTTTTTTTATTTTTTATCTGTTGGTAGTTGATAGAATCCATGATGCCACGTGTCTAAACAAGATGTTATTGGCCCACAACATCAAAAAGACAAGCAGTGTATTTCATTGTACACATGGTGTACAAAAGCTCGTTTTTAGTTTCATCTGACCATAGAAGCCAGTCCCATTTAAAGGTCCAGTCATGTCTGACAACTGAATATGCTGGAGTTTGTTTTTGGATGAGCTAAGAGAATGCTGCACATCAGAAATATATTCTTTGTTTTTTCTCATTGTGATGGATGATTAAGGGAAGTTGTGCTTTGTCTTCCCTCCTATTTATATTTCTGTGAAACAGGAAGCCATGGCTGGATAATTTCATGTTCATAATCACCCTGGAGTGCTCAAAAATTGTGAATATGAATTGAAATATTATGAATAAAATCTGAAGTATAATTTCCAAGGTGCCAATAATTTTGTCCAATGTATATCAGAGAAAAACATTTATTTCATAATGATATTTCCCCCCATTTGTAATTCTTATTATCCAATAAAATATTTTTTTTTTTGTGAATTTGTAAAAATAAAAGATCAAAAGGATTAACCATGCAGATTAATTTTTACAGTTGCCTTTGATCATATTTTCAAGGGTGCCGATATTTTTGGCCGTGACTGTAACTGGTATGTAGAAAATTTGCCATGCAAAAATTTCACAATAGGAAATTTTTATTCTTATATTATATCTCTGTCTGTCTATTGTTCTATTGTTCTTTGGTTCTGTCAGTGTTTGATCTATTTATTTAAAATTCTTAAAAAAGATGCAGCTAATTTAATGCAAATATTTTCCACGTTATATTTCATCAGCATAGCAGTTACAATGACAGTTAAAAACTATATTGAGTATGTTTCATAATTATATATTGAGAAGGGTCCAAAAGTCTGAGACTTTTTAGTTTTAAATTCCACTTTCTCAATTTTGTTTTATGCTGATAATACAGAAACCATTCAAACTATTCTGCAAACTTTAACTGAATCACTCAGTCTGACAGTTTGTTGACTGAAGATTTTAGTTTTTTTGACAAACATATAATAACACAGAACCTTTGGTGCAGAGATAACGTATTCAAACAGCACCATGTACTCTGTCTTCTGTGGTAAAGGAGGGGTCCACAAAACAGTCTTTGATTGGTCCATTGCGTTTAGTGTGAAGTGATTTGCATTGCTGATCGCACTCCTCAGGTATCAGCCTGTGGTAGTTCAGTCCAACGTGATGCCTCGTTTCACGGTCCACGTTCGGGACGAGTGGATAACCGTTCCATGCAAAGATGCCACCTGCTCCATTAAATGGTTGGGTTTTGAAGCTCTCAAGCGCTACATCAAGAACAAACCCGACAATGGAGGGATCCAGCACATCAAAGATGTGCATTTTGTGGTCAGAAGATGTCAGGGATTTGGATTGCTGGACAATGACGATACCATAGAAGATGTGCTTGAGGATAATGACTTTGTTGAACTTGGTAACGTTACAAATATGGTTTACGTGTTCAGTGTTTGTCGAGAGGTTGATCAATTGTTCAGTTCTTGTTCTTTGGAGATTGTTTACCGCAAATACTAAATCTTGTTTTGCAAGATGAATCAATAACATGTTATTTTCCTGTTATCTTCAGCTATTGAAGGGGACACCATGTCACAAGATTTCATTCCAAGTCAGCCTGGGACGTCACATCTGTATCTTTATATTGTATTAAATAGTGTAAATTATGTTGACAAAAGAATTTGCAATTACCGTAATTACGAAAAATCCATAAATCACAAAAATCCCACAATTAAGATCATTTAAAGACATTATATTAAATAATAGAAAGTGATACTTAACACTCAATTTCTCTGATATTTGTCATGTTTTTTTTTTTTTTTTTGTGCAGTCTGTAGCAAGATGCAATAATTTGACCATGCTTCTTATTGTTGTTGTTGTTTTAGTTTTTATTTTATGACTAATTTATAACCTTCATATAATATCAGGTGTATAGCATTTCACCCTGTCCCACATTTGGAATCATTAGTTTATTTTTTGATGAAATACAGACTTGCATGTAAATGATTGTTGTATCTTTTGGAAAGTCTCTCAAAAGCTTTTAGCTATTCAGTCCATGTGTAAACTTTAACAGATCTGAAAATATCCTTAATGTGAATGTTAAAAACAGAACGCGAGAATACAAAGAACCAGAGCATGTAAGTATGAAATATCGCTATTAAACGTACAGCATTTTTACCCTCATCAGTACTACAGTATTAATGAGAACGGTCTGTTTTTAGTACATTTCTCTAGATGGGAACAGCCTGACCTCAACTGATCTAGTGAATCTAGGGAAAGGCATGTATAAGATTAAGGTAAGTGGATTTATGGTGGACTTTAATATCAGTTTTGTGAAGGTTTTACATTTTATGAACAATATTTCTCAATGGAAATGCCTCACCACTGACCCTCAGCTGACCCCAGAAGCTGAGCAAAAGGTTGTGCAATCAAGAGAGCTTCTGGACACCATTGTGAAAGAAAACAAAGGTGAGCATGGCATCAGCTTACATAAAGGAAATATTTGTGGTTTCTTTGGCCTTTTCCAAAAAATAAAGGTTTCAAAAGAAGGTTTTCACAACAATGTCATAGAAGATCCTTTTTGGGTTCCTCAAAGAACCGTTCAGCAAATAGAACCATTTCCCTTAGTATAAAAAGAACAATTTAATAACCTCAAGATTCTTTTGTGCCATGGAAAGGTTCCATGGATGTCAAAGCTTCTTCATGGAACTATTGATGTCATCAAAGAACCTTTATTTTAAAGATTACATATGATAAAATGTTTTGACTTTGGCACAAAGTTGTTGTTTTTTTCTGCAAATGTAAAAAGGTAGTGCGAAATGGCACATTTGCAATAATCTGCATAAATATTAAATTTCATAAATATGACCCATCAATATTTTCTTTTTTCTTTTTAGTTGTGTATGGCATCACTACAGGGTTTGGTAAATTTGCTCGGACTGTCATCCCAGTCAGCAAGCTAAAGTATATATAATTTTTACATTTTTCAAATATTTTTTTGACACCTAAAATCTTTTGCATTTAAATTATCTCACATATTTCTCTTTCAGGGAGCTTCAAGAAAATCTTCTGCGCTCACACTCCTCAGGTGCGACACATTTTAGTCAAATCAAATACACACTACCAGACAAAAGCTTGGAATAATTTGGATTAATAAAAGTCTCTTAAATATAGTAAAAACAGTATTATTGTAAAATAACCGTATAAATGATTTCTGAAGGATCATGAGACACTGGAGTAATGACTGCTGAAAATTCAGAATATCACAGAAATAAATTACATTTTAAAACACATTGAAATAGAAAACTCATATTTTAATTTGTAATATTATTTCACAATATTTACATAGCAATTCCAAACTATGAACCGGTAGTATACTGTATATGTGAACACGTTTCTGCATATTTATCATAGAAATAATCCTGCAATGAATTGACCGACATAATTTAAGCAATTGATGTTTATTATTGTATTTGATTATACTGTAGGTCTGGGAAGCCCTTTAAGTCCTGAAAGAACTCGAATGCTGCTCGCGCTGAGGATCAATGTTTTGGCCAAAGGGCACAGCGGGGTTTCTCCGGAGACCCTGCACAGTATGGTCCAAGCCTTCAATGGTACATTAATGCATTTTAACTGAAGGGAGTATTGTTAGGGGTTTTGGTTTCTTTGGCACTGCGTATGACACATGGTGTACCATTTCAAAGAAATACTAAAAGAAAAAAGTTTCTTTGAGTTGCTTCCTCAAAACGAATTTTACCCAAGCTGATATTTTATTTCTTCTCTTTCTTCAGCCTCCTGTTTATCGTACGTCCCCGAGAAGGGTACGGTAGGTGCGAGCGGAGATCTCGCCCCTCTTTCTCACCTCGCACTTGGTCTGATGGGAGAAGGCAAGATGTGGTCACCCAAGAGCGGCTGGGCGGATGCCAAATACGTGAGCACGTTGCTTCGGTTGCACATCTTTGTCCTAATGATAATGCAAGCAGTGAATAAACATATTCACTCCTCATTTAGCCTTTAAAGTCACGTTTGACCTTTGTATTGCCTGCAGGTTTTGGAAGCACATGGTCTGAAGCCCATATCTCTGAAGCCAAAGGAGGTACGGTTAATCCCCCCCATTGTGCAGTCAACATGTTTATCTCTGTTGACTTAGAGCTGTTTTTGGGGTCAGAAATGTGTGTCCTTGACCTGCTTGGTCCATTTTAACTGAAGCCCCTCTTAAAACCCACTGCAGCCTTTAAAACAAGTCTTTTGTGTAGAAAAGTTACAATCTAGAGAAAAAAGAGAAATGCTAGAACATTGTCGCTCAGCAGTTTATCAGGCTGTTCTGGTTGTTAGGTGGTAATAGATAGAGAGAGAATAGATGAATAAATACATAGATCGATTAACCGGCAGATCAGTGGTTCAGTAGTATTGGTCTGTGATAAAAGATAAGTGTTGGTTATGTTTATCTCTGTCTGCAAGGGGCTGGCTCTGATCAATGGGACTCAGATGATCACTTCATTGGGAGCAGAGGCCGTGGAGAGAGCCGAGGCCATCGCCCGGCAGGCTGACATCATCGCTGCCCTGACCCTGGAAGTCCTCAAGGGGACCACCAAAGCCTTTGATAGCGGTGAGCTTGTGTAAATAAGTGATTGATGTGCTGAGTATGAGCAGACGTATTTAGACAGAAACTATAAACACTGCAGTAAACTCAGACTCAAAACATGCTCGGGAGACAAAACATATTTTTATAGCACTGCCTCACATTTAAAGTCACAGTCCCTGTCAAGTCAAGTCACCTTTATTCATATAGCGCTTTTAAAAATACAGATTGTGTTAAAGCCGGTACAGTATTAAATAGGAAAATAGTGTGTCAATAATGTAAACTAACAAGATTAAACACTAAATTTTCAGTTAAAGACATTTCAGTATTGGATTCAGTTATATCATAGTTCAGTTTAAATGCAGAACTGGACTAATTTTCTATGCACATGCTTTGGTTATCTATTTTAATGAAAATTAAACAACATTTTCTTACAGATATTCATAAACTGCGACCTCATCCGGGACAGAAGGAAGTGGCCCTGCGTTTCCGATCCCTGTTAGACTCTGATCATCACCCGTCTGAAATTGCAGGTGAATCCTGTAGTGTTTGTATGTTCCATTTAAAGGAATAGTTCACCCAAAAATAAAAAATTCTGTCATCATTTACTAACCCTTAAGTAGTTCCAAACCTGTGCGAATTACTTTGTTCTGCTGAACACAAATGACAGTATTTATGACGTTGATAGTTTGTAACCAGGCTGTTTCATTTTTGGGTCAACTATTCCTTTAAGCTCTTTTTTAACTGTTTGGTAGTAACCGCTCTTGAATTTTTCAATAATTGCAGAGAGCCATCGGTTTTGCGACAGGGTCCAGGATGCCTACACCATGCGCTGTTGTCCACAGGTAACATAAGAGCTCATTCTGGGTCGTCTGAAATAAATCGTAAGTGTTGTTGATGTCAAGGTTATTATAGTTAACTATTTTTCTTCTAAAAACACTTGAAATAGAACATTTGAAAAAAACACATAAAATTGTAAAATAGAGATATTAGAGATAATATAGATTACTAGTTGGAAATTAGAAATGTTGCGTTGACAACTAAGTAAAATAGCATTACATAGAAGTTCTAAAATTACAAACTGGAAATAAATAAAAAGTAATATTTAAAAAAAGCTAATAAAAATTATGAAGTGACTAAAAATTCTTAAATTTCAACTGGAAATATAAAATAAAAATTGTAATAATACTAAAGCAAGACTATACTATGCCAAATATAGTCTAATTCAGTTAAATATAACTATTTATATAAAAATGATAAAGGCGCATAACAATATTGCTATAAATTAAAACAGAAAATCTAAAAATACTGTAAATACTGTGACACCCGTGTGAACTGTTTTAATCAATTTTGCCTTAAATTTTGCAGGTCCATGGAATCGTCAATGACACAATAGAGTTTGTCAAAAAAATTATTAATACAGAAATCAACAGCGCCACAGATAACCCTGTATCCTTTTTCTCTGAATTTACAATTTCATAACTTGTGATGCAGTACCAATAATGTTTGTTGGTCATTTGACCTAAAAGCGCTCTGAAATTTAATTAATTTAATTTTAATTACTGGATAGCTAGTCAATGCCATAACCACACCAGCCACTTCTTTAGTTCAGTACTTTTATCCTTGACTATAAGTTAGATGGTGTTTGCAGAAAGAGGCGAAACCATATCTGGCGGAAACTTCCATGGAGAATATCCAGCAAAGGTATTCCTTCTCAACACAATAGCGTTTATTTAGCAAAAAGGTTTGGGTGACAACTGCGCTCATTTTCTCCTTCCGTTTTTAGGCTCTTGATTATCTGGCGATCGGGGTGCACGAGTTGGCCTCCATCAGTGAGAGACGCATTGAGCGTCTCTGCAATCCCTCTCTCAGCGAGCTGCCAGCGTTTCTGGTCAATGAAGGAGGCCTGAACTCTGGATTCATGATCGCACACTGCACTGCTGCAGCTCTCGGTTAGCATCGCAAAGTTCAGAAGGGAATAACTTTGCTTAACCAAACACTACAAAGTTTAATTTTGACTACTGTACTAAAGTCATGTTGAGCATTAACTAAAACCGATGCTTTTTTTTTTTTTATTTCTGCAGTCTCAGAGAACAAAGTGCTTTGCCACCCCTCCTCTATTGACTCACTGTCCACTAGCGCTGCCACGGAGGACCACGTGTCTATGGGAGGCTGGGCCGCGCGTAAAGCCCTCAGAGTGGTCGAGCACGTCGAGCAAGGTCCAAAACCTGACATTAACCTCTAATATACCCACTGACATCAACCACTGTTTAACTTAACACAAATTGTTACTATAATGGCGCCCTCTATTGGAGCACCAAAGCACAAATTAAGTAACAGTACTTTTCCAACATAATCTCATAACAATTCGCAACTCGTTTGTTTTAGCCAATTGGTGGCAACTTTCATGATCTCATGATCTGTTTACTAACCACTAATCTGCAAAAACAGACCACAATGTCATATATTAAACCTGCAAATGTCCGTTTTATATCTCCTTACAGTGCTAGCTATCGAGTTGTTAGCTGCCTGTCAGGGTATTGAGTTTCTACGCCCCTTACGAACGACGACTCCATTGGAGAAAGTGTATGATCTTGTGCGAGCCACAGTAAAGTAGGTCAAATGATGATAGACTAACCCCAAAATCTCCGGTACATTGAATCTTCAGGTTAATAATTGGCAAACCAAGTCTCTTCGTACTTATTTCTACTTACTTTTCCCCAGGCCTTGGATTAAAGACCGGTTCATGGCTCCAGACATTGAAGCTGTACATCGACTACTCGTAGACCAGAAGGTAAGCTTTTATTACCATCAAAACAAACCAAGAACTCAAAGTATTACTGACCTTTCGCTGTGTGACTGTTTATTCTATTGTTATAAAACATGAGGGTACATCCCATATCCACACCATAGCAATTTAAATTAACATGAATGTTTTTTGAAGGCGTTTCGTTTCTAATATCATTTTTTTTTAATTGTTACATATTCTAATTGTATAAACTGTTAAGAGATCCTTAAGAAATCATTCTGTTGCATTCAGGTGTGGAACATTGCTGGGCCATACATTGAGAAATATTGTATGGAATACATCCCAGAGTCCCGCCCCTCTTCCCCAACAGCCTTTGCTCTGGACCCGCCCCTATCACCACGGAAACGTGTCAGGCTGGAGTGACAGAGGGTGGCATTAAGATGTATTTCTATAGAGCATGTCAAATGTGTGCACATACTTCTTACTTTTTAATGTTGTTTTTTTTCCTTGTTAGAAATATTCCACTTCTGCTGTAAAACTCAAAACGTGTATTTTGCCGTTTGTTGGTCCTTATGCGGGTTCTCAGTTTCTGAGTGAAATGTTAGTGAATAAATGTCTTGTGATATCAGTTTTGTTTTCCTTTCCCACTTTCTCAGAAGGTAGCGCACATTGACTGCAGGATAGAGACTGTTTTCATTGGGATATTGAAATAATAAGTAATTGCATCAGTCTGGTCTTAAAGCAAAGGAAGTGTGTTTGAACTGAGGCCACAAAGAGATTTTTACAGATTACTTGACTCGCCACCACTCTCCCCTTTTTGGCTCTTTTTCAATTCCCTTTTTACAATGAACATAACAATTTTAGTCTACCTTAGTGCTGCTAGCAATTCCATTGATTCGTATTTAGGATGAAATGTGTAAAATCTGAATAAAAATTTCATTTACACGTATTTCTTTGTGTGAGTGTTTTAAGATGTGTTTTCTGTGAATAAAATTTCAAATGCAACCGAGTATGACTTCAAATGACTTTTGAATATATAGTAACACATAGACTCCTACATAGTGTTTTTTCATCCAGATTAGTAGTTTATTAAATTACTGTATTATTATCTGTGATGTGGTGCAGTGTGGGTCGTACTGAGGGCCGCTCAGCAGGACGAAGGGATGTCAGGGGCAGCTGCTGCTGTGTGTACAAGATATTGAATGTCCATAACAATACTGTCCAGCCTCCGTCTGTATGTCTCGCTCTCGCTTTCTTTCTCCTTTCCTCTGAAAGGTGATAAGGAAATACTTGCAAAAGACAAAGACTGAGAAGATTTACATCTAAAGGTAATGCCTACTCTTGTTTAAATGGGTCGTTGTGTAAGCGTTGTAGTTACTCTCATAAATGTGTGTGTTTTTTTTTTTTTTTGTTAGGCTATATATATAGTAGGCTATATAAAAGTTTTCATTTACAGAATATATTTTGTATTTTTTATTATGTAAATATAAATACAAATACATGTGTGTATATATATTTTTAAATATTTATATCTTAAATATATATTAGAAAATATAAATCTAAATTTATAAATGTAAATATTTTTTAAATATATGCTGTGTGTGTATTTATATATACAAAATTAATATATACACATATATATCACATATTAATCGTTTGACAGCACTAAGACAGATCAAAACCTTTCATCAAAGTTGTCCTAAAAATTAAATGCGTTCTTGCCTTATAGGAGAACTTTGATAAACTTTTTGGATCCACTTCAAATACTGACTACTGTATATATGCATGCACATGTAAATATGTATAATATTGCTTTCAAATATTTACTAACTCGTTTGAAACGTGCTCACATGAGAAGAATTATTAGTTCACTGGTAACATTATTTTTTTCTTAGACTTTCTGTTCAGCTGCCTGAAAAAGTGTATATTTCCTGCATATTGTGGTTTACATGTATGCAGTTATGGACTAAATATGATTGTGAGAGGAGACTATGTTTGTTTTTGATGAATGTATACAGCTAACAGAGCGTGTGTGTAGACTGTGAAGCAGAGACATGAGTCTAGAAGAAGACTCACGCTGGCTGGAATGGGTCACCAAGCAGTTTGAGAGCATTGCTGGAGATGATAAAGAAATTGACTTGGATGAGTTTAAAACAGCTCTGAAAGTAAAAGAGGTGAGCTTTCTGATCACAGAAACCCTTACCATATTAATTTGTCATCTTGTTCTGAAGAGATCTCAGTACGATAATTTTTTGTCCTGTTTGTTGTTGTTGTAGTCATTTTTTGCAGAGAGGTTTTTCGCCTTGTTTGACTCTGATGGCAGCAGCTCCATCAGTCTGGATGAACTTCTCGAGGCTTTAGATCTTCTGATCCATGGCAGTGAGACAGACAAACTACGCTTCCTCTTCCAGGTCTATGATGTTGACGGTACGCCTACAGCTTTCCTCTTTTATTCTAAAATTATTATATGAAATTATAATTTTATGAAATATGCTTATTTTATTTTATTTTTTTTCATTAATGTACACACAGCACCCCATATTGTCAGAAAAACACAGAATTGTTGACATTTTTGTTAAAACTGAAATATCACATGGTCATAAGTATTCAGACCCTTTGCTGTGACACTCATATATTTAACTCAGCTGCTGTCCATTTCTTCTGATCATCCTTGAGATGGTTCTACACCTTCATTTGAGTCCAGCTGTGTTTGATTATACTGATTGGACTATATTTAATATATAAACAGCATATTTTCTTAAATAAATACATGCATGTGTGTGCATTTATATATATAATAAATATACACAGTACTTACATATATATTATGCAAACAAAACTTTTATTATGAATGCAATTAATTGTTTGACAGCACTAATAAACACAATCATGATAATAAGAGAGATGTGTAGGCCCATGTGTTTAACCATTAATTTAATTTTTTTGTTGACCTCTCATGTAGGCAGTGGTTCCATAGACCCGGATGAGTTACGTACGGTTCTGAAATCCTGTCTGCGTGAGAGTGCCATCTCGCTCCCAGAGGAAAAGCTGGACGACCTGACTCTAGCACTGTTCGAATCTGCCGATAAAGATAACAGCGGCTCCATCACGTTTGAAGAGCTGAAGGCAGAGCTGGAAAACTTTCCTGAAGTTATGGAGAATCTCACCATCAGGTATGACACGATTACTCTACTCGCACATTTACGGGTAGAATTTTAGTTACTTTTCCATTACTTTGATTATCTTTCCTTTGGTGATGAAAATAGTATATATATAATATAGTACGTATACTATGTTTTAATGTATTTATGGAACATGATCTTTACTTAATATCCTAATGATTTTTGGCATGAAAGCAAAATCGATAATTTCGACCCATATAATGAATTCTTTGCTATTGCTACAAATATACCCCAGTGACTTAAGACTGGTTTTGTGCTCCATGGCCACAAATAAATACTCCAAAATGTACCAAATTAATTACCAAAAAATATGACTTTCTCTTGTTTTTACTTAGTGCCGCCAACTGGCTAAAACCTCCTGATCTGGAGCAGAAGAAATGCAAGACT
The DNA here is from genome assembly GCA_032357445.1 of Enteromius radiatus. Lineage (NCBI taxonomy): Eukaryota > Metazoa > Chordata > Actinopteri > Cypriniformes > Cyprinidae > Enteromius > Enteromius radiatus. The sequence continues at coordinate 4,161,345 of JAUCMS010000055.1, read as the reverse complement.
CCTCGTTACCTGACGCGGGCGTACTGGCACAACAACAGCCGCAAGCTGTTCTTCCTCTGCCTGTACGCTCTCCTGAATGTGCTCCTCTTCATCATTGCAATGCTGAAGAACGCACACGGAGGCCCCTGTTTCATGGTGGCCAAGGGCTGCGGCCAATGTCTCAACCTCAACTGCACGTTTGTTATGGTGAGTTGAGCTCATCTGATTCATCTAATATTTAATATTTCCTGCAGTGACAGAAGGTTGTCGTCTCCAGGTGCTGATGTTGAGACGGTGTCTGACGTGGCTACGTGCCACCTGGGTGGTGAGGGTCTTTCCTTTGGACCAGAATATTCTACTGCATCAGATCGTGGGCTACGCCATCTTGATCTTCACCATTGTGCACACAGGCGCTCACGTCATGAACTTTGGTAACCTATAGTAAAAAAAAAAATGGTCAAATTCAATTAAAGGGATAGTTTAAGTCAGTGGGGTCCAAAAAACATTGACTTTTCTATTGACAAGTAAACTTAAACTAAACATGAAGTACAGTGGGGAAAAAAAGTATTTAGTCAGCCACCAATTGTGCAAGTTCTCCCACTTAAAAAGATGAGAGAGACCTGTAATTTTCATAATGGGTATACCTAAACTATGAGAGACAAAATAAGAAAAAAAGCCAGAAAATCACAGGATTTTTTTAAAGAATTTATTTGCAAATTATGCTGGAAAATAAGTATTTGGTCAATAACAAAATTTTGTCTCAATACTTTGTTATATTATAAATTTTTCAGCTCCCTCCATAGGTTTTCTATGGGGTTGAGATCTAGAGACTGGCTAGGCCACTCCAGGACCTTGAAATGCTTCTTAAGAAAGCCACTCCTTCGTTGCTGGTGTGTTTGGGATCATTGTCATGCTGAAAAGACCCAGCCACGTTTCATCTTCAATGCATTTGCTAATGAAAGGAGGTTTTCACTCAAAATCTCACGATACATGGCCCTATTCATTCTTTCGGTTACACGGATCAGTGGTCCTGGTCCCTTTGCAGAAAAACAGCCCCAAAGCCTGATGTTTCCACCCCCGTGCTTCACAGTAGATCTTTGGATGCAACTCAGCATTCTTTCTCCTCCAAACACAACAAGAGTTTTTTCCAAAAAGTTCTAGTTTGGTTTCATCTGACCATAAGACATTCTCCCAATCCTCTTCTGGATCATCCAAATGCTCTCTAGCAAACTTCAGACGCGTCTGGACATGTACTGGTTTAAGCAGGGGGACACGTCTGGCACTGCAGGATTTGAGTCCCTGGTGGCTCAGTGTGTTACTTTGGTCCCAGCTCTCTGCAGGTCATTCACTAGGTCCCCCGTGTGGTTCTGGGGTTTTTGCTCACAGTTCTTGTGATCATTTTGACCCCACGGGGTGAGATCTTGCCTGTAGCCCCAGATGGAGGGAGATTATCAGGAGTCTTGTATGTCTTCCATTTTCTAATAATTGCTCACACAGTTGATTTCTTCACACCGAGCTGCTTACCTATTGCAGATTCATTCTTCCCAGCCTGGTGCAGGTCTACAATTTTGTTTCTGGTGTCCTTTAACAGCTCTTTGGTCTTGGCCACAGTGGAGTTTGGAGTGTGACTGTTTGAGGTTGTGGACAGGAGTCTTTTATACTGATAACGAGTTCAAACAGATGCCATTAATACAGGTAACGAGTGGAGGACAGCGCAGCCTCTTAAAGAAGAAGTTACAGGTCTGTGAGAGACAGAAATCCTGTGACCAAATACTTATTTTACAGAGGAATTTACCAATTCATTAAAAATCCTACAATGTGATTTTCTGGATTTTAAAATTAGTTGAGGTACGATGAAAGGCCTCTCTGATCTTTTTAAGTAGGAGAACTTGCACAATTGGTGGCTGACTAAATACTTATTTGCCCCACTGTAAATTTGAACCTATAATAAAAGTTTGTGATAAAAATGACCCAAAATGAAAACTGTCATCATCTGTCAACTTAATTAGTTGCTAGACATTCTCCCAGCTGAATCTTTCTAAAAGTTCTTGCTTTTTCAGCCATTTGTTGCCCCCAGGCCTGTAGCACGCATCAAACATGAAACAGTATAACAAGCTGCTTACATAAAATGCAAAAAATATCAGTCGCTACACATTATCTCCCAATAACATAATTAATGTCATAATAGTATGATATATAACTATAGTTCTTATTGTGGGGAATGAAACATATACCCCCCGTTTTAAAATATATCAGTGCCTTCAAGCCATCAAAATGATTTATGGAGAATCAAGAAAACCTTCAGTCCAGTCTTCATCTTGAAATATTAGATTGCGTATCATAATATAGGCTTTATAAGATCATATTGAGGGTATATGACCTTATAACACAGTCACAAAAGCAACATATTAATAAAGAAGATTTCTTATTCCCTCTCTTCTTAGCCCGTATGTCTCAGAATGATGGCATGTACCAGCTGTGGGAGTATCTTTTCACCATCCGTCCCGGGATTGGCTGGGTCAATGGTACCGCCTCCATTACGGGCGTCATTCTGCAGGTTCTCATCTGCTTGATGGTGGTGTGCTCCAGCACGTTCGTCAGACGCAGTGGTCATTTCGAGGTGATGGCTTGTTGATTAAATTCGCTAGAATACATTTGATTATCTGTTGATTAGGAAAATTTCAAGGCCATTAAAAACAAGTTAGCAAAGAATTCTGTTTGTAAATTGCATCACATTGTTTCAGCCGTGCATACCAACAAACAAAAAGCATTCAAATATGCATAATATAGAAAAGGTTTTTTTTGTGTAGGTGTTCTACTGGTCTCACCTTTCCTACGTCTGGGTTTGGGCCCTGTTGATCGTCCACTGTGCGAACTTTTGGAAGTGGTTTGTGGTACCAGGAGTGGTGTTCCTCATTGAGAAACTGGTTGGGATAGCAGTGTCCCGCATGGGTGGGCTGTACATAGTTGAAGTCAACTTATTGCCCTCAAAGGTACCATCTGAACCAATGTACATATTTTGTTGTATTTTGTTTACTGGAACATTTAGTTAGTCATCCATGCTGAAAGCCTCACCTCTACGTCCTTTTATTTCAAAGGTAACACATTTGGTGATCAAGAGGCCTCCGTTCTTTCACTTTAAACCTGGAGATTATGTGTATATAAATATCCCGGTTATCGCCAAGTACGAGTGGCATCCGTTTACCATCAGCAGCGCTCCTGAGCAGCAAGGTAAAACAACTGGAAAGTCTTGCGCAATTCTTATACATGACTAGATTTTAGTAGTATGTGCAGCTCCGCAAAGCAAATTATGTTTAATACAATAAGATTTGTTTTCAGACAACCTGTCTTAATTTTTACACTTTATTTTGAAAGTTCACTTAAGTCATTCTAATAACTATAGGTAACTTTGTAGCTACATTTCAACTAATTCTCATTCATTTGCAACTACACGTCTACTAACTCTCAGAGTAGGGTAGGTTTAGGTTTAGTAGAATAAGCTGATATGTATTTGCAAAGTGTCTTATGTTGTGTATGGTGTGGACAAAATCAAAATAAAGTGTTAGAAGTCTGACTGCTAGGTTTAAAAAAAAAAAAAGAAGAAAGGAAAGGACGTGACATGTGGCCAAGTATGGTGGCCCATACTCAGAATTTGTGCTCTGCATTTAACCCATCCAAGTGCACACATACAGCAGTGAGAAGTTATCAAACACGCACACACACACACCGTGAACACACACCCGGAGCAGTGGGCAGCCATATCGCTATCGCTACGGCGCCCGGGGAGCAGTCGGGGGAACGGTGCCTTGCTCAAGGGTCTCACCTCAGTCATGGTATTGAGGGTGGAGACAGCGCTGGTTAGTTGATATGTAGTTGCAAAGTGACTTACTGTTAGTAGATCTAAAGTGGACTATCAAAATAAAGTTGTTGTGGTTTTGTTTTTTTTATAAACAATGTAATCTAATTGTTTTCTTGTTCTAATTTGTAAAACTAAAATTATTTTCAAACTTTTTTTTTTATTGCACAAATCTGAGACTTTTTCTCATTCCCTCAAACAGAAATGCTGTGGCTCCATGTTCGTTCCATGGGCCAGTGGACAAACCGCCTGTACGAGTATTTCAGACAGCCGGAGAGTCAAACCATTAGCAACAAGCGGCTCACCGCCAGCCTGAGGAACAGACGCCACGAGAGCAGAACGCAGGTCTTGGCTTTTCTCCATCATCCACTGGCTGAGCTCCGGAATCTGAACACATAGCGATAGATGTTCATTACTGTGATGTTTAACTGATGCAGTTCTTTATAGATGGGGTGGTTTTGTAATCGCATCATTAACATTACCAAGACTTTTTGATTTTCTTTTATTATATCAACGGGCTTCTCTTCTATTTTCTTTTTTTTTTTTGGAACAAATATTGCCGTTTATTTTATAGAAAGACAAGTTCAAACTGCAAAATAAGAACATTTAAACACATTTAATAGACACTTTATACGCAGTACCATTGACATACTATTATAGTTTTTTAATATTTTGAATTAGTTTTATTAACCATTTTCATTTCAACTTAGTTTTTTCATATTTATTATTTCTTAAGTATCTATGTATTTTTATTAATATTATTTCAGTTTAGATTTAGTAAAAATTAACAGTTAATGTTTATTTTATGCTCCACTTAGAATGAAATGTTCAAGTCTGCAAGCTGTAACAATACTGTGGCGTCTAATAAGGATGATGCTGTTGAACTGACCCTGTACCGGACAAGTGGAACACACACAAACCCCCAGAAGCCCGTCAATGACCCAGTAGCCCAGGCAGAACTGGGAGACGCCTCTCCAGCTACAAGAGAAGTGAGTTTTCTGTCTGATCAAAGCAGAACATGTGTTCTATTGTACGTAAGACACACATTAAACAGGCTTATTTTACATTGTCTTCCAGCTTACAGCTAAATTAAGTGAAAATCACAGATACTGCAACATTAAGGTAAGCAATTTTATTACAAAAAATGTAGTGTAGTGTAAAGGGATCATCTTACAAGAATTGTATGCTTTTGTTTGTTAGTGCTATGTGGACGGACCTTTTGGCACCCCGACTCGACAGATCTTTGCATCGGAGCATGCAGTGCTTATCGGCGCTGGAATCGGCATCACTCCCTTTGCATCTATTTTGCAGAGTATTATGTGCCGGTGAGACACGCAAGCTCTCCATTCAGAAGATTCAAGTTAGGTGGTCTTTGCATGAAAAAAATACATGCAAATTAAAAATATATATATATTTTTGTCCTTTTTTTCAGTTATCGGATGAGAAAGCAAAACTGCCCCAACTGCAATTATTCCTGGTGTGAAACCATCAAAGACAATGAAATGAAACTGAGGAAGGTAAGCAGTCGAGTTAACCTTAACCTTAACCTTCATTAGTTAACCTTAGTCAACAACATTAGTTAACATGAACTAAGAATTAACCATACTACAACATCTCAGTTAATGCTAAATGCATTAATTATTAATGCATTATTAAAATTATGTGTTTGTTTACATTAATGACTTTAAATAAATTAACTTCGATCTCATGAGGTTGTTTAAATATCCTCTAACTTCCTGCAGGTGGACTTCATTTGGATCAACCGAGATCAGAAATCCTTTGAGTGGTTTGTGAGTCTCTTGACCAAGCTGGAGATGGACCAGGCAGATGAAGAGCCAGAGGGTAAGAGAGAACTGAAGACAGAAGGAGGTGGGGTTGGCACTATCATACTAGTTTTTATGTTTTCAGGCCGTTTTTTGGAGATGCATATGTACATGACTTCAGCCCTCAGCAAGAATGACATGAAGGCCATAGGTCTGCAGATGGCTCTGGATCTTCTGGCCAAGAAAGAGAAAAGAGATTCCATCACCGGCCTTCGCACACGTACACAGCCAGGCAGACCGGACTGGGCCAAGGTAATCAAGGCCAAATATTCTATTCTATTCTATTCTCCCCAATGTCTTGATTGTGTTTAAATGCATTTTCAGGTTTTCCAGAAAGTGTCTGAAGAAAAGAAAGGAAAGGTTCATGTTTTTTATTGCGGTTCTCCTGCTCTTGCAAAAGTCATCAAGGCCCAGTGTGAGCATTTTGGCTTCAACTTCTACAAGGAAAATTTCTGAATTGACTATTTTTCATTTGCTTGGAATCCTCCAAATATGAACATAATCATCTCACAATATGATCTTGCTGATGTGTCTGATGTTGCAGGTTTTATAAATGTTTTCATTTATTTGTAACATTTTAACACTTTTATTGAACTTGTATATATTTTTTTAATCACCATCATCATCATTATTATTATTATTAATTTTAGAAATGCCTTTTCTGCCCTTTTATGCATCATGCAAAAGTGTTTTTTCTACAGTAAGAGAATAGTCACTGCAGTTGGTGTAATGTAAAATTGCCATGTAAATAAGTAATAGTTTGAAATAATTTACTCTAGAATATACAGTTAAGTAATAGTTGGATGTAAATACAATAAAAATGTTACACTTTATTTTAAGGTGTCCTTATTACAGTGTAATTATACATTTAAGAACTGAGTAATATTAATCATCTTCATGTATATGTGTATTGAAAGGTTAGGATTACAGTTTGGTTTAGGGTTACTTGCATGTAATTATGCATAGTTATTATAATAGTAAGTAAATGTAATGTGTGTAACAAAGACACCTTAAAATGAAGTGTTACCAAAAAAACTTGTTTTTAAAAAAGCACAAACTTACTGTGTAAAAAGGTGTAACAAAACAAAAAAAAAACTGCTTTGATGACATAAACAGTTTACATTGCCATGCTAAGACATAAATATTACATACAATATTACCAAATATACAGTATATATATTATTGCTTGTATGTATTGTACTATTTATGTGTAAGTGTTTAACTATGTTCTAACTAGGTTTTAATTATTGTTAAAACGCATGAAATCGTTAGATTGTAACAGATGTAAATGTGTCGCCCATACTGTCGCATTGTGTTCCCTGTTCTGTTTTTAAGAGATTGTGGGAATTCTAAAATATTCTAAAATAAACCGTCAAACATGGTTTACAGAGACATCTTGCGATTATGTTCAGCAACGCACTTTATGGAATTTATTTATCATTCAAAATTTCACTACTATTATACCTACAAACGTTTCCTTATTCATTTTTAATTAACCTTAGTATTAATCTTTAAAACTAAAATAATAATAAAGTATATACATAAACTACTGAAGTACATGTATAATACTGATAATTGTAAAAAATAAATAACATTTAGTCAAAAAAAGAGATGCATATACTAGCCTCACTCGTAAACACGTGTGCTTGCCACGAACAGGAATCGTGCTTATAAGTCATAATATTCGCCTTATGTCACTTCTTATCTCACATAACATTGGCTGCCACGGCAGCACGTCGCCTCCTATTGGCCAGTGCTGCATCAATACAGCTGTAGCATCTACTATGTTGCAGATTTGGAGCGAGAGGAATCTCTCCGTACATATTTTTCTTTGTCGTCTTCTATATTATGCTAATATAGACCCTCGAGCGGACGACGCGCTGGTTTCAGGTGAGCGTGAGTGTGGTTTCATTACGTTTTACGGCACTACATGTTGTTTAACGCCCTCATTCGCATTCAAAATCACATGAGCCCTCGCAGCTTCAATTTAGAGAGGTGCGATTAGATTTTATTAGCATTCGTGTGTATGTGCTGAAAGGATTAGTGTTCAGTAATGAGATTTGTCTCTTATTCATAATGTGACCATGCAAGTTTCATCTAGCTGGTATGTAGCTATACATAAATATTTGTATTTTACATTTAAATTTATTATGAGCGTAAACATCACCACAAGACTCGGGTATACCAGTGATTTGTGATGGTAAGATTTGATATTTTGTCATATTTTGTGGTTGGTCGTATATGACAAAATGGTGGACCCATATTTACCTCTGTCCGCAGATGCTGCACCTGAATGGCTCTAACAGGACCATAAGGGTTTCCTGAGAATGCTCCGGTGTCAGTTCCACTATCACTGCATATCTGTGATGTGACAATGCGCTGTCTGGTGGCTCGCATTAATCACAAGACTCTGATAGTCATCTGTGCTGTGTTTGCCCTCATCACTATACTGCTGTGGAACAAGTGCTCCAGTGACAAAGACCTGCCCACGCAGATCAGACCTCAGCTGGAGTTTGCACCCACCCCAGAGAAGGACGAGGTGAACGGGCAAGCCCCTGAAGCACCACCTGGATCCAAAGAAGTTATTTATGAGCAGATTGACTGCCTTATCAATGAAGATGTCATCATAAAAGGCCGTAGGGAAGGGGGAGAGGTGTATCTGCCCTTCAGCTGGGTGGAAAGGTACTTTGACGTCTACGGGCGTCTGGTGCAATATGATGGGGCGGAACGGTTTGAGTTCTCCCACAGTTACTCCAGGGTGTACGCCCAAAGGGAGCCTTACCACCCGGATGGGGTCTTCATGTCCTTTGAGGGTTATAACGTGGAAGTGCGGGATCGGGTGAAATGTATCAGCGGTGTTGAAGGTAGTTTGGGGTGTCCAATCCTGTTCCGTTTGCAACTAAGATAAGATGTAAATTAATCTGTGATTTTTGTGTTTTTGTTGTTCACAGGTGTACCAATCTCTACTCAGTGGGGACCTCAGGGGTACTTCTACCCCATTCAGATAGCTCAGTATGGGCTAAGCCACTACAGCAAGAACCTCACAGAAAAGCCACCTGATATAAAGATCTACGGCATGTCCGAAGAAAAAGAGGGTGGCTCAAGTCCGTGGGTTGTCCCTAAGGGTTGCACACTCTCTAAGCTCCAGGATCAAGGTCACTTTGGGGTTGCGCACCATTTTGTCACAGCAGGTAAGAATTCCTTTGAATCCTACATTTTTGTAGTTTTGAATTCAGATGTATCCACTGTTTTGATGATGATCACAGATGGATGATAACTTTGTGTTTTCTTAGAGAACTCTGATGGTGTGTCTTTGGTCTTCGACAATGCAAAAGATTTCGTCCTGACCTTTGATGTGAAGTTCGTCTCCAATGGTAGTGTCTCTGTGGTTTTGGAGACCACAGAAAAGGGACCTCCTTATATAATCCATTACATCACTAGTCCGCTCCTTGTTTCCTTCAAAGACCGAGAGGTCATTTACGGCATTGGCTCTCGAGCCTCCTGGAGTACCGTCAGTCGGGATTTAGTGACGGATTTGCGTAAAGGAGTCGGTTTGTCCAACACCAAAGTGGTGAAGGCGACCAAGATCATGCCTCGCCGGGTGGTCCAGCTGGTTTTTAGAGGTTCTGGCTTTATAAGCAATATCACTGTGTCTTCCACTGCACACATGGCTGCCTTTTTTGCCGCCAGCGATTGGCTTCTTCATAACCAGGACGAGCATGGAGGGTGGCCGATAAAGGTGACCCGAAAACTTGGAGAGGGGTTTAAGAGCTTGGAGCCCGGATGGTACTCCGCCATGGCCCAAGGCCAAGCCATGTCGACATTAGTGAGGGCGTACATGGTGACCCACAACCCTGCATACCTCGGCGCCGCAATCCGAGCGACATCCCCCTTCAAGAGGACTTCTGAACATGGTGGAGTCAAAGCAACATTCATGAACAAGTACGACTGGTACGAGGAATACCCCACAGCACCTAGTTCGTTTGTTCTTAATGGCTTTATATACTCTCTGATTGGGCTATATGATGTGGCCGAGACGGCAGGCAACAAGCTTGGTCGAGAAGCAGGTGTACTCTTCAGTCAAGGACTGGAGTCGCTCAAGGCCATGTTGCCATTGTTCGACACAGGCTCTGGAACAGTTTACGACCTGAGACACTTTACCCTGGGTGTTGCCCCTAATTTAGCACGCTGGGACTACCACACCACGCACATTAACCAGTTACAGCTGCTCGCATCAATCGACAGCGCTCCCATTTTCAGGGACTATGTGAAACGCTGGAAGATGTACCTAAAAGGAGGCCGGGCCAAGCACAATTAAAGTTTCTCGGATGAAAGTTTTATAAAAGACTTTAAACTATTGTTTAAGAAAGAAATATAATAAGCATTAATAATTAAATAAGCATTTTCACTTTACATGAAAAGGGTGCATATTGTATCCAATATGTGTTGTCTAGCTTAAGAGCTTGAGATGTTGTACAGACTTAGAGAATGTGGAGTCGCCTAAAATATTTATTTGCAAAATATCATGGTATGTTTGAATGTAAGAAGCAATGCACACACAGACTTTAAAGAAAGCACAGCAGATTTAATCTCAAATGAAAAGACTGTATATCTTGATGCATACAAGCAAGTATTAAATGTGAGTAGTCACACTAATGATTGTGTATTAATGAATCTATGAATAGGTTATGCTGTAAACATGTCCTTATTATTGCATAATGGTAAAATTAGTGTATTAGTAATGAATATTTAGAAATATTTGATCTTTGTATTTTGAAGGACAATCCTATCATAGGTCTTTGTGATTTGATACAGTTGCACTATTTGAAAAGTTTTCTTTTCAGTATGTAATTATTTAAAGCTTAAATAAATGTGCTATTTGAGCTCTTTTAAAGTTTCCAGTGAGCAATCATTGCTATGAAAAAGTGGACTGAGAGACACATGGCATGTATCATACTGTATAAATGCTATAATATTCTTTGACATGTCTTGGAGTCCCATGTAAACCCTGGCACGTGAATATGATCATCATTAATCACTGTGGTATATATCAAACACCATAGAATTAGGATCTGATACAATCACATCTTAATACTGCCACAGGTAGGCTACTTTGGTTTGGAAAGGAAAGGAAAGGAACGTAGGCTAATACAATTTATGTCTTAAAACCTTTAAAATACTATATTTCTAAATTAGAAATACATGTAAATAAATATATATTAAATACATTAATTAATTAATCCCAAATTATAGAAAATAGCACAATCTACCTGTTGTTTTTCCTGAGGTGATCCATTCTGCAATCGATTAACCGACCTAATGCAGTTCAATGCTGTCAGCTCTCGATTAGCATGTCTGCCTACGCCGAGCTATGCACAAACCAGTTAGCTAGCATCATTTCTCATATAGCCCCCGGGATACAATCTCTGAAAGTCCCGATGATTAAAACGGTTTGATCGAGATACTCCTGAATAACATGAATTTAATCCGCCCAGCGCTTCGGATCGGTGGGTTGTCAATCCAGATCTTTTAATAACGATCTATCTCGGCTAACAGGCTAAGAAGCTAACAACGTCTTCGATGACATTTCACTGACAAACACAACAGAACAGGTCTGTAAAATATCCAAAGAATTCAGTGTTTAATCTGTTTTTTTCAATACATTCACGATGTATTCGTGGCTGTGTAATTGTTAAAACTGAAATTTGTGTAAATAACATCAACGTTTATAGCGAATAAATGGTGGCTAACACAGTAGCTTCAGTTCAGTTTCCATATTTGGGCGGGCACGGCAGTGAGTTATTGTTAGTTTCACGACCAAAAACAACTTTAATGCCTCTACTGATCCTGTTCATATGTATATTTTGTGTCTCTGGTTTGCTGTTGATTAAATGTGGATGAAAATTTCACTGGCATGGTGTAGATTTAAATGGCTTGTTTGTTTACATGGTTCACCACATCTGATAGGGCTTTTATTTTACCACAGCAACATCAAGTCATATTAATCTATGTTTGAATATATAAATATAAATACCAAAGGTAATTGTGTGAGCAATATCATGGCAAAACACCCATAGGGTTTACTTAAACCCTAATCTGTTGTCTAAAGGATGGTAGAGTGATGATTGATTTTTTTTGGGCCCTTTGAATCCATAACAGATCATCCCTGTTTGTAGTCATGGTATATAGCTATTGAATACATTCTTAAAACTTTACAAATCTGTTGTTTTGTTGCATTATCAGTCCCTTTTGTCTGGAGATGAGCTGTCAGTAAGATTGCAAGTCTGTTGAAATACAGAGAATAAACAGGGAATGATATCTCAGATGTTTTCTGCTGATTAATATGTATCCTGCAGACTTAAAGATTATTGTTTGTTGATTGTGTGTCTGTCCACCAGTCTGCATGGCCGACGTGCTGCTGAGTTAGTGTCCGGCCCATATGCGAGGAAGGCTGGCAGGCCGGGCCGTGAAGCACTAGAGAGGAAAAATGGCAGTGCAGAACAGAAACTCTGTGCTGATCCTGTCGGGTCGAGAGCGAGGAGCTCGCATGCTGGGTTCCCAGCGGCTCCTGCAGCAGCTGGTGGAAGATCGGACGCGCTGGATGAAATGGCAGAGCCAGGTAGGGTATCGACCTTAATGAGTCTAATGGTTCACTCTGGCCTACATTCAGCAGGCGTTCCTATGTAAACTAGTTTTAGGATATCACAGCCAGAATAACATCTTAAGTCAATTTTTGCATAAGAAAATATGCAAAGCCTTCCTCCCCACACAGGCCGTCAGCTGAAAAAAAAAAAGTCAAAGTGGCTTGCTGTTAGACCTTTTCTTATCAATCGGTTGTTATTAATCTTAAGAATGCTTTGTCTTTAATAAATATGATGAATGACATAAAATGGCAAAAATGCATTTTTGATTCTTAGGGCCCCATTTTATTTTGTGTATATAGTTACTATATATATATATATATATATATATATGATGGTTATTTAGTCACTGTTAGTGATTTAGTTATTGGCTATTTTGTACATCCAGTTTACGTTTTAGCAGATTTAGTATTCTAATAGTTAGAATAATTTGTTTTAAACTAAGTTAATATAAATATAACAATATAAACATAGACCCTAATTTTATTTATTTATTTTATATTCTTTGATTGAACCTGAAATGTCATTAAGACTCTGTAAACTCTTATGCTGTAAAATCTTTTATTTCCAATAGGGCTGGGCGATATATATTATGAACGATATATTATGCGCATCTCATCAGTAAAGTCGGTTCTTTGATAAGCGGTAAATCTCCAGCAGCTGTTTTTAAATGCAGCGCCAGTTTATGAACAGAGCCTGACAATTGAATCACCCGCGAAACTAACGCGTAGCTTGTCAGTGATCTACGGCTCTGTTCATAAACTGGCGCTGCATTTAAAAACAGCTGCTGGAGATTTACCGCTAATCAAAGAACCGACTTTACTGATGAGATGCTCATAATATATCGTTCGATATATATCGCCCAGCCCTAATTTCCAAATGACCATGCTTGCAAATAGTATATGTTTGCATCTGTGCAAATATACATTTGTGTATGTAAAGAATATGTATGTGTCTCATTTATTTGTACAGAAAGTAGAGTTGCCAGATAATCCACGATCAACCTTTCTGCTGGCCTTCAGTCCAGATAGGTAACTACATAAAATAAAAAAGCAAGAATTATAAAAGACGAAATGCTTAATAACATATTTCCTGAGATGGTAATTACATCTTTTACTTTAATAGGAACCTTGTGGCCTCAACCCACGTCAACCACAACATCTACATCACAGATGTGAAAACAGGAAAGTGCCTGCACTCTTTAGTGGGCCATCGCCGCACACCTTGGTGTGTGACCTTTCACCCCACTATCCCTGGCCTGGTTGCCTCTGGGTGCCTTGATGGAGAAGTCCGCATTTGGGATCTGCATGTAAGCATCGGTTTTGTTTAATGTTTTAGTTATTCCTAATTTTGCAAACATTGTTAACTTGTGTGTTTGATTTTCACACTGTTCATTCGCAGCTTTCAGCGGTTTTTCTAATCTGATCAAATTGCAAGTCATCTACAAATAATACCAGGCATTAGAAACTCAGATGTGGCTGTTTATATGAATGATGTGGATGTGTTCCTCTATTCCCAGGGTGGTAGTGAGAGCTGGTTCACGGAGAGTAATGTTGCCATCGCTTCTCTAGCGTTCCACCCCACGGCTCAGCTCTTGCTCATCGCCACCAACAACGAACTCCACTTCTGGGACTGGAGCCGACCAGAACCTTTTGCTGTGGTCAAGACTGCCAGCGAGACCGAACGTGTCCGGTGTGGAATCAATACTGTTCTTTCTTAGTGGTCAACGTTTTTCCATAATCCTGAAAACAATTAATCCTTTTTTTGTTTTTTTTTGGCCAGGTTGGTGAGATTTGATCCTCTAGGTCATAATCTTTTAACAGCTATTGTGAACCCATCCAACCAGCAGGTTAGAAACAACCATTTTTTTTGTTGTTGTCAGAATAGCTGTACTGTATTTTCCAGTGTGTTTGCCTTTTACATATAATTTTATGAGTGTTTTACTGTGCTTCTATAGAATGATGATGACTCCGAGGTCCCCATGGACACTATGGAGTCGGCTTTGTTTCGCCAACGTTCAGCTCTTTTACGCTCCCCACCTGTACGTCGCACACCCATCCTGCACAATTTCCTGCACATATTGTCATCTCGCTCTTCTGCGGCGCAGGCTGGTGATCAATCCCGTCCTGCCCCTGAGCCCCGAGAGCCTCCCAGCATGCCCCGGTTCCAGTACCCGGTACGGACAGAGCCGGGTGACCGCCCTGCCTTACAGGGATGCACGCAGCATTTGGGTTTGGGCTGCCTGTGCAGTCGCTGTGCTGCCTCGCGGAACTTATTCACGCAGAATCCGACAGGCCTCCAGCCTTCAGATTCACCTCAACAGCAGACTCAGTCAGGCCCCTCTGCCTTCTCACCCGCTCCTAGCCAGACCCGCACCTCCACGGACCGACCTTCTGCTTTTAGCAGCGTGTTCAGCGGGACTGCAGGGAATCGGGGGCTCTTGCCTCTTAGGACTATTGATCCCTTGGGGTCACAAGCACCTAGTCCTCTCGATGCCCCTGGGCGTCTCCCTGGGGCTGATTGGTCTGGGAGTCTGCTGAGTACGGGACATGAACGTGGGTTAGGTGTGATTGGGGTGGAAAGCAGCGCCGGAAGGGGTGTAGTGCCCCCTCCTAGGACGAGCTCCTCTTCTATGGATCTCCTTTCCCTGCACAGGTTCCCCGATGGTTCCTCTTCATCACCCATATACACATCTGCTACAGAAGGCCGAGGCCTAGTGCTGCCTGGAACGGAGCCCAACCGCGGACGAGCCAACGACGGCACTAGTAGTGGCCATCATCCATTCTATGATAACACCCAACGCAACAACCCCGCATCCATACGCAATGTCCTGCAGTGCAACCTGAGCCGTTACTTTATGGAATATGAGCGCATGCAGGAGTTGGAGCGACCCGGTGGCAGCCGAGAGGTGGCGGGTGGACCAGGACCTATGCAGGAGCTGCTCAACAGTAGCATGGACACAGAACGCCCCGGGCCTTCGCATAACAGCTCTTCCCACACTGGAAACACAGGCACGGCCCCTGGCCCCTCACAAACCCACCCAAATCGTTGCCGTTCCTGCCACAACCTTCTCACCTTCAACCACGACACTCAGCGCTGGGAGCGTTCCGGTCAGACCTCTTCTTCCTCTTCCTCTCAAGACGGACCATCCTGGCCGATTTCAGTGCCTCCGTTTGAGGACCCAGGTCAGGGTGCACGAGTGGAGGCCCAGGCCCCTGAGATGAGGCCCATGGCTTTGGGTGAGACCTCCTCTGGTCTACAGGACCAGCAGCCCATGGGTCTTGTGTACAATCAGGAGACAGGGCAGTGGGAAAGTGTGTACCGACAACCGACGGCAAGCGCTGCTTCTGAGGCAGCACCAGACGCCTTAAACCCAGAGGTGCCTGTTGATAATCCAGATGAGGACTCACTCAGGAGGTGAGGAAGAACAAGAACTAATTTGGGCTACTGAAGGGAGTTCACCCAAAACTGAAAGTTCTGTCATTACCCTCATGTTGTTCCAAATCTGTAAAGCCGTTTTTGGGTGAATTATCTCTTTAAGGTGTGGTCAAAATTTCAGTAAAATTGTGTGGGCATAAAAGGCCTTTGGTGAGTTGTGTACAAATGCACCTATGTATATTTTTAAAGTAATTTCAGCTTCAACATGGCAAACTGGCATATCCAACACAAATCTGTTACGAAATCTGCATGGGGAAGTGAATAAAACTCACAGGTCCCCGATAACAATGATTCTTATTGACTTTTCTGGATTTTGCCTGCAGGTATCCATGAACATCAGTAAATATGTACATTTGTCTTTCCTGTTACTTATTTATATCTCATCTTCTGCCTCAGGAGGTTGTTGGAATCATCACTGTTTCCATTCTCTCGATATGATATGTCTGGCTCCAGAGATCATCCCATATACCCAGATCCTGCCAGGTAGCTTTTTAAAAAAACCTATGTGTGTAAACTCAACGCTGATTATTTGTGTTTTAACTTCAGAGTTTGACTCATTTTATTTCTTCTAACCTTCTTCTGTTTAGGCTGTCTCCGGCTGCTTACTATGCTCAGAGGATGATCCAGTATCTGTCTCGGAGAGAAAGCATACGCCAGCGTTCTTTACAGAATCGCCTACGAACGCTCTCTAACTCTCAAGCCGACAGCCAGTCCAACAACCCCTCCTCCACACCACCAGAGGCCAGTGATGGAGACTACGAGGACATTGAGTGAGTCTGATGAAACTCATTGCATCTTCACTCACATATACGCTTATATTTCTACACAATTGCAGTTCCTGTTATGAAAATCCATCTTGCTTTGTTCATCCTAGTGCAGGGGTAGGCAAATTCGGTCCTGGAGGGCCGGTGTCCTGCAGAGTTTAGCTCCAACCCTAATCAAACACAC
>JAUCMS010000055.1:4120729-4139478 GCA_032357445.1 Enteromius radiatus | reverse complement strand
GCATGCACGACTGAACGAATCACTCCCCGAGATGACTCGTTCTTCCCCAGTCACATTAAAGATTCGTTCAAAATCAATGAATCGTTCAAGATAAAAAAATATTGAACGTTTTATCGACCACATTTTATATTGATATCGATCACGTGCCTATCGCGATACATATCGTTATCGTTTTATCGCCCAGACCTACATCAGTGTTTTAGTGCCACAATAATTTTATAGATTGATTTATTTATTTTTTTTATCTAGATTGTGAGATTTAAAGTTGTAATATTTTGACTTTTATTCTCGAAATATTATGACTTCAATCTCATAATCTTCATTATAACATGCAAAATTTCCCTTAATATACAGCAGGGTCCAAAAAGTAGTAAAAATTGTTTTTGTTTTGTTTTGGCCACAAATTATATTATTATAATAAATGTTAAATATGTTAAATAATATTTGAAATGTAATAGAATAACAATTTCAATGAGAAGCTTTTTTTCAGTATTTTGATTGACACAAATAGATTTGATTGACATTTTGATTTTTTTTTTGCTTGCTTGCACCAAAGATTTTAACTTTTTTTTTTTTTTTTTTCATATTTACAATATTAAATGTGATCTTGATTTTCATTTGTCGTTAATTTTTTCATTTTCATTTTCATTTGTCGTTAATTAAACGGTTAATTAAAATAATTTAACCATTTTAGGAAACTTAATAGCCACATAATCTTAATTTTATACTTTTAGCAAAATCCTTTTCATTTTTCAATATATATATTTCCCAGATGTAATGCACTAATGCTAAAAAACAAAACCCTGCAGTGAAGTGTCTTGCTCAGGGCTACAGTGATTCTAACGGATATCTATAAAGCTCCAGTTCATTTCTCTATAACCGTGTTAAGTAATATTGATTATGTCCACTCACAGCTGCAAAATGTGTTACTCTTGCAGTGGTTCACACAGCCAACACTAGCACTGAGAGGCACGCACCCCCAGAGATGACACACACACTGTCACACACACCAGTTCAGGCATCGCTTTCAGAGGGATCACTGAATCGGACCAACTTGCCCGCTACATATCATGGTAACTGCTTTGCCTCACTCTTTCTCATCCTGTCTCTTCCTCCTTCGTCGGACACAGGTAATGGAGTGAAATTGATTGAACTGATCTCTGTGAGATCTGTGTTGTGTCCTGCTGAGGGCTTTACACTGTTATTACTGTTTCAAGTGCTTTATTACCTGCTGTTAGCTGGACTAATTAAATCTGCGCTCTTGTTTTCTCAATTTAATGGGACCCAGTGCGTACACATGGAAAGTTAATAGATAATTTGCTAAGACCTTGTTGTTGTTGATTCTTGATCATTAACCAAAAATCTTATATCCTGGTATAGTTAACTGCATATCACACTCACAATATAAGTATGTTTTGCTGTAATTTATGATGTTGGTAGTTTGCTAAGTTAGTAATCGTTTAAATTTATAGTAATAGTAGTTTGATAATAGCTGAAATTTGAAGTAATTATTAGTAGATAATAGTTGTTTTTTTTTTCTTTTTTTTTTAGTAAATGACAAATTATGGTACTTCATCTCATTTGATAATTTTCTTTTTTAATTGTAAACTTGATGAAGGGCACTCAAAAATATTGTTTAATAGCATCACATTACTTAAAAAGTAACTAAATAATTATTATTCTGTTTTTTTTTTCAAACTCATACAGAATCATATAAATAACGTAAAGCATTCTTGTAATGTTTCTGCATATATTTACAAAAAAATAACCAAAAAAAATCAGTTCTGTTTTTTTTTTTTTTTTTTTTAGTGGACTCCGCAGCTGAGCCCGGCCCAGGAGAAGACGCTCTGTCTCGGATCCGCCGCCTAATGGCGGAGGGAGGAATGACAGCCGTGGTCCAGCGGGAGCGCAGCACTACAATGGCTTCCATGGGCGGCTTTGGAAACAACATCGTGGTCAGTCATCGGATTCACCGTGGCTCACAGACCTCTGTCAGGACAACTCAGGTGGGAAACCCAACCTCGGAAATGCCTGCTGGACTCAGTATCTCGACTCTTTTTCACACCGAACCCTTGGTAGACTCTCTAGACGCTCCTGGGCCGTCAGGGTCCAGCGGTGCCCCACTTCCATCACCATTTACAACTCGTGCTGAGGGCACTGGGACATCTCCGACGGTTGAGACAGACTTGTTTGGTGATGGTCAAGCTGACGATATGCAGCACCACCCATCAGCGAGCGGTTTGGATATGTCCAACCGTAGCAACAACAATAACAATGACCATAGCAACAGCTACAGTGAAAGCCGGAGCCGAGATTACCCTGATGACCTGTACGGCAGATAGTCTTAAGTCTGGTTTTCACAGAGACAAACATCTCAACTGGTCACCATGGTGCTGGAGCATTTTGTGGTGGACCCTTTGTTACACATTGAACATAGCATTTAGGGTGGAGCCACTGAACTTCCCGCCTCAGTTCTGACTCCTCCCACTCTGGCCTTATTTGGGAATGAATGAGTGCCAAGTTTTTCATGGCATCTCCTCAACCGGGAGATGCCAGCCTCACTTTTTTTTTTTTTGGGTCAAAACAACAGACTCTCGCTTTGGGGAAGCATCATTATTGCACTTGCGAGTTGCACTTAAGTTATAATTTTTCTTCCTTTCAAGGTTGAGACATTTCATCATTCCATGAGAGAAAGGGCATCATACTTGAATCCTTCCCGTACTTCAGTTACGGTTTAACACGGTTGTAGTTAACCACCCTTTCAAGCTCTAGGAAAAATCATCAGCCAATAGAAGTGCCAGATGAGGCTGGGGGCGTGTCCTTACGATTCCTATGGATCCCATAGGGTCTGTTGTCTTCAGGACATTTCGGTTTGAGGAACCGTAAAACAGTACAGACTCTTCAGAGCTAAACACTAACTCACACAACATCCTCTAACGGTTTTTGTGTTCATATTCAGAGATTATGCTTGACGTGATTGTTTTCTTTTCTGTGTGCGATAATGTGACTTTCAGTGGTCGAGTCATTCAGTTGATCGGTATAACAACATCTGCTTTGAAGTTCTCAGACTGGAAAGACTCGCCCGCCTGAGCGTGTGTCCTACTAAACTTCCAGATGGCGAATTTAATGATGGTTTTTAATTTGAATTTATTTATCTGTCAATTGAAATATACACTTCTGAAAGCATGTCATCTGTAATTGTCCGTCGGATAAAAAGCAGTTCGGGAACCCTCGAGCAGGTTCAGATCTCTCATATCTGCATGTGTGTCCAATGCCAGAGCTTTTGTACATGGAGGCAGGCTGAAGCTGAATGCGACAGGCGGGGCTTGAGCAAATTAGCACGTAGGCTGTAGAACGCACAAGCGCATCAAGTGAAATTTTGGTACACTGAGCAGTTTTTAATTGGGCTTTTATACATTTGTGACCGTCAACTTGTGCGTAGGAGTCCATTCACAATTATCGTTGAAACTATTGCGATTTAACATTTAAACGGAACACTTTTTGCGCAATTTAGCCATTAATTCACCTCAAATCAGCTGATTGGTCGACTGTTTCATACTATTCTACCAACTGCAAGAAGCCTCTCGCGACGTGTAGGAGACAAATGGCAAGCGATTGCACTTAAGCGCCATTTTCTCCTTCACCGAGAACAACGTTACAGACAATAAAGCAGACATATCTCTATCACAGATCTGGATTATAAGCGATAATCACTCTTGAATAACACATAATAGAGAATTTCTTGGGCACTGGACATTTAGGATAGAAACGGCCCGATCTGCTCAAACACTGCTGAGAGTCACTGACGACGGGCACTGTCTGTATGTGTGGATGTGTATGTCTGTGTGTCCTCCACTGAACCTAGAGAGTTTTATTATAAATAAATGTAGCTTTGTAAATGTAGAGATGATAAACCGAGAAGAAAAAAAACTTTAAATCCATATTTCATGATGGGGTTTGTTTGTTTTTTTTAATGACACATTTGCTTTGTGAGCTCTATCGTGCTTGTTTAGATTCTCGTGTACGATTGGTCAACTCTAGCGATTTTGAATTGTTGATACATTTGCATACGCACAGGCCTTTCGTTAACAAGCATTTCTAAAAAATATCTCCCTCTGCTTTTGTGTACAAGATTTTGTTATTTTAGCTGCTTGGCTTGAATTAGTAGCTTGCTTTTTTTTTTTTTTTTTTTTTTTTTTTTTTTTTTTTAAAACTCATCCATAATCATATAAATAACGTAAAGCATTCTTTTAATGTTTCTGCATATATTTAAAAAAAAATAACCAAAAAAAATAAGTTCTGTTTTTTTTTTGCTTTGTTTTTTTTTTTTTTTTTTTTTTTTTTTTTTTTTTTATGAAGTCCCCAGTAGGAATGGGTTGTGTTTTGTTTATAAATGTAAGGTTCTATTGGATTGTGGTCTCATGGCAAACATTGGCAGCTGAGGAACCTCTCGGAAACCACATACCCTTTGGTGTTTTTCCATGAGTTCAGTGCCTTGGAGAATCTTCTCCTTACTGAACCACAAAAGCCGTTCTGATGTGCGACAAAACCAGAATAGCTTCTTCATAAGCCTTTTGACTGTTGAGTGTTTTAGTTGTTGGTAGAAATATTGGTAAATCTGAAGTCTGGTTGTGTTGACTGTCATTTCGATTATTTATTTTACCCTTCGTGTGAATGCAATGCAATCCTGATTTTTAAAAATGCTACTATGATAAGAGAGAAGGACCTTTTTATGTTGTACTCCATCAAGGACACACCTTTCCCTGTTTTGTTTTTTTTGTCATTTCTGACCACATGCACAGCTTATTTTTATGAAGTCGTTTCATGCAGGGCTTGTTTTAGACTTTTAGGCCTCCCGACAATTCATTTGTTCTGACGAGAATAGCTGACGGCGACTGAAAGTGTGACATTTTAAAAACTGTAATTGTGTTCTTGTTGGATGTGTGGTTATGTATATGCTCTCACTGCTGGATCGGTACCTTAGCTGAAGTCATAACGGTGGAAAAGACCAGAATTCTCTCTAGCTTCTGACCAGACAAGAGGGACGTGTTGTTATGGCTTACCATAAATGTGTAGTTGGTTCTTTATTTAGTGCAAATGAGGATTAGGTGTTGTAAAAGAATTTTGTGGGACACCAAAGATCCTGTGGTAATGGCGATTATGAGAGTTTTAATAAAATGGGAATATGGAAATTAATTCTGTTGTTGTTTTTAATTATTTTTATTTATTACTATACAATGCATTTCACATTTTTGTATAATATCAGTTAAAAAAAAAAAGACTTGCATTGAAGTAATGCATTCCTTTAAAGATGTGCAGTAAAAAAATAAAACCTAAGAAAAAAAACAAAATAAAGTATTCACTGTCATGAAAATTTCCCCCAAGTTATATTTTTGTTATTTAGAATATTAATTTTTTTTTATTTAAATTTGTACATTTTAGGTTAAGCACATTTTGTTCCGAATTCACCTGAAATCTTTTTTCAATAAAATAAATATAAATAAACAAGCAAACATCGGTAACAAAATATGGTCATAAAGAGATTTTTAAGAAAAATAAGCACATTTTTCTCATTTTTTTTAATGTATAATTAAGGTTCTTCTAGTTGTTCTATATTATATCATATTGCATTGTTTTGTGTGATACTTAAAATATTATAATAGAATCATAATAGAATTAAAAAGATGTGAAACAGCTGTGGAGCTTCATTACAGGTCAGGTAATTAGATTCCATCCCTTATGTAACCGCTGCCTTCCTCTTTAGATGACAGGAACTGCATTAAGCATACATGCTTTAAAAAGGCAGCATGGTACTAGGAGGAATTCAGCAGTAATACGATCGTTCCACAATACTTTGATCTTCCAGTAAATTTAGTGTGTTGATGCAGCCTAAAGAGGTTGGATGACTTGTTCCTGGTTATGTATTTGGAAGGTGAAGATGGGTGTTACTGTTTGAGGAATTAAAAGTCCTCCCAGTCGTTCTCTCATACAGACGGAGCAGGAGATCATGGAGACTGGATCTGTTCTTTTCTCACGAGACTTAGAGTGGTTCGTTTTTAACGGTAAGTTTGCTGATTGCATCATGTTAGGGTCATAATTTATTTGTTTGATTTTATATCTTCAATTTCATGTGCAACTAATTAGAATTGTGTATTTTTAGTACTATGTACTGTCTATAGAGTACAATTACAAGTTGTTTGCTCATACGGAAAGTTAAACACACCTCTTCATTTATGATGAATTTCCGTTTTCTTGACTCAGGCTCTTCCACAAGTTCCTCCATCATGCTCAACCGTAGCATGCACAGCCCCTTGCCCGAGGAATCATACTTGGTATCGGGAAGACCGCGTCGTGCATTAGGGACTTTAGGGGTTGTCGTCATCATTCTTATCACTAGCTGCATCAGCCTGCTAACAGTCCTGGGCAACGTCTTGGTTCTGCTTTCGATCAAAGTCAACCGCAATCTCCGAACCATCAACAACTACTTCCTTTTTAGTCTTGCTTGTTCGGACCTTATCGTTGGTGTTTTCTCCATGAATCTCTACACTGTGTATGCCGTAAAGGGATATTGGCCTTTGGGACCGCTGATGTGCGATTTGTGGTTGGTTGTGGATTACGTGGTGAGTAACGCCTCTGTGATGAACCTCCTACTGATCTGTTTTGACCGGTATTTCTGCGTGACCCGGCCTCTGAGTTACCCGACCAAGCGTACCGCAAGGTGGGCTGGGGTGATGATTGCTGCTGCTTGGTTACAGTCTCTTCTTCTCTGGGCTCCAGCTATCCTGCTTTGGCAGGCTGGGAGGGACATGAGCAAGGTCCCAGAAGGACAATGTTACATCCTCCTCCTCGCGAACCCTGCCGTAACCCTGGCAACCACTATCCCAGCGTTCTACATTCCTGTTGTAATAATGATGGTACTGTACACGAAAATATCCCTGGCCAGTCAGAGACGGGTTCATAAGATGAAGCCTGAATCCGCAAACCTGCTTGATCGGTCTAAGACGAGTGGAGGAACGTCAACCGCCAACCCTGACCTAGTGAATGACATTAAACCGGATAACTCATGCTCATTTAAACGAGATTCAAAGCTTGTTAGAATGAAACGACTCTTTTCTGTAGAGTTCAGCAAGACTGATGACTCCTTGGATTCAAGTCCTGATGCTTCCATGGAAGAACGAGGGCTGGAAGCAGAAACCTCAAGACCAAGAACCTTGACAGAGTGTGTGGAAACTAGTAGGACAACGCAACCTCACTGTTTTCAAAACCATACTACCATTCAGGTTGAAGGTCAAGCGTCCCAAGTTGTCTCCAAGAATGCCAGACGGAAGGCTCTGAGAGAGAGGAAGGTGACAAAGACTGTCCTCGCAGTTCTTCTGGCCTTCATTGTTACTTGGACGCCTTATAGCGTTATGGTCCTGATCGGTACCTTCTGCCGTTGGTGTGTCCCTGAAATTCTGTGGATGGTGGGTTACTTCATGTGCTACGTCAACAGCACGGTAAATCCAGTGTGCTACGCACTCTGTAACGACACCTTCAAAAGGACCTTTAAGCAACTGTTGATGTGCAAGTTTAGAAATTTGACATTAAAATAAGTCAGGCTTCTGGCTCTTATTAATGACTCCTGGCCAACCAATGAGGAACCAGATTCGCTCTGATGTTTTGTGACTGTGAAGCTGTTTTACTAGAGCCAAAAGTAAAAAAGTGGAGTTGGTCGAGGTATTAGCGTTTATCATGTTTCTGATAATGTGCGCATAGTGTGCCCAATTTGACGTAATTGTTTGCGAATTCTTATGGCGAGGGATTCTTATTTTGTTGGCATGTTTATCAGAGCCAAAAGTGTAAATAAAGTACTTTTCTGCTCAGATTGCACGCTTTTTTTTCAATGTATCGCAAAGTCAATACATTGGTTTTTATTTATTGTGTGGTAGTTGCTTACTAAAGTGAGAAGTAAAAATAGACATGTTTGTTAAGTTGTTTATTTATCATGTCGCTGTAATTGCGTTTGTTCTACGAATTGTATTGAAAGTTTTTTTTTTATTGTTACATTTATGCAAAATGGGAAAAACCAAACAAACTTGAGTAAATCGTAATTACGTTCTTATGGACATTGCATTGTGTTCTATGCAATTGTGAAAACATACCACTTATTGTTTATAACATTACTAAAATTTCAAATGTACTACTATATTGGCGTCACCAAAGTAATTTTTCCAGGTTTGTGCCTTTTGAATAATAAATGTGTAAACTTTGTTTTTAAAAAAAAGCACCAGAAAATATTATTGAAAATACACTTTCATTTATTCACAACCTGTAGAAGTAATCAGTTAGTGGTGTAAATTTGATGTACATCCATCAAATCTAAAACATAAACATTTATAAACACATACTTTATATAGGCCTTTACTTCCAGGAGCGACGTTCGTTTAAGGATTCATTCGGTTTGCTGTAATTTACAAACACTTTGATTTAGGGGCATAATTAGGCTCTCACCAATTTTTCTCTTTAGTACAGACAATTTGTTAGACAACAGATTTGCTGCGGCCATGTTTTATACATGCAAAGTCAATTACAATTAAAAATTTGCTACAGAGATCAAATTACAACATCATAGACACATACATTTACTAATTACAAAACAAAGAAAGTGGAAATAAAAACAATAGGTAGGGCTACAGTTTGTTTTCTTTTTTCCTCTCAGCATTCACCTTTTGGAGGATTTGGGAGTGTCACATAGGAATGTACCACTGAGTGGGGAACGGGGTTGTTGGGGTGGTCTTCCAAGTTAGTTTTCCTTCCCTTTTCCTTTCTTCTTCTCGCCTCCCTTGGGTTTGGGGGTCTTTGGGGTGCAAGGTTTGGACACTTTAATGGTGGTCTGGCATTCCGCGTTGAACAGTGCCTTCTTCAATGTCCCAGACCTGCTTCTGGTTCCTGTAGTAGTGTCACATTCGGCCCAACGCCCAAACTTGTACTTGCAATCAGCTAGAAAAAACAAAACGAGAATAAACTCGACTGAATGGCCTGTCTAAATGGATTTTAATTTGATTCAGTGTATTCATATACAGTAAATCTTACCACCGAAGTCTTTCTTCCAGTTGCATGGGACTTTGCACTTGGTTTTCTTTGTCTGTTCGTTGCAGGTCGCCTCCCGAATGCCGGCGCCACAGTCGCCACTGTTGGGCACGCATTTCCCATACTGCCATTCGCTGCACTCCGCATCTGCTTTGGGCTCTTTGCCCTTTTCTGTCTCAAAATAGAGAATGATGATTAATGATATCACACCAAAAGAATGAAGTCGTTTTGTTAAAAATAAGAACCTTTTTTCTTCATACTGGCTTCTGCGGTGATCATCAACACCACCAGCAGCACAAGTGCTATAGAGAATAAACTCCGCATTCTGGGGAACAAAAATCAAAATACAGCAATATTAATATCAGTTAAATTATGTAAATGCACAAGCAAATCTAAACATACATCATTTTAATATTTTTTAATGTACTATTAAAATTTAGAATTGGTCTGTGCTTTTGTCTTTTTTTTTTTTTTTTTACAATTTTATTTATATGTGTTTAATATTTTAATATAGCTTTCTTTTTTTTCCAGTTAAAATTTTTATCATTTTAACTTGTTTCAGTGAGCTTCCAGGGCGACATTTCAAAATTTCTAATTTATTTCAGCTTTAATTAAATTTTAAAAGATATGTTTTGGTCAAAAGCAGCACCAGCATCACATCTGTTTGTGTTTTTGCTCTACATTATATGCTCTACGCATGGAATATTTCATATACATACCCCAACATAAATACATATTATGTTGTATTTATGCCATTAAAAAACGTACATATCTAATAAATGTATTATGTTTGTTCCTTTGTTGTGTTTTAGGTTGCTTTAATTAGCTAAATTGATATTTTCAAACCGTTTAAGTGGAATTAGTCTGTTTGAAAGGTCCTCTCAGAAACACCAAAATCAGGTAATAACACATCAGATATGAATGTTTTCCCTGTACCGTCTAAATATACACAATGTCCTCCGCCATCCTAGCAGCTCACTGTGTGACTCCATATAAGAGCCTCTATATTTTCCTCTTTCCCCGAATAAAAAAAAAAAACACAGCACTTCTCCTTTTCATTCTTTTCCTGCCTCCATTAAAACAGGCTCCTTTCACGGCGCAGCCCGCGGCACGGCTCCATTCTTCAGTCACTCATAAATGTGAAGGGCTCCTCGGGGTCGGACTTTTTGTGCGAGGAGAAACAGCGGTCGGCAGGGGTCCCCCGCCTCCCCTCCCCTCCTCTCCTCAGCCTCCGCGGGGAGAGAGGCCAAGTACTCAAAGACCTTCAGCTGGGCCTTAGAGGAGCCTGATTCACTGGCTCCGAACAAAGCAGGATCTCGCCCGTTTTGCTTCCCTCTCTGAAAGGACCTGAACACAGATCCCATGCTGTGTCTTGAGGAGGAGGGGAGGGCCTCCGCTCGACTCCTTTGAATGTAGGCCTATTTGCATTGGAGGACAAAACCCGCTCTGTTGATGCAAGAGGGGATATGGGATGCTGCCTTTGATAAACGCAGAACTGGACATTTTGAAAACTTCCTCAAGGAGCACAAAGTTCACCGTCGACCGCGTGACACCTCAAAGCGCAGGCTCTCTCGCGTCTGAAGCTTGGCGTTCCGTCGGAATTGAATCGCAAGGCAAAGGCCTGATGTTTCTGATTTGGAGAAGTGGGTCACCAGTTGCTGGCAGCAGGTCCCTCTTTGGCACTTAACAGAGCATCGTTTCCGTGACAGCGTTAAAACGCCCTTGCACACCAAAACACAAACTCCACGACTCTTTTACAGCATGATTGCAACTATTTAAAGCGACATCCGCCATTATTCAACTCTAATAAACAACTTGGCTATAGTGTCGCCGTTCCATTTCATTAACGATAGCTATTGGTGTCGCCGTCCAATTAAAACTAATTTTGACGCTGTTATATTAAACTCATGAAATACTCGTGCTTTACGTTGAACGCGTATTGACGTTCAGCGCGTTTGTTATTATGGCACGGTGCGCCCATACGCCTGCTTTCATATATCATGTCATAGATCTCATCATAAACACGCCCAAACATTATTATGAATATAAACGCATTCTACTATCGCACTAAAACGCAGATAAAAATTATAATATAAGCATATCCAAATAAATCTGATAAATCCGGTTAATCGCAGATATTTGAATTATTTATCACCCACTAGAAGGCTATTATTCAAACGCGCGGCGTCGTGATACGCATCGACTGCAGTATAATAATAGGAGTTGTTGGGTTATGATGATGGTTATGATGATGATGTACTTGCCTTATTGCTGTGAATATGATGCTGTGCTGTGAGCGTGTGTCAGTGTTCAGCTCTCTCTATGATCTCTCCTGCTCTTTGTGTTTCTCCGAACTAGTTTGAGCTGGTCGCATAGCTGTGCACTTACACTCACCCCCACTCTCTCTCTCTCTCTCTCTCTCTCTGTCTCTCTCTCTCCACGTGATCTATCTATCTATCTATCTATCTATCTATCTATTATTTTTTTCTGTTGCAAAGTATATTTATACAGATGTCTGCTGGTAAAAATAAAATAACATCTAATGTAATGACATTTTTGCAATTGCAGATACATACAACTGATACATTTAAATAAATTAAAATGTATTTACTTTTACATATATTTCTTATTTTTGCCTCCTGTTTATACACAAATAAATACATTAAATGTTTTTTTGTTTCTTTTTTGCAGATTATTTTGTACTTATTTTTGCAATTATTAAATAAAAAATATTGCAATTATATATACATGAAACAAATAAATAAACCAAATCATAGTAATAACGCAAAATACGATTATGCAAAGACATTTTTCTTTTTCAGTCATTTATAACAATTTTCCAAATATGTAAGTCGCTTTGGATAAAAGCATCTGCTAAATTACTAAATGTAATTTTTTCAGATTTAATTTTTCCCTCTTATAATAAATGTTTTACACATTTTATGTATATTGGTAGCCTAAATAAATAGATAATGTATTTATTCTGAAACAAATAAATATATGATAAAGCAAGATGAGGAAAATACATTTATCTTGTCAGCTTTTATTTATACTGTTACTTATCCTTGGTGTTATAAATATTTACCATGTACTCTAATATAATGCTTTTTTTCCTTTTCTTTTTTGCCAGTCTCTTTCCTGTTGTACAATGAATCTATTTTATTTAGTTGGCTGAATATTTTATTTGTTTCTTCTAATATTTGATTGTAGATTGTAGAATATCTAAAAACATTTTGAATAATTATTGTTTTTAGTTTCTCTTCCTACATTTGATTTTTAAACTTAATTTTTTTTTACTCTGTCCATGTCTTTTTAAGCGCTTTGAATTGCCATTGTGTCTGAAATATTCTATATAAATAATCCAGTCTATTCTGCATATGACATAATACCATTTCACCAATGGTTCTCTGCTCAGATGAGTTTGCGTGATCTACCAAATTTAAAAATAAGCCGAGGTTGAACTGAGGTTAAAGTAATTTCAAAATACATTTACGTCCCTTCCCTATACACTCCAGAAATGGAGCTAGTGCAGGAGAGAGAAAACAATAAGCTTATCTCCGAAATGATAAATGAGTCACAAATGTCAACACATCCATCACTGCCGGTAACTCATTCAGACATAAAGACCTCCTAGAGAGAGGCAGAGTTCAACATTATACACAGTTTACCACCCGGCGATCCAAGACCTGAAAAAACACCAGCGCTGTGCAATAAGAGAACGAGAGAGTAATGACGTATGCATTAACATGTTTTAAAGTCTTTATTTCTTTTTTCCCCCCCCAAGTAGACAGTAACAAGAACAAATATATGACTTCTCCTCTAACAAAATTCTTATCTACTCTTATAAATAAAGCATTATCTAAGTTCATATCACATACCTTTATATCAGAACAGATTGTTCACACATTTTTAAAATGTTTGACGGATTATGTACACGTATCATCTATTTGGAATTGCATAGCAACTCATACAAAGCACTGACAAAATACATATTCTATCATAAAGACGTCTCACCACAAACACACTATGGCAATGCTGACAACACGGCGTTGTCAAATGGCTGCTTTGTAAAAAGACCAGCTTTCCTGTCTCTTTTATTATTCAAGCATTTAGTCAATTGGACACATACATAAAGTGACCTGGTTGAATACACAAGAAGTTAAACCGCAGACAATGATATAAATATATGTAACTCTGTTACCCAGCCGTTTGTCACTGAAAATGTGATTTATCATCTAAAAACTCTACCAGAAGAATTTTCTGTGTCCTTAACATGCTCTTTAGAAATCCTGTAAAGAACCTAAAATCACACTGGTGCAATAAAATGTTCATTTAAAAGTACAGCAGTCAGTGCAAGCGATCAATGCTAAGAGATACGATCCCATTCCTGAAGGAAACTTCATTCAATTTAGGCCAACATTTATGGTCATAAAATAACCAAAGGCAAATCTATTGACTAAGAAATGATTACAGTTTATAATATATTGTGAATAGAGAAACCGATTTAATGCTAAGGTAGTAATTAATGGAATGTTTTTTTTTTTTTTTTTTTTACGAAATTCAAGCATTTACCACAAAGAGAGAAACTGGCCGTAAGCAACAGCTGAGGAAGCATTCTTAAATGCAGGAGGCTATGAAAACAATGTCTATCTCGAATCAGAAGAAACACGTAAAGTGGAAGCCAAGCTAAAGGAAGTTTCCAGTGGACTAAAAGGTTTTTAGATATGCATTTAGAAATAATTCAGAAACGTTAATATTATGTAATCAGCAAAGCAGCAAAAACCTCTCCCGTAAATCTCTCATGAGGTTTGTCTGGTTTTCTTTATAGTAGTTTTGTAAAAGCCACTTTCATACATGGTATTTCAGCCTGAATTTTGCACATTGAGTCCTAAGGAGCTGAGCGGTGCGGTTTTGCGTAGCCCTAAAATCAGGACGTGACATTGCAAACTCATGCATTCTGAAACATGATACAAACACTGTCTTTTTGGCATTACAATCGATATAGAGAGAGCAACAAACTATCTTCCGCACACATGCTGCCTCGTAGTATCCCTAACATGTGGCCGCACCGGATAAACCAGCCATGGGAGAGGGCAGATAAGACTCTGTGGTTTGGTGGCGGACGGAAAGGATGGTTCCGGAGGCCGGTCACACAGCCGTCTCATGGTCCTCCCTCTGGATCATCTGGTGGTGTTGTCGGTTTTCTAGGTATGCAGCCAACTCCATGTCTTGAGCTCTTTCTGCAAACATCTTAGGAGTTTCACCCTGCAGAATGACAGAAAGATATTTTTTAATTAATTCATTAGATTTCATTCCTTGCAATAAGTTAAACTGATGCTTGCTAAAATTATTGAATAAACTCTATAATATAATATAACATAATATATAATGATAATGTAAGATACTGGAAAGAACTTAGTTCTTAATTAATTCTAAATACAAATAAATATCTTGAACACACGTAATAGTAATTTATTGTTAAATTAATAGGCTAATACACGTTTAAAGAAGTTTTTTTAAAAAGCGCATTTTAATATTTCAGAATCCGTGATGTCACATTGTCAAAAATATTTGCATATGACCGCCTCCAGAGTAGCACATTGGCGAATAGTTATGCGTCATAGCACCGTAAGCCCCGCCCACTGGCGAAGTTGAGTGCCTGTCAGTGTGCATTACTTGTCTACTAATTCAACGACCTGGAGGCAATTATTCTGCTTATACTACGGTTGCCACCTCGATCAGATATATATCACATATATTATTTCAAGGTATTAGTCAGTTTTTTTGTACTTAAACACTATCGTGAGTAGGATTATTTCTTCCGCATCTCATCCAAAGCCTCCGTTGTTAATTCCAAAACGCCATTAGACCTATAACGGAGGCTAGCTTGAACTGTTGATAGCAGACTAATGGAGTTAATAGATAAGTTATGTGTGTGTGTGTGAGAGAGAGAGATGTGAATTACAAGTCTGTGCATCTCTCAAAAGTGTTCGGCTAAAACAGCGCTGTTGTTACCTCGCTTGTGAGAAGTCAAGTTGTTGTTTTTTTTTGTTAAGGATAAAGTCGTCAGAGTAAATTAGCGCTAACAACATTAGCGCGTATGTTAGTGTGTGCGTCTCTGAGGAGAGTGAACGGGAGAGATTGAGTATTTAGTCAGCCACCAATTGTGCAAGTTCTCCCACTTAAAAAGATGAGAGAAGCATTTAATTTTCATCATAGGTATACCGCAACTATGAGAGACAAAACGAGAAGAAAGAAAATCCAGAAAAAAACATTTTGAAAGAATTTATTTGCAAATTATCCTGGAAAATAAGTATTATTTGTTTGGCCAGTGTCGTGGGTTTTGAGGGATTTTTTGTGGATACTGTTTCAAAACACTTGTATGCAAGGTTGTGGTGATACTTTTTAAGGCAATGACATTAGCCAAAAAACAACAACATATGACTACTTTTAAGTGTTTAAATCATCCATAGAAATGTTAAGAAATAAGGTCCATGTGAATGTTCTCACCCGTAGATCTGTCTTCATGAGGGATGCTCCGGCCTCCACCAGGTAATGGCAGATTGTTCTCTGGCACAATGCAGCTGCCTTATGCAGGGCCGTCTCCCCTCTGAATATATAACACAGAGAAACACCTCCTAACCATTAATGTCCATCAAAACTAGCTCCTTTATCCCTTTCACCGCAAATTAAATGGAATAAAAGATGGCATAGTGGCTCCAGCATTACTTACGTTGATTTCTCTGTTACATCCAGGATGCAAGCAGGAGCTGTTCATCAAAAACAGTACAGGATAATTAGAATTGAGATGCAAGTCAAAAGTCCAAAATCCAAAAATTAAGCTCAACCGACTCACAATTATCAATGATGTACTTCACCATCTCTTTACTGCCTAAACCAATTGCATGATGGAGGAGGGTGCAGCCAAAACGGTCCTGGACCAACAGGTTGGCTCCGCCTTCATGCATCTGAACCAGCTGAGAACATGAACGACCAGAAAAGAGGTCCATGAGGTCTGGTAACACAGAGTGCTAATGTATGATATTGCTGAAATAGCCAAAAATACCTTTTCGAGGTTGCCAGACTTCACGGCATCAAAGATCAAACTGACTGATTCTGAAAGACATTGAAAAAATATGAGTGCATTTATTGTGTCAAATTGCACTTAGAAATTGTAGAAAATGCATGAATATGTGATCATATATTTTATTAAATTAAATTTTATAAAATACTAATACTAAATAATAATTATATATTTATAATATAATTTATTAATATTTTAAAATAAATAAATACAATGTTTAATAAATTAAAATTAAATTGCTTATAATATCCAATACTCTGAAAAAACATTGATAAAAAATATATTAAAATTGATTTTATAAAATGAGCACTTTTTGTGCTATACTGGTATATTGCAAAATATATTTTAACGTTGTATAATTACAATAATTAGTTTATAATAATATATAATTTTATTGTACTAAATAAATATATATATATATATATTTTAAATAATTTAATACAATTAACTTATGAAATTTTAAATTATTATAATGCAACTTTAAACTATATTACGAAATAACAATTTAATACAATAAAAGTATTCATAGTTTTCCATTTCATCCAGAGTATTATTACATAGTATTTATTTATTTAAAATATATTATTAATAAAACAAACTATTATAAATATTGGTATAAAGTTGTATTATAATTAAATAAAATCATATAATAGTTCATTGTATTAAATAAATGTTACAATACACACACACACGCACATAACACACACATACATACAGAAAATGTGTGTACCTTGATCACTGTCATTCCAGCCTGAATCTAACCTGTGAAATTAAAATGGAATATTAATACCACAATTCATAATCAAAACCAACTACATCTGTGTGTCTCACCAGCGATGATTATTAAATATTGTATGTACCTTGGCACATTCACTGAGTCCTCATCAAGTGTGTTTGAACGATTCGAATTCTTAATTTTTGCTCCCCTCCTTTAAAATGAAAGACATTGGGCAAAGACAAGCTTATGTAAGATATTAATTTAAAAATGGGTCTTCTGCCCCCCCTCACTGACACTGTGTAATGGTATATTTTAAAGTACCATAGTATTATTGTGCCATTGTAGTGTACTTTTGTTGGAGATGGGCACTGAAGAGCCTTTATTAAGCACATGGAATCATGGGATGGATAACTTTGTTAGCTTAGTAATGATGTTTGCTATAAAAAGGCATAATCATGTTGCCATGGAAACAATCAAAGCTTTGGAAGTGAATGTCTGAATTCGACCACAAAGTGCTCAGTTTGATATGTACCTGTACAAGCCTGGCTTTGTGGGAGTCTCTGGATCACTATTTTGTACGTGTGTGTCGCTATCCATGTTAGCCCTTTCCGTTTGGCCTTCAGCATGCGTCTGGTGAACCCTGCGAGAGCATGATGGGATAGACAGACAACAGAGAGGATGATGTGTTTACATGCTGTGGGGGGCGGGAAACTCATTGTTTGTGAGATGTGTATAATTTACTGTAACAGAACAAGCGCTACAATGAGGTCTGACAGATGGGATGTGTTTTTTCAGCGATCTGCTGTGCGTCAGGCGGGGGGAGGGGGAATGTAAACACAGATAAATGAGTTTTTAATAGCAGGGGCCTTTATGAGGGACTGTCCTGTCCTGGATGGACTCACATTTGAGTAACACACAGATTTGTGCTCGCTCACAGGAGACTTTGGCACTAAAATGTTGCTGTCTCTCACTCTCTCTGTCTCGCCATCAGATGTGCACGCAAATACACAGACTAAAAGACTTCCCCTGAGGAAATAGACTAGAGCAGAAGAGCAACTGTCATTTTTTTTTTTAAAGGGAAGGAACACATTCGGTTCATTTAGTGTTATGTATTTACCGCACACACAAAAGCTTCAGATATGTTTGTATTTGGGACATTCTGAAATTCATGTTCATTTTTACTTAAAATGTTTTACTAATACAATTTATTTGTTTGTATTTTTATATAATAATAGGTACATGGATATATGTATTTATAATGTAATATTACAGTAATATTGAACATATAAAATACGTTGTATAAAATAAATATAATAATATAAAATAAATGTATGCATATATAAATATAGATAGATAGATCTAGATATAATACATATTTTGATAATAAATGATTCAAATCTCTTTTTAACATTTTTAAAAAAGACATAATATAAAATAGATTTTAATATATTTTGATATTTAAATAATTTAAGATAATTGTTATAATAATTATTAGTATTATACATTTTTAATTATAATAGTTTGTTGTATTAATATTTTGATTCTAATAAGTATTATATATGTATATTAAAATTAGTGACGTTAAGCAATTCATTGCATTGATCGCATTCAAAATAAAAGTTTGTTTCCATAATATATGTGCATACACTGTGTATAGTAATTATGTATATATAAATTCAAACGCATGTATATATTTAAGAAAAATATGTTTATATATTAAATATATTTTTAGATAATATAATAATATAAATACATAAATGTATATTTAAATATTTTCAAAATGTATACTGTATATGTGTGTATTTTAGTGCTGGGCAATGATTAATCGCGATTAATCGCATCCAAAATAAAAGTTTTTCTTTACATAATATATGCGTT
>JAUCMS010000055.1:4059270-4120629 GCA_032357445.1 Enteromius radiatus | reverse complement strand
CACAGTATATACAAATATATTATGTAAAGAAAAACTTTTATTTTGGATGCGATTAATCGCGATTAATCATTGCCCAGAACTAGTGTATTTATAAATACATAAATATACACAGTACACACATATATTTTGGAAACCAAAACTTTTTTTGGGATACGATTAATCATAATTAATCGTTGGACAGCACTAATTAAAAATTATTATTTTGTGAAGGAATTTTTTTTCTAGTGATTTCAGACTTTTAGACCACGCTATTTATTTATTGCTTGATATCTTTTTTTTTCACACTTACCAAAAAACACTGCAATAGGACTGCAGTACTGGCATAAGATGGTAATATCATGGTACTGGGAAATATTAACATATTCATATACCATGCTTTTCCCATATTACAGTCCAATAACACAATCATAATATTACCATGATACTGGTACTTTTTTGTAAGTGCATTCACATTAGTTGTGCATAATAAAGAACTTTCCAACTATTATGGATTCATGCTAAACCTATATATGTTTTGGCAAAATTAACAAGATTTAAAAGAAAAAAAATTTCAGAGGATATTCTCAGAAATTTCATGCCCACAGGCGAAACTAAACCTGCCTACGCATGTACTCTGCTAGCCGACTGTGTTAAAATCATCTGCCAGAGTAAAAAGCGACATAAAATTGCACCTTGAGGCTGTGCAGAAGCTGTTTGCAGACCTAACCACATGAGTTGATATAGTTTAACCAAACATTTTGTCATCTGAAGTGACTTGTTTCGATTTACCTGCACATTGGAGAAGGCCCGGCAGAGCAGGCAGGAAAAGCAAACTGGTCTGTGCTGTTGGAACATCCCCCAACAGTTTCCATCGCCCCTGGCATTCCAGGCGACGTGCCCACCGTCTCCTTGGTGACCAGCTCTGGGTCCAAGATGAAAAGCTCATCCTGAGAGATCTCCGTCACATAGTTTAGATGCTCCTGCAGAGATATGCAATGCAATGAAATCGGCACAGTGTGACATGCAACACAGACATAACATCAAAGTTGCCTTTCATCGGTACCTGACCGCGGTCTATTCTGTAGAAACGGTCTGCTGTAGTAGCTGTAAACAATCCAAGAACGGAAAAATCTGATTATGGGGTTTGCAAAGATCACGCTTGAGAGTTTTGGAAATGTCAAAAACAATGGATCACAAAAATAAGTCTAAGTTTCATGTATATAATTATAACATATTGTTTTAGATCAGTTCTGTGCTGGTTTTTTTATTGACTTGAAATGCTTTACTTACAATCCAGGAAGCACCATTTTGGTGAAAGCTTTGGCATGTGCAGTGTGTCTGTATTCACACCATCCCCCTCCTAAAGAGAGGAAAGGAAAAAAATACAAGTGAAAAATGGCTCCTGTCCAAAATGGCCTCACTGTGTGAGTTCAATTAGTCACAATGTGTTTTTCTGACTGTAATTGAACAGGAAGTCAACGTGCAATGGCTGTCACATGCTCATTATAACATGTTTGGCATGAATAGTGGTAATTATAGTGGAAAGGGACTCTTAAAAGTAAAATACATCATTTGTCTTTCAAAGATGTGTTAACGTCACCACAGGAAATTGATTTTGAGCTAAATTAAATGAAAAAAATTTTTATTTTCTTTCCAAGAGGTAGCATTAACACAGACATATTCTTATTTAGCCAGAAATGACTTATTTACTGCAACCCAGGTATCTGACTTACAAATGACTAAAACAATATTTTCAACAGCAACAACAAAAACTCTATTGGGGTGTTTTATGGCAAATGGGCGGAGTTGACAATAAAAGGGCTTGATGGCGTCACTGAAAAGGAAGGTTTTTTTTAGAGGTGGAGCAAGTTATTGTATTTTAATGAATGATTACTTTTTTGGGATAACATTCACAGATGAATCGTTCACAATAGGACAAGTAACATTCATTAAGAAGGTAAATAGTCAATTGTGATTTCATGTTGACATTACAGATCCTCCCCTTAACCTCTACAAATGAGGAAGGAGGTTGTAGCCAAATCGGCCCGTTGGCACGTTTCTATCCAGGATTCAACAAGCTGAAAAGCACCTCATGTAGCTTCTCGATATGCAGCCGACAGGTCTCCAAATCACTGTTTCCGGGAACTGTAATTATCCCCATAGGAATCGCTGAGAAGGTGAAAGAAAAGAGGAAAACACAGGTTAGGATCGCTTTAAATTAACCGGGAGTGCATGAGTAGGTTCTCAGAGCTGTGAAAAAGAGAGAGGAGATACTCACAGGCCTCCCTGAGCTGCTCCTTATCATAATGAAGAGCTTCATAATCATGCATGCTGATACGGTTCACCTGGATCTGCACTTTCTCTGTGATGGGCTGCTGACTACATCCATACAAGGAGAAAAGAAGAAATCAGATTTCTTCTAGGATTGAATGCCATTTAGACAGACAGACAGAAAGAAAGATAGACAGATAGATGTATGGATGGACGATGGACAGATAGATTAACAGATAGATGGACGAATAGATAGATAGACAGTCAGACACACAGAAAGATAGACAGATAAATGTATGGATGGACAGATGGACAACAGAGAGATAGATTAACAGATAGACGAACGGACAGACAGATAAACAGACACACAGACGGATGGACAGACGAACAGACAGGACAGATAGATAGACGGACAGACAGATGGATGGATGGAAGGACGGACGGCGGATGACAGGCAGATATATAAACAGATAGATAGATAGATAGATAGATAGATAGATAGATAGATAGATAGATAAATCGATAGATGATACTGACTCATACAGTTGTGGTAGAGAGATTCTTCTCTTGGTCTTCTGCAGCATGTTGGCCTGGTTCCTGAGGGTGATGCGGATGACGGATGGTGCCAGTCGGCAGGGTTCTCCGTCCACCTGCACAGGAATGGGCTTAAATGTTGTCAGTGTTACCTCCTGGCACTGATGAAGCCTCTCGCCATGTCCTCCAACCTGCAGCGTCGCCTGTAGAAAGAGAGCAGCGACATTTGGATGGATTCAAGGGCAAATGTAGAACAAATCCATTAAAGAACCAAAGCCAAAACTCACCAGAGAGGTCATGGTGAAGCCAATCACCTCAATGAGCCCGTCATCATGTTTCTGTGGGCCAAAGTCATTGTGCTCACTTGGGTTTCCCCATGGCGTCGTACCAGCGCAATATCTACAGAACATAATGCCCAGCTCAGTCAGGATAATCTTATTTTAATGAACTCTAGACTAGTTTCATGTGTCTAGATTATATTTCATCCTGGAATAAACATCATTTGGAACAGCGAATCTCTTTTTATAATGAGGTTTTCAGACCAAGCTTCCTGTCGTGGTTCGATGACATGAAATTTGATGTCACATTGTTGAAATGGTCCGACTGGCAACTATAGTGATGCTTCGTTTTTTTTTTCTCTCAATTGAAATTTTGTTTTGCCAAAATTAAGAGGATCTATATCAAATAGCACACAAATCAATACAAGAATGTACACAGGTTCCCTTAAATGTAAGTTACATAAAACGCTTTGCTCAGTTCTGTTTCAGGTCTGTTTACCTGGGGATGTTGAGGAACAAGAGGCACTGCAGTTTCATGTCCTGCACTTTACTAGTCAGGTCAGTACCATCACACTGCACAGGAAATAAGAAAAGCATATGAGGAAACACTGTATATATTTGTGCCATTATGTAAATTGCATGTGCTTATTTATTTACTGTTATCATAAGAACTTAATGTGGTGTAATATTGTTTTTACAGTTCTGTTTGAACTTTTTAGACGCTAATCAATAGTAATGACTTTATTGATATATGATTTATAAAATGTCTATATATATAAAATACATTTTATTTATATTTCCAGTTTCAAATACATTGGTTCAGATTATATAAACCTACCACAACCCTGATGTGTTTGGACAGATCTTTGGAGCTGCCACTCAAAAAGTCTGTGAAGGCTGTCTGCAGAGAAGCACATGTATTTGGCCAAACATTTCAAAAAGAATAAACTAAAATATCTACATGACTTTATCGGACAGGCACACTCACCCCTGCATAAAACATCTTATTGCGAAGTCGACTATTGAACCGTTCTGGTTTAGCTTCTGAGGAAACAAAACAATGTCTTCAAAATTTGAATCCTTTCACAAACCTTCACTTCATAAACCAGATTCAAATTACACGATAGAGTGAGCACACCTCTGCATTCGTGAAACTCCAAGGTCACGTGTGCATCAAATCCGAGGCTGAAGTAATTGTTGAAGACGTCAATGGGAAGCTGAAATAGACATGGAGAACTCATTAGATCCATTCATTCCAACACAAGACTTTATAAAAAATCTTTACACCCTCATTTTTGCTTGACTTTGTGGTGAAGCTAGAAGGATGGTGTTCTTCTGCTAAAGTCTAGCACCCTCTACTGGTGTCTGCTGACCTTGTCGGTCTGGTGTTCGTCCCTCTCCTCCTCGCTGGCCTCTAAATTGGCCTCCACGCTCAGGTTCCATCGGTCCAGTTGGACGATGTTGCCGTCTTCGACATGGGACAAGATCTTAGACACCGGTTCATCTGTGTAGCCCTGAAAGTCAACAAGTACACACATTGTAATAGTTACCAAATAATGGGGATATTTTCTTTTGTTATGCCACTCTAAGAATGTGTCAGCAGTAAAAATTACATTTAAACCTCATGCTGTAAAACAAAACTTGTAATTAAGTTTGAAGCTGAAACTTCATCTTATATTTGAACTAAGCTTTATTAGAACATTACAATCAAGAGTATTTAGGTTCGTACCCCGCCCCAGTTGAGAGTCCTGGCCAGGTCATTTCCTGTCCCAAGGGGAAGCACGGCCACGGCTGGTTGAGGGTTCAACTGGAGCTCATCCAGCACTGAGAGAATCCAGCCAACCTGTTCAAACAAAGCATAGAAATCACATGATGGACCCCATGAACTTCAGCATGATGAAATTAATTTACATTCAATGTCTGAGAGACTGTCTCGGATGAGTTAGTGTTATTTTAGTAGTGGTGTGTGATGCCTAATACATTTCAATTTGAC
The DNA here is from genome assembly GCA_032357445.1 of Enteromius radiatus. NCBI lineage: Eukaryota > Metazoa > Chordata > Actinopteri > Cypriniformes > Cyprinidae > Enteromius > Enteromius radiatus. Next base: position 4,115,574 of record JAUCMS010000055.1, on the reverse strand, counting down.
TAGAATCAGTTTCAAGTTGAGCGTGTCCAGCACATTGCGTTGTTGTAAAATTTGCATACTGTGCACATACTGAAACAGTATGAGCAGAAATGATATTACCCACCATCCGGTTTTCATCTAGATAAGAGCGCAGATATTTGACTAACCGTTCCGTCGCCGCCACAAACAAGGACACGCAGGTTGGGCACTTTGCTGTACATTTCTAACCTTAAAAAGAGGAACAGAAAGCGTAAGAGAACACGTTCAAAGTGAAGAAAGAAAGAAAGTAGGATCTCTTACCCCTCTCTCGGGCCTCCCTGAGTGAGGTCGAACACTTGCCGGGGGTTCAGGTACCACATGAAAGAGCGGATGATTTTCGCTCCCTTTATAGAAAAGAATAAGAAGTGCTATTATGTGGCTGTAAAATAATGTTTCCATGCGCTAGGAACTGAGTGTCGCTTCTGACCTGGTTCCCGCCACTCTTCGGGTTAACAAACACCAGGAGAGGTTTCATGAGCTGAGAAGGAATCGGTCGCACAATAAAGTTCTTCCATTTGCCATCCTGCAGAGAATGAAATATTGAAATCCTGTCATATATAAAAGCATATCAGTTTTATTCACCAAGGTTCAAAAGTTCAGCTGTCTTTGGTACCTCTGTGGCTTTCTTGCAGGGTTTGGCCTTCAGGGATGTTTTCTTCTTTCTTTTACTGCTCTTTAATGATGCCTGTATAATAGGGACACTTTTATTGTTTACATTTTAGCTCATCAATGCAGGTGACCTCTTTTCACCACGGTAAAACACTGCATCATAAATTTACATCACTATTTAAAAATGTATTTGGAAGATATACATATATAATATTCAAAGCTTTTAAGCAGGTAAGATTTTTGAATGTCTATTTGTTCAAACAAATTTGTTCAAATAAATAAACCCCATTTTCTTCAGGTCAGATGGTACCTGCTGTCTGCGGACTCTGATGATCCAGGTTGGAGGGATGATCACAGCCGCGTGAGCTCCAAGAGAACACGTCTCATCGATTTTCTGCAGCATGAAGCAGGTCACCTTGTTGTGATACTGTAAGACACATAGCAGAGTGCATTGATTGATATTTCATTCAAATTTTACTTTAAAATGTGTCAACATTTATTCACTACCACTCAAACATTTGGTAGTTTTTGCAAGAAAAATACAGTAAAAACAGGGTGTGAAATACTATTAAATGGCTTTCTTATATTTTAATATACTTTACAGCACAACTAAAGTTTTAGGAGCCATCATCTTCAGTCACAAACATCTAATATGCTAAAACATTTCAGTTGGGTTGCTCGATATTTATGTGAAAACCATGATGAAGGTTTTTAAAATGGAATTATTTATAACAAAGAAAAAGTCTTTTAATAATGCACTCTTGCTTAAAAATAAATAAATACATTTTTCTGACCCCAAACTTTTGAACTTTTGTCAGATGTGCAACACTTACTGCTTGCTTACACCATGAGCAGCTGATGGCCACGATATCTTTACTGTGAAAGGTGAATTTCTGCTGGAAGCCCTGAGGAAAGAGTGAAAGTAGGCCATAAATACTTTCTGGATGATTACATGTTTCATATTTTATGAGTCTTATACTGACCTTTCCACATTGCCGGCATTTTCCATCTTGCCGTCTCCTATGGACCCAGTGATGTCTCATGTTTGGAGTCTGAAACACAAACCAGCTCAGTTGTTTAACAAAACTAAATATTAAAGCTCTTTTTAAGGAACAGTAAGTCTTACCTCTCTGACATTTCTCATCCCTGGATCTTTAAATGATGGCTTACATCTGAAGTTAATCTGCGGGGAACAATCCATTTCATTTGTTGAAATAAAAAGTCCAAAACATTGTATATTTTTCAGCTTTACAACAATCATCTTACCTTCTCCAGCTGATCCATGCATACAGTGTGAACAGCTATTTTGCAGGATGCACATTTGTGCCGAGGAAGAGATTTTTGCTGAGAAAACAAAATGAATCACACAATTGGCAATTTAGTAATACATCGAAATCTTTGCTGATCAAATCTAACCAGTAGAGGGAGCTCTCGTGCAAGGATTATTATTATTTATTTATTTTATTTTTTTTACACAAAAGAAGCAACACTACTGCAAACTATTCATTTGGCTATTGATCGTTTTCAGAATAAAAATATGAGTCATTTACCAGTGACTTTGCAAAACAATACGTCTCTCCAACATAACAGAAATCTCCTGACGGACTGGTCTCAAACCACACGTGTTGACCAAACTGGGCATTTTCCTGTGAAAGGCAACTAATCAGTAAGTTAAACAGAAGTTACAGAGATTAATATGGATTACTGTGTCGTGCTTTGGAGTTTCCTGCTAACTGCCATTAAGATAAATGAAAATGCTAACGGTTTGGAATGCTAATTTGTTTGTTGAAAGACAAATGAGTTAACTCACAGTCCAATCCACGGTGCTGCAGATCTCTTTGTTGGGTTCACTTTTGGCCGGTATTATGGCACCAGATTGGGCAGCATTATCCTGCACACCAGCCTTGGCAATGGCTTTCCTGACAAAAACAGTGACAGTGACATTAAACAGACTGTCTCTGTCCATCATATCCTAAGTCAATTAGATTTCAAACACTGATCAAAAAATACAATTATGGAATGCCTTTAATTTGCTTAATTCCATATGAAACATAAGACATTTTTAAAAACAACCCACAATGAGAATTATAGAGCATGGCTTTTCTGCTTTAAATCTGCTTTCAGTACTTTTAACTCACCAAATTTGCAAGATGCAGCACAATGTTTTGTACAAAACCACAAATTGAAAATTGTCTGGACTTTAATGTAACTTTATTTTAATGTACATCTATATAGTGTGCCATCTGTACATCAACATACATGCTAAATGTTAACACAATAGACAAGCACAGAAACCGATGTAGCCTCTCCTTATACAGGAACTCTGATGCAAGTATGGCTGTGACAAGAAAGTTATGAAGTTTATGCAATAAAAACACATGAAATGCATTTTGGGATGGGGTTTATTTTTTTGTAATCCTTTTGTAATCAAAACTTGCTCACCCTGACCTTTGTGTCCTAATCCCTACAGAGTGAATCAGTGAAGCTTAGCAACCTGTTGATGAGAAGCCCACTGGGTGATCAGTAACGTTGATGAGTCACATTACCTCTCTATGGTAGCAGCTGTGCTAATGAGTGAGCGCCATGGTGCTCGTATCCACGGGATGGAGAATGAGAAGGTCAATGCAATGAAAAGCTGCATTGCAACTGCCTTCTCTTGCATCCAATCTAAATGTTTGAATGCTTGAGAAATTACTAAAGATATTGATTTGAAAGGGCTGAGTTCGTAAACGAAAATTCACTTTATTGCAAGTCATAGTTCCTAATCGGAGAACATGCAAATTACGGTATATTTATTTGATCTTCACTAAAATATAAACTATTCAGAGACTTCATATTGACAGCAGTTTGCCACAGGAAAGTGGTTGGAAACCATTCATCTTTATAAGAGTTTGAAGCAGAGGTCAGCTTCATGCAGTTGTGCAATGACGTGATGCAGCAACTGTCAAGCAACTTGGTGACATCCAGCAAAATAGTTGTGCATTGTGAATGCATATTTAATGCTACAAGCCTAAAGAAACTGACTTCGACAAATATTAAGAGCTTCTTGTTGTGCATTAAGCAAAGGCTTGGTCAAGGGTTCCTCAAATCTGAAATCTCAAGCCTTGATCATCTACCTGTAATTTTTTTAGTAACACTGAAGACCTTGATTACCAGACCTTGGCCGCAGCTTTGTACCTGTGTTGAGGTTGGAATGCAAGAATGCAAATCAGAACAGTGCCACTTTTTTGCTGCCACTATCTTGTGTGTTTCATTCTATCTCACCCTCTTCACTAAAGTTTGTTCTGCTTTGTTTACATTTCCATAATCAGTTTCGGAAGTTACCTTCAGACAGAAATGCAAATATTTGACTGATAGCGCAGCAAAATGCAATAAGACATCTGTTTTCTAATGCAGCCTTTGTGTTGTTGTTCTTGCATTTCATGAAACCCTACATCTAATTTACGAGCATGAAATGATAACAACAAGACACATCAACGGAAAGGTTCTACATACGACAAGAATCCACTCCAAGATTCCAGCCTGGGATCGTAATAAGCTCCCAGGAGAGGATTGAGAGTAGCATGACCCCTGTAGCAGGTAGAGCTTCTTCGGTTAGGAAGCGGCAGGCCTCTTCCTGGCCAGGGACTTCCTGCTTTCGAGATGGTGGAGACCCGGCGGCGGCGCCTCCTCTGGTTACTGCGGCAGTAGCGGACATGTGGGCCCGGCTCTGTGTAGCCATAATGTGAAGAGTTCCTCCGGAGGCAGCGGGGAACTCGGATCAGCGGGTGGGCCTGGACACGTTCTGCCATCACAGCCAGAGGAAGGCATTCCTGCTGGCACAAGACAGCGGACTCTTTGATCTCCCAGTCTGACAAATCTGCCTCTTCTAGGAACTCCTTGCGCATCCCAGAGTGATGACTCTCCTCCGAGTGGCCGCTGGAGTCCTCGCTATCACTGCCGCTGTCGCCTTCTGAGAGAAGCACATCTGTGTGGCTCCTGAACTTCGAGCTGCTTCCCTTGAGTTCCACTTGCCCTGGTAATGGACTTTGGCTTTCCTCATCCTCTTCATCCTCTTCCGTCATCTGAATTAAGCTGGCCAGCAGCATGGATGGGCCCAAGAGGTGTGTGTCTATATTGCGGAGCTTGCCCACTTTCTTCCGGCGTACGGCAAAGCGAGGATTGGCCTTCAGGGTGGTTGTGCTGGAGCGCCGTCTACCACTGCTCTTCTGAACCGGTTGGCTGCTAGTGATTCGAGGTAAAGCCTGAAGTTGGACACTGGATCGGCGTCGCTGGGTCAACGCAGTGGAAGGAAGACCTACGCTGGAGCGTCGACGGGCACGGCTGGCTGGCACTGCAATGCTTGGTCTCCTGTGTCGACAGGATTCAGGTACATGGCCGTCATGAATAGCTTCTCCTACTTCCTTCCTCTTAAAATGCCGGCGGAAAAAAGTGTCCATGGTGACTGGAAGAATACAGTTCTTTTTCTAAAGTTCCCCCTGAGGCTGTTGATTGAAAATGTAGCCGGTCAACATAGATTAACTATGTTAGTGCTAACTTCTAAAACTGCTGAAAGCTTGTTACATTGACCTCCACTGACCAAGATTTAAACCTAATCCTTAAAATGGAGACAATCTACCTTGACCCAACACATGCCAGTGCTTTCAGAAATGGTCAAATATTATATTATATCATTATATTAAGAAAACACAATATATCCTCATCAACAACAGACTTCAAAACTCTGAGATAAAAACTGAGATAGCATGATTAGCAGATCTGGTTTACCAAGTATGTACTTTTGGTCATCTAGACTTGAATTTTAATGGTTATTAACATTATTATAAATGTGGAAACCTAACTCTGCCTGTCCTAGCACAGATTTTCCTGGGGTTTATGCTAGGACAATTTGCCTTCCAAATCTCGTTGTAGCATTCAGGTGATGACATCATGTCATAATGACGTGGAAGGCACTCAAGGAAATGAAGCTCTGCTCAGCTCATGAACGTCCTGATTATCACATGGGAATGTCCAGGGCAGATTATAAGGGCTTTCTGACCCCTTCAGTAGTGACTGCTTGTACTAATTATAGCAACGTAACTAGCCTATCTCATTTAGAGACGGATATGACCTAGACACAACTCTCAGGGTAAGGAATGATAATATTGGTGCTAAGTATTTTGTAGCAATATTTACAGTAAGCATGGTATTGTACTACAGTAGAGATGGCCAAACATTACAGTACAAAAAATACCTAAAAAGGTAATTGCAAATTGCACTAAAAATATATTTCGTCCGCTATAAACACTTGTATGTAGAAAAACAACTATTGTTGTTCTCTAGGAAGTGACATTCAACTGAGACCAATTACTGTCAGGGTCATCTCCAGCAATGGTATGTAATTAGTGAAGTGGGTTCATTTAGCACCAAAATATGCACTTAAACCCAGAGACAGAGTTTGATTAGCTTCATCTAAACTGAAGACGGACAATAAAAAGACGGATAGTAATACCATATGATTGTTTGTCACTGATTACATGTAGATTAGTGGTTCTGTTTGTTAACCCTGCAACAGATTTAATTAAAAAGCACAGCTTAGACCATTTAAAATAATTCTGACCTATGTGCCAATGCTTTAATTGTTAATATTTGTACATCACAATGTATATAAAATGTTGCTATATATATATATATAGCAATATACGTAATAATAATAATAATAATAACTATACAATATATTTCCAGGAGTAGGTATAAGAAATACATGTTTTATAAATCTATGTCTAATAAATAATAAAAAAATAAATATGTTTTGTTTATATGTTAATACTATTTCTCAGTATAATTAAACATTTGTACTACTCAGCTACACATATAATTTATTATGTCTGTTACATTTAAACAGATTTACATTACACAAAGCTTTATGCATGTAAAAAGATAAATATTCATAACAGTACTTAATATAAGAACAACAACTGGTCCAAAACTCACTGCTAAATGTCCCCATACTGTACAGTACAAACACATACAAAACCTCCCTAAACACTAAGTTCTAAAGCTCAACTCTGCATTTCTGTCTAGTTATTAGTCAATAACCAACAACAAAAAACATACGACCTGAGAATTTAGTTCCCGGCTCCTTCCCTGACCGTCTCCTCACAGTGAACTGATAGAGAAAGTCCAAGAGATGAACAGGTGACACAGCCTTCCCCCACGCACACACACACACACACACACAGATGATCTACACACAACCCAAGCCTACAGGAAGAGAAGCCCCACATCCACCCACAAACAACACAGCTCACTGGGAAGCAGTAGCACACATCACAGAGGAAAGAGCCATCGACTAGGCAGGAGGTAACAGTAGGAGGGAATGCAGGGTGCATCGAAGCCTCCGGTTTAAAATAATGACCAATTATCAGCTTAACGCTGGGAGTTTGTGCGAGACGTACTTGAGCACAAGCGTCTGCACTTCCTAGATCATGTTTCTGGCACATATGGGGCTGACAACAGGTGCTTTAGAGGAACACAATAATTAATGATTTTATGATCATTATCTCCATAGTGAACACTGCGCAAAAACACTTCTGCTTTTGAACAGACCGTTATGCATATTGCTTAAGAAAAAGAGGACATAGCACTAATTCTGGCGCAAAACAACCCGCGACATGCAACACCCACAGCTGTGAAGATGATCTGTGCAGTTTGAGCCACGAGAGCAGCATCAGGTTTAAACAGCATGTAGGGGGTTTTAACCATTGTAAAGCTAATCATAAAGATGACGGCTTTAGTGAGGACACCTTGTGTCTATTCACGTCCCCTAATAGGACGACAAGGCGATGCCACTCCACCCCAAAAGCACAATGAGTTTCATTTCCATTTCAAGGTCCCCGTGCTTTTGCATTATGGATCAGCGGGTGAGGAGTGAATGCGCTTGAATATCAATTTGATAACCTATAACGAACATCGTAGTTTGGTTACGCCGGGGGTTCAAGCTTTAAATACTGAGCATTAATGTGAGCCACTTGATTGTGCTCCTTGTTCTTTGGGGCACTTCTGTGCGTGACGGATGTGCACAGAGATGGAGACTCCGTGTGGAAGTAATTACTGTCTTTTAAGTGATGGGGGAAAGAGATGTGCTGGCTGTTACCATGGAGTGGGACATCATGGCAACCAAACCTGCTTAGCTGTCCTTTAGTCACTGTGAACTTCGCTGGATATAGAAACACGCCCCAGCTTTATATTAATCATGTACTAATTTGTTTATTAACTGATACCATTTCGAAAGTGTGCACTTTAAGTACTAATATGTGCAATTTAAGGTACTAATATGGACAATTTAGGGGTAAATATGTATTTTTAGCTTTTATACCTTAGGGCCATGTCCCAGTGACAGCTTACTTTGTACCTTTGGTTAAGTTTGAGATGATAATCAAAATTAATAATCTTAATTCATCAGTACGCATCAATGACAATCACATCAAGCTTGCATTCTTTTATCTACTTTTTCTAGGCCACAAATTGTCCTACAATGAGTCCTACTTCCTTTAAAAAATATTAATACTTATTAATACTTTTAGTCCTCAAGGATGATTTAAATTGGTCAAAAGTGACAGTAAAGACGTTTGCCTTCAGGAAATTTATTATTATTGTTATTTTGATGCTTTCTAGAAAATGATTTCTATTCCTTAGATAATCCTGAAAATGCACCAAAATATTACACAAAAATATAATACTACAATAAGAAATGTTTCTTGACCACTAAATCAGCATATTATAATGATTTCTGGAGGATCGTTGAAGACTGGAGTAATGATGCTGAAAATTAAGTTTGCATCACAGGAATAAATTCAATTTTAAAGTGTTAAAATAGGTAACAGTTATTAAATTGTAAAATTTTACAATAATGCTGTTTTACTGATCAAATACATGCAGCCTTGGTAAGCACAATAGACTTTCAAAAACAATTAAAAGACTATCAATTGATTTTTTTTTTTTTTTTGTTGCAGGATTTAAACCCTTCAGTCCAACAATTAGGCTCTATTATCATTGTATTAAATATATTTGTCATAAGAATAGAGAAACACAAATTCAGAATTGACCTATTTACTTTCTTAATTCTTATGCTCTCAATGCTTCTGATTCTTCAGTTTACATCATTTCAAATAATTCCCTTATATTTTTTCCCTGGATAAACATCACAAAGAGGAAAAGGATGGCAATGCCACCACCTGCTGGATAGGAAACACTGAGACCATCCATTAAACAAATGGACTACCACTAAAGATGTTCTATCCACATCACATAGGCCTATACTTTTTTAATTTAATACTTTAAATATAAATATTAATTGAATTTACACAAATAAATTTTTTTCTAATGTTAGTTATGTTTCTTTACATTGTGTTGACCATTTGTAGTTTTTTTATTTATCAAAATGTTTTGCAAAAGTAGTATTTTTGGCCTTGTGGTGTGTGTGTGTGTGTGTGTGTATATATATATATACACACACACACACACACACATATTATGTAATACATCACTAAATATACATATTATTTTTATTATATATTATATTTTATTTGAGATCCACGGCATCCCACTGATGATCACATGCAGGAAAATACCAGATTTTGTCACATCCCTAGTTCCATTCGATGGTTGTTCACTATCAGTTCCTATATGATTGCACTTGCTCCACCATAATGGTCAAACCACAGTCACAGTGTCTCTCGCAAGAGTGTGCTTTGTGAGCAGGAAGACAACATTTACTGTACGGGTGCTTTCTGCACTGTACATGTTTTTGCATGGCAGCATTACAGTGGTTATTTTTAGAGCCTAATTCAAATTCCAGAGATTCACAGAATTCATAGAGTTGCTCAGTTATGAGGACAATTACAGATACCCAAATGAATTCTCATTGAAATTTCACAATTCTTAATTTTGATACCACAAAATGTTGTAAAGTAGAATGCAAACAAAGAAGCAAATTACTATCAATAAAACACAAATAGGCCTACAGAAACCTAAACAGCCTAATCTAATGTAAAATAATTAAAAGCAGAGTCTTTGCTAGTTTGATTCTTATTAAAGCTACAAAATGCAGTGTAAAGAGCAGTAACAGTTTTGGTTTTGTTTTGCATGACCCACTGCACGGATCCAATATTCAATATACACAATTACTGATACACAATCTCCAAATAATTTACCTTAAGAATGTGTTTATAAACCAAATGTTTACATGGATACACTTCAAACCCATTTAGGCGCGTACCCGAAGGTACGTTTTAGTTTCCCTCAGTCTCGGCGCGTGCGCGAATAATGCCGCCTGAGGAAGTGTGTAAGTACTCCTTCACAGACTAATACGCTTTTAATAACCCTTTTTCATTTTACGATAGTCACTTAAATGATTTCACTGATATGGACATTAATTATGGGCTTTTATGGCGCGTCAGAAACGCACCACTGTAGAGCAGAGAAATGCGGCACTATAATTGTTTTTATCTTGATTGTCGCGCTTTCATAATCGTTGATAGCTGAAATTGAAATTAAAATTCAATAAATCACATGTTGAGCCCTTCCCGCGTTTCACCAACAGACCAAGGGCCTGTTCACACGGTTCTAACTGTAAAACAATAGCAGGATCCCTACCTCAAATAGGCTATAACAACACTTACCCTGAGGGACGATTGTTGGAAATCACTTCCAAAATGTTTTTTAAGCTAATAAATGATTAAAAAAAACATACCTCTTTAAAAAGTATATGAGTCAGATGACACAATTGCACGCACTTGTAACTAATAAAGTTATTTTGAGTTGGTGTGAAAACTCATATAGTTATATTATAGCAATCGTTGGTGTGAACAGGCCTTTACACTTGCTTTATTCAATGCTGATACCACAGAGAAAAAAAAAACATCCATATACACTCATTCACTTTCACACATATTCAGTCACCCACATAAGCCTAGAGATCTCCATTAGCCCACCCTGAGACTATGACCCTGATCCATACTTAGCTCCAGCATAGAATGAGACGTTAAAGATAGCTACAAAAATGGGCCTGTTCCTCCACGGGGCGGAACAGTGGAGCCATGCAAATGAAGTCGTGCGAGATGGGCCACAGGGTGTAAGAGTGTTCAAAGAAACCTGTGTCTACCCGTGACCTGAAAAAAAGCATTTCTTTGATGCAATTGGCATATTTAACGGCTGTTTGGATGCGCAGGTCTTCCTGGCCCTGAGGAATCTGGTCTGAACTCTCTGTACCGCAGTGATACACAACCTGTGTGCCTCAGGTGTCCTAGCCGTGTATGGCATTATCAGATTACACACATCAACACAGCCGCGAACAGGTGCCTCATCAGCACAGAGAACAGGTGGAGTACAAATACACACATAAACACACACACATCTTGAAGGACCAGGGATTGGATGATGGAGAAATGGTAATTTATTAAGGAAAATTAACAGCATAATGTTTCTATGTTTGACTAATTTCTATCATTTTAAAATTAGTATTTCATTATTGAAGCTCTATACCTCTTAACAAGATGATGCATTGATTTGGTTAAAAATATTTACAAAAAAATAATAACTTAACACTCACATTTGTGTGTTTATATATATATAAGTGGGATTAATCATTGTTCAGCAGCACTAATATATATATATATATATATATATCAATAATATTCTTTTTTTTAACATATAATGCTGCTTTTGTGCAACTTTCACTTTCAACCAAAAACAAAAAAGTTATGCAGGTTTGGAACAACATAAAGGTCAATAAATGATGAAAGAACGTTAAGGTTAGAATGTTAGTTCTAAAACTATTTAAAAACGGAAATGCATGCATGAGTGAATGAACCCCTCACAGAACCAGACTATAGGTGAATTCTTCTTAAACTCTCACTTGGAAAAACTGGTTTTTCATGCTCGAAAATAGAGCAAGGGAACTTCCATTGTCTGTAGTGCAAGGAAAGCCAACTGTAAAACCTGCAAAAACATTCCAGACTTACACTTTTACACGGTCTGTTTCCAGCTGGAGGTATGTGATGCATCTGATTGTATACTTTACTGCTCTAATCAGGTTTTTCATATAGTGGAAAGCAGAAAAGCAAGATCTGCAAAAAGCTTTATTTATACTTGCTTAAAAATTCTAGTAGATGTAAGATTTAAAAATTCAGTCAGTCCAGCTTTGAAAAATTCTAGACTCTTTATTGGCATTGATAGTTTCATAAAGAACTTTTAACATCAGTGTAACCTTTCAACTGGACAGAAGCTTCTTTACAGTGAAAAAGTTCTTCCAGTTATTTAAATATTCATTGAGGCACTAAGAAAAAGTCTTTATATCTGATTTAGGTCAATGGTTTTGAAAGAAGAAAAGAATCAAACCATCACCAGTGAAACCTGGCCATTTGGAGGTCAATACAGGCCAGTTTTAGGGTTGAACTAGTTATCTAGCTGTCTAAACCCACTAAACCTTTTCAGTGTTCTACAATAAAAAAAATCTACCTTTGGACAATTGTGGACAATGCAAAAATGCAAACCATATTAGAATTATCAGTTGTGAAAAGATGAGATGAAAAGATACAAAAAGAAACACACTTCCGTTTGTTATTCTGCTATTTCACATCCTCATATTATTAATGCCTTGTCTTTCGCAGATACACACACAAGGTAAAACCAGATGAAATCCGCACAGATCTACGTCAAGTTGAGGTGCATGAGGTCAGGAGTGCGGAGCACAGGTATACGCTGTTCTCCCAACAGGTTTGACAATTATAGTGCGTAATTAATTGCTTCTCTAATCCATTAAAGGCATCTATTTCCAGGGAACCACAGGAGATCGTAGGATTAATTTAGACGCCTGATGAAATTCGAAAGCGCACGTCTTTAAAATAAACCGAGGTAATGTCATGGGAGTTAAGAGTTAATGTTTTTAAGCAGAAGCGGTTACATTGAAGGATTTGGGAAAGTGCTTCACAAAGAGTTTCCTAGAAAGGAGAGTCATGGATTTCGTGACCCCAGGGCATCAGTTGGTGCCTTTCACCACAGGTCTAGTCCAAGCAAAACGCAAGTTTAAATTGCAAATAAACTTTAGACGTGTGGTTTCAGTCACAAATGTTTCACTTAATGACAGAGAAGAGACACCACAGGTTTCAAAAACATATATGTCCTTTGGCCTTATTTGTGTTAGTTTTAATGATAATGTTAAGAGTCAGTAAAAAAATAAATAAAATAGCAGATAAATTAAACAAAACGCAAGACACTTTTGGCCTAAAGAGTTGGTCAAAAAAGTGGAAAGTCCATAAAATAAAACAAAAGTAATGAAAAATGCCCTATAAATAAAATGATAAAGTAATAAAACATAACCAATAAATAAAATGTAAAAAGCAAAATGCAAAAATTAAAAAAGGCAGAATTTCAAACTTAGGATTTGCTGTTCCATGCACGAGTGTTAGGAGTCAAGTAAAAAAAAATTTGTTTCAAAAACATACTTTCTTTTTGCACAACCTTCAAGTTTGGAGTCCATACAAGAGCTAAAACATCTCACCCACCTTCTACCAAAGATGCGCAGTCCAGAGAAGCCCTTGGTGTTGTTGGGACAAGGTTGAGCTGCAGGGGTTGTGATGGACAGGTCTGAACAAGACGAGGAGGCTGAATCTGGCCCCCCGGGTTCTTCGCCGTCCAAGAGAGACTCCAGGGGTCGGGACAACCCCTCCACCTCTCCCTCAGGGTGCCAATTCGACTGCTCCATCTCAGATGTGCAACCTGACTTTACCCGTCAAAACATCAGAAACAACGGTCACAGGAAGCCAGTCCATCAAAGTCTCCATAAGGGAAACTTTTGAAGCCGAGGTTCAGAAGTGGAAGCGCTCTCCACGCGCAGTTTACTTTAGTACGTCTTAGTCAGGCAATCTTGCAAAACGACACAGGACCAGGAAGTAGATCTCGAAGTGCGGGTACGGCTTTGACAGATAACGTCCTTGCTTTTCTCGTCCATGAGCTGCAGCCAGTCGACTTCCTCCTCCTTCGCAGCTCACCTACTGCAACTCAGCTGTTTGTTTGGCAATAAGCTTCCCTACAGGCAAACTCTCTCTCTCTCTCTCTTTTGTTTCACTTTCTCCACTTGAACCAGGCATGTGCATGCAATCCAGGAAGTGTCAAACAGGTGTAGGAGTCTTAGACGTGTAGCTACCTGCTCCTCACGCAAAGAGCTTTACCGCCCCTCTCCTGCTGAGCCAGCCCGACTGATTTGTTCACGTTCAAACACACACTTTTATCAGGTCTTCTCTCTCTAACACCTCCCCCGCAACACGTTCTTCAACCAGTCCAGGTTAGGACAGGAGTGTGTCACCATCTATTGGTAGATCAAGGGAAATGGTAAACTACAGCAGGAAGTCAGTGCACATAAATTCAAATCGCACCTTGCGTGATGCTATTGCGTAATGTGCTTCTACTTGGGGAGGAAGGTTGTTATGATTGCATCTTCAAATATAAAGGGTCAAAGTGCTAAAGGAGAGTATGACGGGAGTTTTTCGGCATTGTATCGTCAGAGTGGGTGGTTTTGTTCACACTGGACTAAGTCATCACTGCATTTCTGCAGTACCGTTCTAACTCTGGAACAGAAGAGCAGATCAGGCTTCCCTCCCACTCAGGCTTTACATAAAGACGGGTGGAGCGAGGCCCACGCCATGCTCACTACGCTATGCAGGGACTACATCCAGGCATTGGCTCATATATGAGCTTGTTACACACACACACACACATACAAATGCAACTGCATTTCTGTTTCAGTTTGGTTATTTCTTCCAAAATGGATGAAATGCAAACTTTATAGTGTTCATTGGTGGCTCAACTGTCACCAGCTGTTTAAATAAGTTGGTAGGTAATTGGATTCAAATATCTAGTTTGATCATAAAATGGACTGGTAAAGTTTACAGGCAAGAAAACAAAATACTTACCAATAAGTACCAATCTGGTAGAATCTAAAACTACTGAAAACATTTTCAGTAATTGACATAAAGAGCAAAAAAAAAAAATTATATAAGTATTAGATGAGGAAATAAAAATAAGATATTATGCTTTGGCAGCTAACTGTAAGATGCTGAATTTGATCTACTAAAATCACTGAAATTTAAAAAAAAAAATTAATTATAAATTATTAAATATGCAAAATATTCAGTAAAAAAACATGTAAAAGTTAAAAGTATTAAATATTAAAATATAAATATACAAAAATAAAAATGTAAATATATAATATGCCTGTCGAAAATTATAAAAAAAAATATACTAGCATATATATATAAATATACACATACGTGTGTGTAGTTTATACATATAAATATACACAGTACACACAACATTATAGTATGTAAACACAAACTTTTATTCTGGATATGATTAATCATGATTCATTGATTCGGCAGCCATAACGTAAAACTTTTAGTTTTATATTATAAAATATTAAATTTTAAATTAATTTAAAATATTAATACATATTATAATTTTATATAAATAATATTAAAACAGCACTGCCATATTTCAACCCCAAAATTTTAAAAAAGTAAAAATACAAATATTATATTTCTGTATAAAGATATTTTTTTTTTGCATTGTGACATTATGACAGGTCGTTTCCACCAAAATGTGAGTTCTTGTCTGTATATATGCCAAAATGATTGTTTCCAGGCAGTGAGATTTTAATTACTGTATAAAATAATCAAAAGAGAATCTAAGGAGAATTATAACCCAAAATTAAAACATTTGGATAAATACAAGATTTTTTTCTAAGGTGAAATATGACGCTCTGTTTGAGGTTCACTTTAACTGGAGTAAGAAAGTTATGCAGAAAGATGTACTGAATTATTCCTATAGAATGTTGTGGAAAAAGGACACGGCAAACTTTGTCCTACTTCCTGTGAGGTCAAAGTTCACCACATTTCACACAAGTTCCGATCTCCACCTGCCGCAAAGGACAAGAGAAGAGCTCTTCTGCTATGCACCATCCACAATGAGAAGATATTCATAAGCACATGGATGTAATCCCCTCCTACACACTGGGTTCTGTTAGATAACATACTGGGCTGCTCAGGTAGGGAAAATAGACAAAAAGTGGGAGGAAAGAAAGAAAGAAAGAAAGTTAAGTCAAAACCAAGAGATGAAAAATTGCAGGAAATAAGGAATGGATGGAAAAAACTAGACAAGAATGATACAATGATACAGAATATACAAAATATATAATAATAATGTAATAAATGTACTGAAACTACATCCTTATGTCTAAAATCTCATTCAGATGCAGCACTTCTATTGTTCAGTCTAATCTGAGCGTTCATTTGGTTAAGTGAGCACAGAAACAACACATCATGTGAAGAATTTCTTCTCAGTTAATTTGATTGCAGCTGTTTTTGCCCAAATCTGAGATTAAAACCCTGATGACACCTCACAGAGCTGGCGTTTCCTAAAACAGCACTTTCACCAAACAACTATATCAGTGTTATTTTGAAATTGCTATTGATACCAAACAATGCTATATGACTGAGCTATATCTTGCCATCACACATATGTTGTGAAGAGCAATAGGACATTTAAAATAGCTCAAGGGAATTGAAGGGCATCGGGGGCATTCTTTATAAAGGGGGCTTGGAACACACAGGTCACATGATATATTTACTATTATATTTAACACATTGTGTGTCTTCCTGATTATTAGTAATTGTAAGCAAATACTGAAACTGATCAATTAGTAGGTTGCATTCAGTGGAACTTCACAAATATTTTATTGTAAAAGTATTCTACACTATTTTCTTTTACAGCATTTTACATTAAAATCTTTTAAATCTTTTTAAAGAAGTATCTTCTGCTCACCAAGGCTGCATTATTTGATCTAAAATTCAATAAAATATTATTAAAATCGAACAGAACTGCTTTTAATATCTATATATTTTGATATATAATTTATTCCGGTGATGCAAGGCTGAATTTTCAGAATCATTACAACAGTCTTCAGATCCACATGATCCTTCAGAAATCATTCTAATATGCAGTTTGTTTATTATTATCATCAGTGTTAAAAACAGCTGTGCTGCTTCATACAGTATTTTTGTAGAAACTGATCATTTTTTTCCAGGAACCTCAAATGAATGGTCAATGAACAGTATTTATTTGAAATATTTCTGTATCAATTTAAAAGGCAATTTAAAGCATCATTGCTGGATAGAAATGTACATTTCTTTAATAAAAGTGTTTTTACTGTCCCCAAATCTTTAAAATACAATTTCTCAGTTTTCTAAATTTTTATTAAAAAGTTACTCCACCCAAGAAATGAACATTTTGTCATTAATCACTTACCCCCATGTCGTTCTAAACACGTAAAAGCTTTGTTTGTCTTCAGAACACAATTTAAGATATTCTGGATATCTTAAAACCGGGAGTACGGTGTACATTTTAGGACATCCTCAGACCTCATAAAATGAAAATGCGTCATGCCTCAGACTAAATGGCATTTGTCATTGGACCAAACGGCTTCAGGTCTCGGAAAAAACAACATCCGTTTTCAGGTGTGGTACAATCAGGCATAGGGCGAAAAATTCAAATTCATCCCTGTTTGGATCCTAAGGAATGAATGGAGCTAAGCTAAACGCTAACATAGTGGCGCAGCACACTAGTGTGAATAAATGTATGCACTGAGACGGGAGAGATATGTATTAACTCTTCTAAATTGAAGGAAGACGTAGTGGAATATGGAAAACCTGTGGATTTCACAGCTCATGTTTTCATTTAAGAATAGTTTTATGTAGTTTCAACCCAATTAAAAAAAAAAAAAAGCTAAATGCTGATGTCAGTACCATCTATGTTTCTATGTATTAAATGTACTTACTGCACAGTTGCTGCCGTTAATTTCAAATAGTTACAGTTATTGTTTTCAATAGCCAAAAGACAGTTTGTCCTGTTAAATGCCAAATAAAAATCTTAATTATGTATACTTTCATTCTTTCTTTAAAAATTCAGAAATGGGTATCATAATCAGTCAGCTTGCTTGCAAAAAATTTGGAATAGGTCATGAAAAATTATGATCGTGCATCACTAGTAAAGTGTTACATTCTGCTCTTAAGATGAACAAAGCTTATACAGGTTTTGGAACGACATGGGGGTTAAGTGATTGATTTAAAAGATTTAATTTTGGGGTGGAGTAACCCTTTAATTCCAACTATCTGAGGTTTATCTGAGGTCATGCAACATTATGTCAAATCAGGTCACAGAGAATTCATCCAATGGCACAACATACACCTCCCTGCAAACACTTATCATATCTACAGAAATAGTGCTTCTGGTGTCATTTTTTTCAGACACATTTTGAATCAATCATCTGTCATTTTGTCCAAACTGCCTCAGATCTATCACTCATTCATTCAGCTCCTGCAACAGCATTAGAGATGATGACACATTTGCGGTCAAAATGTTCTCATCTGTCACAAGCCTTTTTAACAAGTGAGGAGATGTGAAAGTTCAGCTCTAAAAGCAACTACAGATAGGCCCAAACTTACTGTCTAACTTTGTCTTTGCTTGAGCGTGTAATACTAGTAGTAGCAGGTTTAATTTTAACTTGAATGGTGAAACTACCTAGAGTAAACCACAGGCACAGTCTGTGAGACACAGCTCATTTCCTTTTATGCGTCAGCTTTCATGTGAGTCTGCTTTGAGCCAGGACACTAACCCGATCCTGTCTGATGAATTCAAAGTGATTTAGAGACATGGTTTTTGATGTAGCAGAACAGGTGTTGCTGGAAAACCCTTTGTTCTCACAAAACACCCTCTCTATACACAACCAGACCACCCCACTCCTAAATGACATATGGAAAGTGAGTGACGTGACTGTATGATCACATAATGCCTGAAGATACATCCACCGCTACATCTATCTATCTATCTAACACATAGACTTATAGAGCTCTGCTGAATGTAAGATATTGTGTCATCTACGACAAAATTATACTACAAAGGAGGAACTCTGGGATCTCATTTAGCCTGAAAGGCTGGTCTAATGTCATTTGATGCTTTTGATTTTGTGCTGATTACAGTGACCTGTTTAGATTCATCAAAAACATCAAGAGCAGAGAGAGAGAGAAAGGGAAAAGCTGTTTGATTGTGTGTCCATTACAATTAAACCACAGGAACAACAGATGGGCACAAAACAGACATCAGCAGGTCATTCAAGCTGGATCTGAAACAAACCTTGTGGTTTGCAAATCCGTTTTAGGTCGGATTAGTCCTTAGGCCTTTAAATACAGGACGTTTTAATATAATACAACTGTTTGGTTAGCAATATATTATAAGTTTATGAATCTTTTATTTCATGGTGTTCCCCAAATGTGGTTTTTCGACGACAGTAAAAGGCAAATGCCGTATTTCTGTTTTTTTATTGTGTTTACTACATTATCTAAAAAGTTTGTCAGTGATCACGTGGTCGCAAATAGCTAGCTAGCTAGCGACTCGCGCCATTTAAAATTAAACAGACGTTTATAGCCTTCATCGCAGGTGAGTGTGATTTTAAAGATACCTGTTTAAATATGTTAATTTATTTAGGTTTATGCTGTTTAAATGAGTGAGACCAAAATAACTCAGTGTAGCATTTTTTTAACTGCAATTCTGAAAACCTTTCGCATGAATATCGACAGTTGCACAATGGCGCCGCCTGTTGGTCATATTACGAAACTACACAGACCTACGGTAAGAATTACAGTATCATCCTCCTACACAAGCCTTGTACTACTCGAAGCCTACACATAACCTTGACACTGGTTACGACAGTATACGAGTCCAAAAAGTGTGGAGGTGAGAGAGAACATTAGTAATCGTCTGTACTTTATGTACCATCTTTTGTACTATTTTGCACGCATCAGCTTATTACATGTGGCTCTTTAGATGACATGTACCACAGATGAGCAAGTAAAAGAAAAAATGTAAGCACTTCAATTCAAGTTCAGGCTCACCTCCGTACAATGTTACAGCTTTCACTAGTTTTAGCCAGTGCAATGGCGCCATCTACTGTTCACAAAAGACAAAACGCTTTACATTGACTGCGAAGGCCAAAATGTCCTATTCATCAAATTATGAATGTGCCAAAACCTTCAAGCCAGGCTGTAAAAAATGCACTACATTTCACAGCATCTCCACGTTTACATGGAATATAAACGACTGCAAAACGTGACAGAATGAGTAATGATGTAAGGCAGTTCAGCAGAAGGTTTTAGAGGAAAAAGTGCTGTGATGGATGAAAATGCTATACGTAATTCGCACTACTGTTTGTTTAGAATTTTACATTTGAATACTAATGAACTTTTCTCGTACTTTCTTTTCTTTGTGGAGTTTGTCCTTATTCAGTAAATTGGACATACACACATAGACGTGAAATAATAAAAATGTCAAACTGCTTTCCATGGATTGAAGTTCCCAAATACATTTGAAGATTGATTTTAGATTTAAATGTGTTGCCTGACTTTAGAGTCTATATGTGATGTTGAAGTCCTGGTGGCATTTAGAGCTTTGCAGGAGTACATTATTAAATTGGACATCTTGAGACTAGTGAAAGGTGACAGCAATATAAGACAGAACAGAGTGGGGAATAAAAGAGTCATTATGATTCGATAAACCTCTGTTATTTATTACAGATTTTAGTTGATTATCACTAGTGATGCAGTTTTGTAGCTAAACAACAACCTGGACTATTTTTCTTCAAATATTGTTATTATATTTGCATAAAATTGTATTATTTAAAATATTTTAATGTATAATGTAGACTAAACATGCTGATTTATTGTCTTTTGTAGTTATTTAATGTAGAGATATAAAGAATGTGTTTCTTTAATATTTCTAAAAATAATTTCATATAGAGGCTATTATTATGAATTATATATAATTTTCTTATAATTTCATATTCTTGCATAGTATTATACATGGTATGTTTTATAAGACAGATTGCATATTTTCTTTACATTTCAGGATATTTTCTTATATATCGTGTGTTTCATACTCTCGAGCTAATCCACAGATGATGCTTGTTTATTTCTCGCGAGATTTACGTCCAATAGTTTTAAACGCGTGTTGCAGCACATTGTATGACGAGTCTGAAGCCCCAAACTGAGAGATAAGTTCATATCAAAGCTCATTTGAAGTATTTAAAGCGAATTCTACCGCTCCTACGCTTACAGACACCTGCCACACAGCGCAATCCTTTTGATTCACGGTGTGTTGATTCAGCACAAATTCAGCTAAAAAAAAAGAAAAAAAGCCTATTCCGAGCAGCCTCAAAAATATGTCATGGCGGCCCAGAAAAAACTGTTAACTCCTGACAATTTCATTGGTTAACGGAGCGGCCACCTCTTTCATAACATGGTAGGAGCATTCGCTTGCGTAGAATATTCTGTAAATCTATTTCTTACTCTGTTAACAGACATAAAGCGTCGTGGCGGCGGTGCACGTGTGCTCGTTTTGATCAAAGAGGAGCTATAAAACACATTGAGTCGGATATGACAGCGGCGTTTACTTTGACTTGATGTTAGGTTATGGGGGAGTGAAGTGGTGTCAGGCAGACATGGTGGTCTGGATGGGGGGATGCAATCACTTCTTTTGCTGACGATTTATTCTGTGAAACGTAGTTATGGAGCGTTTAGTTGAATGTAGATTAGCTACTCTGTAGATTTCTGTAGTAATGACGAAGCAAGTGTATATTTACATATTTATTGCATCTTTGAAAATATGTTGTGGATGGACACAATGTTCATAGAGAGGAGTGTAGGTAACATAATTATATATTTCAGTGTACAAGGGGGATAGAAATAAAAAAAAACATTTTACAAAATACAATTATTAGTATTTTTTAGGAAGTCATATATAGGCTATATACACACACACACACACACACACACACATAAAATGCATTTACTTGGATCCTATAACAATAATGTTCTGTGTACATGTCAGCAATAAATTAGAATGACCAGAATTAATAATTATTTTTAAATATTACTTAAATTTTTTTTTTTAAAACTAAATTGTTATGTTCTTAGCATTATTCCTTTGTAAAACAACAAAACAATATTTTAAAGACAACACTTACTTTTTAAATACATAAGTATAAAAGATTATGATAAATGATTTATACCAATATTTTCAGAAACGGTGCACATTTTCAATTTACTTTTTATTTTTATTTTAAATGCAATATTTCGCAAAAGGAAAAAACATGAAAACACATTAGTATTAGGAAATGTGAGTTCAAGTCATTAAAAAAGGAGTGTCACGTCATAAACACTTATGCAAGAAAATTTATTAAAAACTACATATGGTTTTGCAAGTAAAATACATTTTTTAAATAATATTTTATACAGTTATTACTATTAGAGAATTTCAATATACATGAAATTAGCTTATAAGCTTTTGTTTTCATTTTTGTATG
This sequence comes from Enteromius radiatus, assembly GCA_032357445.1. Taxonomy (NCBI): domain Eukaryota; kingdom Metazoa; phylum Chordata; class Actinopteri; order Cypriniformes; family Cyprinidae; genus Enteromius; species Enteromius radiatus. The sequence continues at coordinate 4,093,499 of JAUCMS010000055.1, read as the reverse complement.
ACTTTAAAAAGAGCTGTAGGCCTAGTGCGGTGTGTATGAATGTAAACAGTGAAATTCTGTTAGACCATTTAATATAGCTTTTATTAAATAGCTTGTAATATTGTTAGATACTTTAAGTAGCACCTTTCCCTTATTTTATTACAGTCTGGCACTTTTTAATGTATGCATATTGTTTGCATAATTTAACCAGTTATATTTACTGTATATTTGAAAAAAAGACTTTTGTTTTGTTTTTGTTTATGGCAATATACATATATAATCGTTATGCTAATAAAAAAACTTATTTTAGCAGTTTGTGAGTGTATATCCATGAGTTTGAGTGAGTTAGACTGCTACTTCTCTTCTCCAGATGAGTTTCGCCGAGTTTACATCCGGGTTTTTCCCTAGGCAATGGGAGACGCACTACCGCTGTTCCTTAGGCAAAGTGAAATAAATTCGCCCCACCGTCACAAAAAATAGTCCTCTTCCCAAACACGTTTTGAGGAAACTTCACGGCCACTTTTACACCAAGAGCGCGCACTTTTACTGCAATCGCAATGTTTCTGAATCGTTTGGATGGATGTTTAGAGTATTTGTGCTTTTTGTCGGCTACTTTTCATGCCCCCTTCGTCTCCCTCTTCCTGCGCGGATGAATCTTCGGGTGCTCCGGCTGTGGTGAATGAGATTGAAGAAGAGTTCTTGTTTTGTATCTCAGTTTCTCTCTTTTTTACACACACAAATTAAAATTAAACAAACAAAAAATAAGCTCGGTAACCTAGCTAAATTCAGCCCAGAGCACCACTACAGCTATGTGAGGGATCGGATCGGACCGAGATCTCGGAGTGTTTGTAAATATTTATTTAAATAATTTGTGGGGAGAGAGAGAGGCACTACTGCTCAAGTGAGTAGAGGAGGGTAAGTGCACCTTGGGATCTTTTTTTATTATTGCAACTTTTATGCGCCGCGTTTTTGGACTTTAATCGTTCAGAGACTCTTCGTCGCTTTTCCAAATTCAAACCCCGTCGCGATCGGGTAGGTAGAGAAGTCAGGATCCCGATGATTTTGGAGCAGAATTTCCGCTTATTTCTAGGAGTTGAGTGGTGTATTTCTAAGTGCAGCGCGTGAATCGAACGTTCCGCGCGTTTTGTTATTTTGTAACATTTTAAACTTCGCTGGATACATTGTTGCCGCAACGGTTGTTTCCAGCTCAGTGGAAACAATGTATCCGATGGCAGCGGGGGGATAAAAGAGGGTAGAATGAAGATCTTTTGCTCATGCATGGCTTGAATTAGTGGTTGCGGCTCAGTCGAGTCCATCTAACTGTAATTTGTGCTGTTGGCCTGTTAGCTTTAGCAGAGTTAGCCGTAGCACAATATGAAAGCTCCTTATATCCAGCAGCAGGTTTGTTTAAAAAAAAAGGAAAAAAAGATTCACTCCTATTTTGGTAGTTTTCAACGCTTTTAGTGTTTGAGCTTGTAGTGGGTGGGTGATAAAGCGATGCTTTTTAAAAGCACTGCGATTTTGTTGTTTGTTTAGAAAGTGTTTTTTTAATGTTGCTCTCTTTTTTTTGCTTGGAGGAGGCTGAGTTATTGGAGCTGATGTGTTTTAGCTTGCACCAACTACAAGCAGATTCTTTTAGAGAGTGAAAAAGAAACTCACAACGCTTTTACCCTCGTATTGTAGTGGCGCGAACATCCATTTCTCCCTGTTTTGTGAATCTTTGTGGAAGTATGCTGTCGGTAAACACTTTGGGCATCATCTTCCGTGTTTCCCTGAGCTTTATAATAGTGGCCTAATCAAAGTGCTGCTTAACTTTTCCTGTCATATGCACATCCCTGATCAGATGTACAGAACTAAAGGCCGCTTTTATGTATAGCTCAGGATAATTTGGGGTCAAACTGCTGCTAACCTGTCTGTCAGAGTGTTTTTGCACACTATTGCAGTTTAGCAGGTGGCATATTAAAGCATTCAGAGTTTATCTGAGATGTTATGTGGGAACATTTTGTCTTTCATAGTTTTTGCTGGATAATGTTTTTTTATTTCTATTGAATTGAATTTTCAACACAGGTTTAGTATAGAGTAAATAATTTAGATTTATTTTACTTTTCAACTGATTGTTGATATTTGTCAAACTTTAGTAAAGTATTTATCTCTTATTGTTATTGATTAACTTTTTATCTACTTTGTCTGCTAGTGCTTTGCTTTCATTATGTTTAGATTTTGAACTCTTCGTTGATATTTGATGTTTGTGAAGCTTTAAAATGTGTTTACAACCTCATCTGATATGTTGAGCTCTTTCCTTAGGTATTGTTTTCCTTATCCAGGTAGTTTCACTTTTAATATGTGCACTGTGGCAATCAAATCTTTGGGGTATTTATGATTATGTGTACTGGTGTGCGTAATAGATATAATGTTTGTCAATTCTCACAAACTACATTGAAATATCCACAGGAGTTTTGTTGTTGATGCCATTCATGAATATCAAGCAATTATGCAAAACAAAATGTACTGGCTTATGTAACATGACACTGGAAGTATTTTGATGCTATAACCTGTGTCTTGTCAGGTGTAGTTGTGATATTCTGTTACTTCATCCAGGCCTGGATACTATTTATAAAGGACAATAATTCACATTACCCTTATTACGTCTATTTTTAGATGTATTGTATCAGTTCGCTTAAGTAAAGTATGCTCTCAGATGAATCTGTTATAAAGTAATTTCCATCATTGGCTGTTGTTACGTTTACAGTTTACAAATATGAAAACTGCGTAATATGATATGTAATGTAACTGTTTGTTTACAGTACTTTGCTGTTCATATTGCTTTGTTTTACCTTTTACAATATGAGGTACATTTGTATATTCGGCAAACCACACTTAAAAAAGTTTTATTCTGGAAAGTAGTTTTCATATGGGCTGGTTGTATAGTTTTACAAAAAACATTTCAACAGGTCACCGAAAACTTTAGAGACAAAAAATCCTGTGTTACTATACTGTATAGCTTTCTTACAGCAAATAAGAATCTAATTTGAATTGTAAACTCAAAAGGAAATATATTACATTTTCATTATACAAATGCTAATATTGTCCTCTTTTTATATTTAACGTGGAAGGTTTTAAGATACCCTTTTTAAAGATGTTAGCTAATGCTTTCTAAAAGCTGGTCAGCATCATGATTTAACATAAATCTCTTTTATGGCATCCATGACAAAATGCCTAATGAGATCATTTTTTCCAGCTATTTTAAGGGAATTTGCCTCTAAACTAAGTTTCATGTGTTGGATGGTGATATTTTTATCTCTACTCCTCTAGTATTTTTTACTAATTCTTACATGGCTACATAATTATAATAATAATAAGTTTCTGTAAATTATTACAGAGGCTTAGTAAAAGTTTATTTTTGTTTATGTATTTTTGGTTATGTTTATATATATATGGTGAATTTTTTTGTTCTGGTAGTTTGCAGCAGATATGCTTCACCACTAAGCCAACTCAGCTTTTGTCTTTTCGCTAGTTAACATTCAAGAGTTATGATTTACCAGATTATGAATATAGACAGCATGCTTTTAAAAGACATACATAATCCACTTCGGTTTTCATAATCACTCCAAATTTTTTATGGGTAGCCAAGCTGACTCTGTTCTCTTCCTAAAGTTCCAGAGATCGTACTATTTAGTTGTGTGTGTTATTATAGACTTTATTTGATCAAAGCCCAGTAGAGTGACTCATACACTTGTCGATTTAAAAGGGTGTCGTTTCCTGTGCATTGTAGGCTGAAGGTCCTGAGATACCCGTCTGCCGTGTGGTCATGACAGATGTCATCGCTGGCGAGTACAGGCTTCGCTTAATATCTCAGAACTCCATTTGGCAGGACTGCACAAAGGACAAATCTGACGCTTGAGTTTTGAAGAAGATATTTTTAGGTCCGCGAAGATGCCGGGAGATGCACAGGGATGCAGGACTTTTTTGTCGTGGGGTTCATAGACGGGATGAGCAATTAGAAGCCCGCTGAATGCTGCGCTTGCAATGTTGCCCCTTTTTACACAGACTGTATGAGAGAGAGAGAGAGGGAATTGGAGTGTCTCTCCCCCATCTAATAGGCTGTGTGTGTGTGTTTGTGTGTGTGTGTTTCATCTTGTGCAGGGAGTTGGAGAGAGCGCGTGAACACCAGTCTCAGTGCCAGCTGGTAAGTCCTCTAATAGCCTCTGTTATAATTGTTCTCTTGGCACAGGGCCGCACACCAAAATCAATGAGAGTGAATGAATGTCTGTAACACTGCCTCCATTTCACTCACTGTTACACTAAGCATCAAGGTTGTCCCGATTGGTCCAACGGGCAAATAGTCCTGCCCATCTTCTCAATTGTCACAAGTTTTTATCCTTCGCCAACCCTGGTTTTCCCAGAAAATTGCTTCTCAACAAAACCCTCTATTGAGTTTGTATTACTCCTCTATGTCCCGTTTGGCCGAAATACATTTTTTGAACTTAAACAAAAGGTTCCCGCTGTTTCTCGCTCCGGGAATACGAGCTGAATAAAGCGTGTCTGTTTACTACCACCTGAGACATCATGAATCACGCCTCGATTTAGAGAAGTGCATTTTTCCCCTCAAACCGCATTAGATACCGACTCGTGTTCCCCCTCCTGGTGGTATTGGATTAAGTCAACCGCCGAGCATCTCGCAAAATAAAGGTTAAATGTATAAAACAGAAAAAAAACACTCTCTTGTTTGATTTCTCTAGACAGGCTGAAAGTTTCCTGGGACTCTCTTTCTGGCGAACTGGATCAATGATGGAATTGCAAACATTACAGGAGGCCCTGAAAGTGGAAATACAAGTCCATCAGGTAGGTGATCTCACAAATGGGCCTCTAATCAGTTAAATCAGGTGGGGAAAACTGTGCTGAAGTGTTCGTGTACTTTCAGTACATGAGACCTAGAATCACGACCCGATGCTGGAAAGCACCTTCAAATGATTTGGGAGTCTAGCAGAACAGTTCTCCAGGTCCTCTTAGTAATAAATGAAGATATGTTTCTCTTCTTGTCCCTTGCAGTCAGAGGCGGCATGTCCCAGCAGGCAGAAAATTAGTCGAGCTGTCTGAGTGGGGTAAGAGAAAGACAAAAAGACGGGGAGGGAGGGATCGAGAGAAAGGAAAAAGAGGAGAATCAGGGTCATACTGGGCAGATAAAGCGTGAGCCATTACTTCGATTTTAACGAATCATCTCAAGCAGGTGTTCTTTTACATACTGGAGGGGTTTTTTTTGGTGCCACCGTCTGGTTTTGTCTTCATATCGCTTGGAATATTTGACGGGCAGGTGGAAGTGGGATTTCTGCCTCATCCGGGGCAGCTGAACGGGTTGTTTTGTGGTCTCGCATGACTCACTGTTGCCTACTGGTGGACTGCAGAAACTTTGAAGAAACATAAAATCGCTCTTTGCCTGTTTTTTTTGTTTTTTATTTGTTTTTATGAAAGTGGAGCAAAATAACTTTATATGTGGAAAGTGCCTTAGATGTACCATGTTAAAAAAAAAAAAAGAATGCCCTGCCAGAAAATTGTCAGTATCTTTTTTTTTTTAATTATTATTGTTGTTGTTAAGTTTATGGATATTTCCTTAAACCCCAAAACACAACGCAATGCAGAACACCTGTGAAAGCAGAAAATATTACCACAGTATAGTATATTGTGCTGTACTTTTATTGATTTTTTTTTCTTTCTTTTTTTTTTTAGTGCATTTATCTGTATGTTACAATGTATCAAAACAGAGCTAAAGAAAAATCACACTAATGAATAATCACGAATTGATAAATGCTAAATTTATTAAATTTAATATTATACTAACTAATAGTGATAGTAAGCCTTATTTCTCAAACTGTTTCATTATATATGCTGGCTCATTTATGAAAACGTGAATTGGACTGATATATACATGTGGATTTAACCGTAAAAACAATAATGTAATACTGCTTTAAATTGTAGGTCCCCCCCCCCCCCCCAAAAAAAAATTTTTTTTTTAAGTTTTCAGTTTAAATAATAGCAATTTTGTTTTTGTTTTAGATCCATCTATCTATCATTAGACATTCTATTACTTGATGTTATAGATGCTAATTTGAGATAATAGCAGATGTCCTGAAATATAATTAGGGGTAAGTAAAATGAGTTCCCTCTATCTTATTCACTTCCTAATATATCTGTCCCTGGAAGATTGATGTTATACCAAGTGGATCAACTCATTAACTGAAATTGACAAGTTTCATATAAATGACCCTTGTTCATTGCAAATGCAAAATGCTTGTTCCAGATGAACACATTAAATGGTGTCTCCACAAACCGTTGTTAACTGGAGGACAGTTACCCTTACAGAAAGCCGTTGGCAGGCTGCCTGATGCTCTGTCTGCTTTTGTTTGAAAGTGAGGCAGGTGCAATAGGCTGCAGTTCCACGTGTGGCCTGTAGATGGCAGACCACGTCTGTAACTCCCTTCAAAACTGTTAGCATAAGTTTTGACTGCAAATTCTTGTCTTCTCTTCTGTTGCCATAGAAACTTGTCGCCCAAATGAAGCAGGATCCACAGGTAAATATTCTTTATAACGTTGCTCTTCAGAAATAATCCTTTGCTTTGTTTGAGAACTTTAACATTACTGGCGGCTGAGTATTATATTTTATATACTAATAAGGCAGCTTGGTGATGTGTATAAATATTTTATTTATTCAGGATTTTCAGAATTTGCATGTTTCCAGGTATTCGTTCAGATATGGCTCAAGCTCATAGTTTCTATAATAAATGATTCTTACACTTATCTTTGCTTTTTTTTTTTTTTTTAATAGAACGCAGACCTGAAGAAACAACTTCACGAGCTCCAGGCGAAAATCACGGCTCTGAGTGAGAAACAGGTAAGAACTTTCACAGTCATTGTGACGTCATTCACTGTTTCAGGTGCTGAGATGAATGTTTCTAAATAGTGAAACACATGAGTTAAAGGCTTGTTTGTCTACAAATGCGTGTCAGTGAGTAATGAGCAAAGGTTGCTTGTATTATATTGGGGTTTAAAAAAAGACACTGTGTGATTTCATTAGGTTCATTAATACATGAACTAATGCTTCAGAATGAAGTACAACTGATATGCTATTAATGTACAATTGATATATTTTATCCTGCTGTTGCTGACAAAGTAGTTGATGGGAAATATAGTTTAGTTTAGTAAAATATTATATAATTTTATTTCAAGCGATGATGGTTTTTCTTTTATTCTTTTTCTTTTTTATTTTGTGATGTTGTAACAGTGTTGAAAATGTATTATAGTTTATGTGTGTATATAAAAATACAAAAACATGCATGTATACATTTAACAAATATTTGGTTTGTATATTAAATATATTTATATGAAATTAAGAAGTATGAACATAAAATATTAAGTATTAAATTAATTAATAACGTATTATTAAGATTTTGAATTTGTTGTTGTTTTTATTTTATTTTAGTAACATTTCAATTGGAGCTTTTTTTATCGTTTTTTTCAAATATTACAATTCAGGTTAAATTTCTTATTGTATTTTATTGTATTCGATCGTTGCATTTATTTTTCTTTCCAGAATGTTTGAAATAGTTTTAGTAAACAATAATATCCCTGGTAGATTTTAATTTTAAGCAACACCACAAATACACCAGCATGTTTCATCACATGTGTGTGTCCAGGTCAGTTTGTTTACTGAAGCGATTTTTGACTTGTTTGCTTCAAATTTGTCTTATTGATTTTCGGAAGTGCCTGTTGAATCTGGTGGGGATTTTATTTTTTAATGACAAAATGACAGCGGAAATGAGCAAAGACTGATGTTTTTTGCTGTTGCGAAAAGAGCAGCCAGCAGGACAGGTTTGGGTATTTGCATTTAACAACTGTGGCAGAAGAGTAATACATGCAGCCTGCTGTGTAGCACATGCGTTTGATGTGTGTGTTGGGGCCTGCTGAGAGGTGGAAACACTCCAGATTGTCAGAGAGTTTGAGATTGCACTTATTCAGTCGCTTCTTGAAAAGTCTTGATTTTATTTAGCACAGCTGTTATGGGGCAATGTTTTACTCTCTCTTCCTACTCTTGAAATTCTCCAGTTAGTTTCATCAAAGAATTGTCCCAGTTTACTGACTCACAGATCGCTGGCTTAGCTCTGAGCTTTTATCCAGAGAGAGAGAGAGAGAGAGAGAGAAAGAATAGATCAGTATAAGTACACATGATTTGATTTTTTTTTTTTTTTTTTTTTACTCTACTCAAATGTGGAGGGCAAATATTGTATGTGTGTGTAGCCTTAGTCAATCCAGACAAGGATTAGAGCATGAGATGATGAAACAGTACAGTGAATGCTAATTCATTTATCTCACGAAACCAGGGTTCTTCACATTTCACCTGATAAAACTAATTCATTTATGTGTGTGTGTGTGTGTATATATATATATATATATATATATGTGTGTGTGTGTGTGTATATGTATGTGTAATTATTTTAAATAGAATTTTTTATTTTTTCTATGTATACACATTTATTTCAGCACAAAACAAATTAATAAACAACTAAAATAAAATAAAATATATACAAATAAAAACTTACGTATTAATAAAAAAAAAAAAAAAAAATATATATATATATATATATATATATATAGTGTTTCAGTTCACGTTTAGTTGTATAGCACTTTTCACGATACAAATCATAGCAAAGCAGCTTTACAGGAAATTTATTTTTTACAATAGATTTTGTAATAGCTTATCAAAATAATAACCTACTACTAAATAATACTTTTATACTGATTCAAGGATACTATTCATTAAAAACAACATTTGTGTTACAATAGGGACTTCTTTTTTTTTTTTCTTTTTTTTTTAGAATTGGTAAAATCTACAAAGTTTCAAGTTGTAAGGTTGATTCTTAATCTTACTCTTTTTAAGTCCTGAATACAGTTTGCCTGCCTTTTAAATCTCAGTTCCATTCATATGAATTTTATATAACTCTTTCCGCATCATGAATTTGTGATTTTTAGCCTCGATGTGAGGCCCACAGCTGACACGGTGGTCTGTTGCGTATGTAAACTTTCTGCTTGTGAGTCTAAATCCGCTGCTATGTGATTGATCATCCGCTTAAAGAGAAAAATAGTTTTGTCAAAATTCATTTTGAGGAAGAGACCTTCATTTGATGTTGTGCTTAGCGCAAGGGCTTTGTTGAGGAATGTGTGTGTGTGTATTTGCACTCTCAGAGGTGCACTTTGGCTCCAGGGGACTCTGAGTATGTGAGATGAATTTCAATCACGTTTTTCTCTGCGTGTGTGTGTGTGTAGCACTCAGTGGGCCTTTATGAAAGCATTTCCAGTGTTGTTAAGATGGTCTCGCACCTGAAGGGTCTTTTAAGACTGACTGTATAAAAGCCACGGCTTAGCTTCGCACCCAGAACAAAGAAAACCAGGGAATTTGGTGACTAATAATCTATTATTAGAAACCGCTGCGGCCAGATATAAACAGAACATTGAAAAGATGAGATGAGAGGGTGGTCTTTTTATTTTTCTTACTCGGAAAAAGTGCTTCTGTGTTTATCAGAACAATTTTGTTTTTCTGTAATCACCATTTCCTCAAAATGTGACTGTAAATGGATGTATGATTTCCTGGTAATTTCTCTCCCTCTCTCAGAAAAAAGTGGTGGAGCAGTTGAGGAAGGAGTTGCTGGTGAAACAGGAGCCCGACTTGAAGCCACAGACGCTCCCAGCAACTGCAGACGGTAAAACCGTGCTGCTGACGCCAGCCTGTCCCCCTTCACAGCCGCCCACAGGGCCTCCACACAACCAGGGGGCGCCACAGGTACAGCTTTGCGCCTCAAAGTTTCTATATAAAAGGTGTACAACAGCACGAAACTCTGAGCTGATTTGCAGCTGAATATTTACTTAACACTGGTCATGTGAATTCGATTCCTGTACCACAGCAAAAGATTAGCCGATTAGCTAGTTTACCCAAAAGGTTTATTGAAAAACAATTGTCCTGACTCATCCAAGGTGGTCTATTCTAAAGGCACGCTCTGTAATTGCAAACACACAAATCTCTGTCCCTGCAAAAAAAAGCTTTGAGTTGGTGAAAAATAAGGGCAGTGTTCAATCTCAGCCTCTCTATTTTTAACATCTTTTGTTATTTATTATTTCTTTTCTGTGGTGAGGGAAGACGACCAACTAGAGGGAATGTGTTGATATGTAGCATCGTATTTACTATTTTTCATAGAATTTATACACCTTTTAACTGTTAATGTAAATAAAATCCACATGAAGTGGCATTCTGAACTTTTTTTTGTTTTTGTGATATGGCACATTTCTTAAAGAAACTGAATATTCAACAGAAGAAAATATGGAGTGGGGTTAAAAAAAATCATTTTATTGATTATATATTCATTTAATATTATTTTGTAATTTTTTTTCTATTGTGTAGTGCATTTGTAAGTTAAACAATTCAGCTATTTTTTTATACTATGCAGTGCCATCAAATCAATTAATCATTCAAATAAGCATTTGTTTATATAATGTGTGTATATGTGTGTATATTAATAAATAAACACACATACATTGTATGCATTTTAATCACCATTAATCAGTTTAATTTATTATTATTAATAATAATTTATGACATTTTGGTGTTACATATAAGAATGGAGCCAAACCTGCAAAGTGACTTTGTTTAAACAATGTCTCAATAGCTAATTTGTGATTGGTTAACAGTATCTAATAGCACACAATAGATCTCTTGCTAACATGAATGGGGAAAAAATAATTTCAAGTTATTACATTTTGATGAAAGGCAAGGACAGACCATTTTTTCTTGTATGCACTAATAATTTGTATACAATAATAGTCGAAAAATCTAGTCAATAGTGCTTTAATAACATCTTTTGTTTCTCCTCATTCACTGCTTCCCTCAATCAACCCACCTCCTCGACTAGAAGACTCTCACCGTGACGCCGGTCATAACTGCAAAGACTCTACCTCTTGTGCTGAAAGCTGCCACCTCCACCATGCCTGCTTCCATGGCAACACAACGCCCCACAGTCGCCATGGTCACTGCCATCAGCAACCCCCCGAGATCCGGCGCCAATTCCGACTCTCAGAGCACACCAATCAACCTTCAGGTGGCCAGCAAGCTACCCAATCAGGACACAGATGCCGGCACACGGATTGTGTCCAAGAATGTTATTGTCGTGAGTGTAAATCGCTGCTAAAGATTCTCTCTCTTCACTTAGTGTTTCCATGTAGCTTAAATATAACAATGTTAAATCAAAATAGAAATGCCAGTCTGTGTTTTTGCATAGCTTGCTGTAGACTAGTCCTAGTTAGACCCACTTTGCTTTGATGTGTTTAGAACAGGATGTTTATCTCCAGTTAGTATGAAGATTTGAAATGACTTCCTTTCTGACAATGACGTGCTTGGCTGGGGTGTATGGTGACATACTTCTGTGATGTAACCAGAGAGAGGATTATTTCCTCAAAATGTTGTGAATTTCTCCATTTCACCTGCTGAGAGCCCAATAAACGGCTGGTTTTGTCACAGGTGCAGGCCACCACCACCTCTGCCCAGCCTATCAAAGTTCCCCAGTTTGTCCCTCCTCCTAGATTGACGCCTCGACCCACCTTTCAGCCACAGGTGCGTCTCTGTTAGACCTGCCCCCTCCCCCTTATGTATGTGCAGTTCCACACTGACGCCACCAGAGGGACACACAACCTAGTTTCCAAGGCTTCATGTCTGTAAAGCCTTTGTTTACAGAGACATTTTGATTCAAGATATTTTTAAACTTCTCATCTTGAAAGAATTGTTAACATGGGAACTAAAACTGGTCAAACACAGTCGCCCAAACTTCAAGGCATCACTGTTCCACACCTAGAGACCCAAATTCTGCTTTTTTCCTCATAATAAAAACTGACGCTTACCTTCTCCTTTCCCAGCACTGGCTGTTGCTGTGATACTGTCTGCTCACTTTTTTTTTTTTTCTCTCTCTCTTTGCTTTAGGATGCTTACACACTAGATTTTTCACTCTGTTAGAAAAGCTACAAGTTGATATCAGTGGGGTGTTAAAAAAAGACAAAAAACAAAGGTTTGCGAAAGTGATGCTCAAGTCATACGACCTAGAACTTTTGCTTTGCACTCTGACCTAGTCGTCTGTTGACCAATTCAAATTCAGTACACTGTAGCACTGCTCTATTTGCCTGCTTGTATCTATACTTGCTAAGTACATTCCTGTCTGTCAAATGCATCACAGCTTTATCTAGTGTGTAAGCTCCCTTAAGCACCGTGTCTATACTGGAAGTGACCCATAAGTGCCATCATTCAATGACTTGAGGTGCATGACCCCTTCAACAATGTTATGTCTGGTGTAGACACAGTGTTTCAGAGTAAGACAGCGTGTTGCTGCTTTTTCCTTTTTTAACAATGCTGTTGCTTCAGTTGCAGCTTTTATTTCTGCTTTTGTTCTTTGATATTGCTTTGGCTGACCCTGTCATTAACCCCCCACCCCTTAAAGACTGACAGTATATCACCTTTTACCTCAAAAAGCTATGTAATGCTAAAGCGAGCTCAAATGAATCCACTTAAACCCAACATTTACTTACCCTTATATCATTCCAAACTAGTTTGACTTCGGGTGTGTTCACACTTGTCTTGTTTGCTTTGATTAAACTGAACTCTGATGTTATTGGTTAATTTGAGTAAGTGTGAATGCTGCCCTCCAAACTCTGATAAGCACTAAACAAGCGGACCGAGACCACTAAATGAACTCTGGTGCAGTTTGAATGAAATATTAAAAAGCAACATGGAAAAAATGCTTTTAAACAAACTTATTCAAGGCTTTGCATCATCATTTGATGACGATGAATGAGTGGTTTTCCAAAACAAAATGAGGAATTGGTTAAGTCGCTTTTATAGGCTTCACAAGTCGTAAAAATAAAATTTTATGTACACACAATAGTGCACTTGGTCAAGCGGATGGTATTAGGTATATTTGACTTAAAGCAGTTCTGAGCAGACCGATTAGAGCAGGGCTCATCAGACTTGATTCGGGAGGGCTGGTGTACTGCAGAGTTTAGCTCCAACTTGCCTCAACACCTCCCTGGAATTTTCAGGTTTACCAAGTAAGACCTTTATTAGCTGCTTCAGGTGTTGTTCAGATTAGGGTTGGAGCTAAACTCTGCAGGACACTGGCCCTCCAGAACCGAACTTGGTGACTCCTGGATTAGAGGGTGGGGTACCTTGATGTCATACGCCGATGTGTATGTGCGCCACTTTAAGTCGAACACACACATTGTTTTGGGGTGTTCGGTAAGTACTGTAATGAAATAATGTCATTCAACCTCAGCATCTTTAGGTTCTCCTTCAAAAATGCCAGCGTGAACGTTAAGCAAACCAGGACCAAATGTACTGTTTTCTATTTTTGGTCCGGACCAAATGAACCAACAACAAGTGTGAACCAACTACAAGTGTGAACCCACCCTTATTTTCTTATGAGGGAATCTCTGATTCTCAGTCCTGCAGAGCTTTGGCCCAACCCCAAGGCTAAAGCTACCCACTCCTACTCCTCCTCTGTTCTGGTGTTCTGCACACTTTGAAACTAGTCACCGAGGGGTGAACCAGAGCTCAGTGTTGGCATTACTTATGGCTGAGGTTGTCTCTTAACACAAAACAGCATGGATGTTAGGGGCATGGCACCAGAGTGGCTTTCTTAATCAATTGGTTTGGCAAGCCTCTGTCTGCTCTCTCACCCCAACCCCGTTCCACCATTACACAGGTTCGACCAAAACCTCCCATCCCCATCAACGTGCCCATCGCTCCAGCTCCTCCTCCCATGGTGGCGGCTCCTCTAATCCAGCGGCCCCTGGTGCTCACCACCAAGCTGACATCATCTTTGCCTGCCTCTGCTGGGCCCATTCACCAGGTGCACATCGTGAACGGGCAGCAGTGTGCCACCATTGACAAGACTGCAGTCACGAGTGGCACCACGCAAGTCACAGGCATTGTCATCAGTCCTGCCCAGACACTTCAGATCAGCAACCTCAACTCAGACTTGAAGGTCTTGAAGGTAAGTGCACCCGTTTATGTAACCTTGATTGTTTGCTCCAGACATGCAACATTTTTCTTTTTATCTGACAGGATAGGTTTTAGCTTTTGTTATTGCTCTAAGAATCAAACAGCTTCAGTGGGTTGCTTATCTTGTTTCTTGTTCTCTGCATCAGACTGTGAAACCACAGGGAGGACCAGAACAGGTGGTCACAAGTACACCACCCTCATCCTCTCCTCCTCTTCCTCCTCCAACTAAGGTCAAACGAGAGGAGAGCCCACAGGTACCGGTACCTTCACAGAGTTAACAAAACCATCATGTCTGATAAATTTTTCCCGAAGCCTAAATAACAAAAAACAAATACATTTTCTTCCTTCTAGAAACTTGCCTTTATGGTGTCTCTTGGGTTGGTCACACATGACCATCTTGAAGGTAAGTCCCACTGGTGTCAGTTCTGCATTCCATTAAATTAAAAGACAGGACAGGAAATTCTATAACCATATGTGCATGGAATGTCATTTCTCTCCAGAGATTCAGAGTAGAAGACAAGAACGTAAGAGGAGAACTACAGCCAACCCAGTATACAGTGGAGCAGTGTTTGAACCTGAGGTACAAACAAATGTTCTGTGGTTCCTTCCTCCATTTGGGCTGATTTTGAGAGCTAAGATTATACTTCCAACTTTGCTCTAACATTCTGATTTCTCTCATATATCTCAGAGGAAAAAGAGTGCTGTCACTTACTTGAACACTCCACTGCATCAAGGCACCAGGAAGAGAGGTCTGTACCTGCCTGTCTTAGTTGCTTAAGTTGATGTATTGTAGCCCTGCTGCTTCTATGTACCACCTAACAGACACCTAATAGACACCTCTCTGCTTTCTCTTGCAATTCTGCTTTGTGTATTCGTTTGATCTCTCTGCAGACCTGCAGCATTTCAGTAGACCTAAAAAGTGGCCTATAAAAGTGGTGGTTGAGAAACCTCTTCCCTTGTTTGTATAGTTTCCAAAGATGGAGAATTTGGTTTGTTTTGGACTTGTTAACATTTAACTTAAGACTCCAAAATGTCAGTAGGCTTACAGGGAGAAATGTTGTCTTGGTGTTGCTTCACTTCAGATTTGAGTCTCTTGTGTGCTCTTTGCACTTTTTTCCTTTTAGAATATCTTGTTGTTTTCTTGTGATTTCCAGAGCTGTGCTTCAACATAATGGATTTAGCTCTATTTGACCTTGAAAATCTTGACGTGGTCGTCACGCCAAAGACTTGAGGATTGACTTGAACTTGGCCTTAAAAGACTTTATATGAATTTCACCTCAAAGACTGGAGTGTTGACTTGAACTTGAGTTTGAAAGCATTGATATGAACTGTACCTCAAAGATTTGAGGGTTGACTTTGGATTGAAAAACCTGACTTGGACCCCACCTTAAAGATTTGAGCATTGATTTAGGCTTGGTGGTGAAAGTTCTGGACTTGGACTCTACTTATAGACTTGAGCGTTGTCTTGAGTTGGTTGAGTTAGGATTTAAAGTAAGAGTTTTTCTGTTGGATCTCTGTTTTGTTACCTTTAGATGTTATGTTTATATTGTTTAGCTTATTTTATAGTGCATGATGCATATTGTTTGTTCCTGTAGTAAGCCACCTGCAGAAAAATCTACTGAGATTTGAGATTAGATTTCAGCTTATACTTTTCTCTCGTTCGTTCTTTCTTTCGGTCATTGCTTTTCAAATTCCCTGCATGCTGCTGTGGTCGTCTGTTGCACTAACTGCTTTTTGTGACCCTCCCTTCCATTTCTCCTTCGCTCTCTCCCTACTTTCCTTTGTTTCCATGCTAGCCAATGAGGATCCCCTCTCTAAGGTATGTTGCAACCAGAAAATGCCATTATTTTATTTCATCTTTGTGTTTTTTTTTTCTTTCTTTTCCCCTTTTCCTCCTCCTCCTCCATTTTTCTGTTCCTTTTGGTTTTGTTTTGTTTTTGTTTTTTTTTTGGTTTGTTTTCTTTTCTTGTCTGTCTCATTTCACTCAGGTCGCCCTCCCAAATACAGCACCACCACCACCACCACCAGCAGCACACCGGTGCCGGAGCTGGGCTGCAACCCCCTGCTCTCCCCCACCAGCAGCCTTCCCGCCTCCCCAGCCCTTGAGCGGCCTGACATGGGGGGCTTTCCCCTCTCTGTCCACCCTCATTCTGTCCCCCAGCCCAGCCCCAGCTCCGGGGATGTAAGTAGCCACCTGCCAAGTCTGGGCGACCATCTTATTGAAAGCCCCCACTATTATTATTGTTCTAGTAGAGTTCTCTACATCACAGGCTGCTCCTACCCCCTCCCCCCCAAAAAAACCCTTCACTGCATTCATCCTGTACACCTAAAAAATGTACAGGGCAAGGTAACTCCTGTTAGAGTCCAGCATCAACCCTGGAAAGAGAAAGACTGACCTACCAGCACTGTCATTCATGTGTTTATTTGTTGTATTTGTTGAAATGGAGCCAGCTGTCTTACAAAGTGAACAGTCTTTCTCTACTTCCCATACAAATATTAGGCCTGAAGTAATTATACTGTAGTAGTTTTAAAATCCTTACACCCCTTCTTGGAATTTAAACCAAAATACCCATTGCTTATAATGACATGATACATTTTCAATAATGATTACTCTAATTAATAATTCTTTTCAAGCAATCCCTGTTATAGTTATAGTAATAATAATAAAACTACTAGCTAAATATCCAGTGCCCTGACTGAGTGAACAGTCCAGCCACCAGTGAGCCACTAGACAAATACCTCCAATCAGCAGTCAGTTCCTCTCCTCCCCGCCTTTCCCGCTGTCATTTGATTGGTCCAGGAAAAGAAGGGGGCGGTGGTACTGACACCTGCCGTTCTTCCCGACAGGGAGACATCCATGAGGATTTCTGCACTGTGTGCAGACGCAGTGGACAGTTGCTCATGTGTGACACATGTTCGCGCGTCTACCACCTCGACTGCTTGGACCCACCCCTCAAAAACATTCCCAAAGGCATGTGGATCTGTCCTAAATGTCAAGACCAGGTAAATAATAGCAGCACAATGCGCCCTTGGCCACTCCTCTCCGAGGCCAGTCAGTGATGTCTCCTTTAAAGTGGAATTCAGTCCTTTTAAAGTACACACACTTTTATATCATTAGAAATGGGAGTCGAACTGAGAGAACAAACTCCCCTTTCCCTGCCAAAAATGAAGTGTACATTTTTCTCCCCTTAAACTAAATGAGTTTCTTCAGGCATTAAGGCTGCTTCGTCCTTTGTAAGCTTTCACATGGTTCGGTATTGATTGTGCCTTTTTTTTTCCACCCATCATGTAAGTGTAAGACAGCATCAAGCACTCCCATTGAAGTTCTGTTGTTCATCACTGTTGCCATATGCAGTTGATCTCAGTTTTTTTATGGCTTTCCAGAGGTCAAGTGGGCACAGCACTGTTCTGTTATTGAGAGAATTTCTTTTACAGATTCTGAAGAAAGAAGAGGCCATTCCATGGCCAGGGACCCTAGCAATTGTCCATTCCTACATTGCTTACAAAGAAGGTAGATATATTTTGATTTCCAGTTGCAGAACCCTGTTCTGTAAAAAAACAGAATGCATATCTATTTTATAGCACATTCAATTTATAAGTGCTTTGTTCCTGTCCAACAGCAAAAGAAGAAGAGAAGCAGAAGTTAATGAAATGGAGTGCCGAACTAAAGCTGGAACGAGAACAACTAGAACAGAGAGTGAAACAGCTCAGCAACTCTATAACAGTGTGTTATTTATTTATTCTACTCTTTAACTGGAGCTTTTCTCAGTACTAGATTAATTATACAGTTGTTCTATATGAAGGGATGTCTGTCTCAGAAAAAAAAAACATTTTGAGATGAACATTTAGCTTTTCTCATTTTAATCCATGCAAATATTTAGTACAGCTTGTTACATGGTTTACCGTAGTTCTTCTATACCGTAGATTTGTGTTTATAATGCTGTATTCCTTTTTTTCCAACAGAAATGTATGGAGACTAAGAACAGCATACTTGCCCGTCAGAAGGAGATGCAGGCCTCTCTGGACAAGGTAAAACACCTGGTCCGCCTCATCCAGAGCTTTAACTTGACTCAGCCCATGGAGACGGACATCCTACAGGATTCCAAACAGGACTGCACAGAGTCATTGAGCATCAAAGACTCAAAGGATGCTACACAAGTGTGTGTGCAGGAGAGTCCCACCGAGCCTAGCGTGCAAGTACCAGCCACCGTAGCAGTTCCCGAAGTGAAGGCAGAGCCAGAGGTGGGTGAAATGGCAGAGCCAGCAGCCACAGTCACACCTGATGCTGCGTCCGTTCAATCGGGAGTTAGTCCCCCGGAAGTGCCCAAAACCACAGTTGGCGAGGAGATAATGGATACAGCGAAAACGCCAGAGCCTGTGGCATCGCCTCAGGCCAGGGACGTAAAAACTAATGGAGGAACGGACTGTGTTTGTACCAGCTTGAACCCGGAAGAAGAGGAGGGTGCTGTCGATGCCGCAGAATCTGTAGGCTCCGAGAACATCCCCCCCAGTGACAGCAGTTGTGTAGAGGACACTGGGAAGATGGAAGTGGAGCTGAAGGAAGATGGAAGTCATGGCGTGAACACCAACAACGGCAAAACCTCAGAACCTTCTCAGCAGGCTTTGCCAGCCCCTCTAAGCAGCGTGGACAACCCCAAATAGTTCTCAGCCTCACACTAAACACATTTACATCACCAAAACGTTTAAACAGATTTCCTATTGCACCTTGGAGTGGTGCACAAAGTTGCCAATCTATACTTATATATATATTATACATATATATTATCTATATCCAAATAAATGTTGTCTTTTTTTTTTTTTCTTTTACTTTTTTTAAAATGGTAAAACTGTGTCAACAGTACTTCTACATCCAAGGCAGACTAGTCTTGGTTCTTGTAGACCAATAGAGCCCGAACTTGTGGGTGAAAAGGGTGACTTACGAAAGAGTGTCATGCCAATTATTAGATTATTAAAAAAAGAAAAATAGTAGTTTAAAAATATTCATAATAATAATGATGGTGATAAAGATGATGGATGATTTATCAGATCAGACCAGTGTGTGCCTCCAACATGGGGTTTGTTTTTCATAGGTTGTCTTAGTTGTCTTTTCCTTGGGAGGAGAAAGGCAGGGCAGACGTGTCCAAAGACTGCATGACTATGCCCACATCCTGTGCACCTCCGGCCAGGCCTGAGTGGACCGGCAATACCAAAAGCTTCTCTTTCCAAACAGGACAAAAAATAAATAAATCAATGCATCAGTATTCGCCAGTGATAAGGCAGAGGTTTTTTCTTCACTATACATTTTGTCCGCATTTTCCAGCTAGCTGTAGAAGTGTCCCATCTCCAAGTCATCTCAGTCTAATCAGTGGTAGAGCGCATGGCAGAGCCTCTAAAGATCTTTGACAAAGGGCTGGAAGAGGAAGCTGCACCAGAAGTCACATCTCGGTAACTGCAACAAATCATGCGTGGTAGATTAGTCTGAAAAGCGTTGTTGGTTCTGTATATTGAATGAGTCTTGTTCTAAAGTCAGTATGTGTGCGTATTCTATGCTGTTTGTGGATTTTATTAATTTAGTTAGTTTGTTTCAGAAAATATATTCAGGTCTTCCTAGTCTTCATTGAAAAATAAGTGCTTTTCTGTTTCATGAAACAGTCGTTTGTTATCAATGGTGTTTAAAAAAGGCATTAATTATGCAAGCAGCTTTCTCAATTTCAGAGATGCACATTGCATAATGAGTGTCGGTCTTATTTGAATTCCAAACTGCCAAATGCTTTAGGTTTTTTTTTTCTTTTTTTATTATTATTTTTAGAAAATAATGGTAATATCCTCTTACTGTGTGTTTAGTCTAAAATATAATGGACTTGTCCTATTCCCATTTTTCCAAAACCTTTTTTTTTTCTTGAAAAACAATAATGACTAAGTCACAATTTGCTGTCTTAAACTTGAGGGTTTGATGTATGAGCCAAATTCAGTAATAAGGAAACGACAGAAAACCCTTAATTAAAGCACAAGCTTTATTGCAAACGCACTAAGAACCTCTTAAGAGACTTTCTGAGCAAAATTTTCAAAAAGCGCCTAAATCGTATCTGTTGGTTTTTACGCTTTCCAACATCCTGTAAAATCAAAGCGGGAAGAACTGTTCATGACAGTCTTCTGCTGGTTTTTGTTGGCTTTTCGTTGTGTTGCATAGTATCTTATTCTGTCCCAGGTGACGTCTTAAGTCTTAAAAGTAATGCACGGCTGGCACCTTTTGTTACATTAACGTAAGGCCATTCCAAAAAGCATATCCCTTTTAGCTTTGTGAAGATCCTAGCCACTCAGGCTGGGATTTAACGCATATCAAATTCCACGTATCCATTTAGGACATCTTAATAAGTGCTTATTTTGACTATATGTATACAGTACTACACATTTATTTAAGCATAGGTCATTCTGGCTGTTTAAACATGAGAGAGAACTTACCACAATATGGATTCTGTGTTTGGGATGATGTTTACTATTTTGTTTTAAATGATGGATTTATCTTGACTAGTCAGGATTTCATGGCTTTAAAACCCAGTTTGTGATTCTTAGTGGATGGGGTCTTGGTTATATCAACAATGTGCTGCAGTTTCTCACAATCTACTGTGAAAATCCACATACTTATCCTTAATACATTCCCACAATGCCCTTGTTACCCTTTGAGCCAAGACTGGGTAATAACGGATAAACATTCATATCATGGCGTCCATTATTGTGGCATAACATACCGACATGAATATTTAAGGCCTTCCAGAAGTCACCATTGTCAGTCTAGAGAATATTTAAAGAAAACTACTTTTATTCCTTCCTGTACAGGTGCCCAGAGTGCCTTCAACCTTTTACATACTGAATTTAATCTCATTAACTGGTCACATTTCCCTCTCTCTGTAAAACGTCTCTCAGTTAATCTTGATTAGAAGCACATTTGTTGTAATTTCATTTGGTTAAAGTGAATGGTTGTAGTGATGTGCTTGTGTTGGTGTCCTGTCTGTCTTTACTTAATCTAGTTATCTGCTGTGAAGTTAAAGAGCCCCTCTAGAGTACGTAGGCTATATTTTAAGGAGTTGCCTTGAGCTTTTTAATACCCTGAACTACAGTATATTGAAGTGATTGAACAAAATTGGTCTGGGGAAAAAAAAAAAAAAAAAGAGTTCAATGTTTTAAATGAATTCATTGGTTTATCAGAGCACTCTGTGCTACCAAAATATTAAGTGTGTGAAACTTGTAAAATGTGTGGGTTTTTTTTGGATTGACATTCGTCGGGAAAAAAAGTTTAGGAAGTCATGGTTTCCTGTCTTTATGCACTTTTTATAGGAATGTCCTAAGTATTATTAATTCTCCACCCCCTCCCACAAAATACTTAAGTGTCTGCTCGTTAAGTTCTTTTGTAGTGTGCGATTCAGGAGTGTTTTTTTTTTTTTCACAAAACAGGACTGTTCAGGCCAGTGACTACTACTTAATGTCATACATAACACTCTGCTCTTAAAATGACTTGCACCCTTTCTTATTCGCATCATGATCTTCATCTCTCCTTCAGTCACTGAGTTAGAGTACTGGACTTGTACCTGAATCAGGTATTTAGATTTCAGCCTTGACTATTAGCAAGGCTGAGCAGATCAAAGAAAACCTGCAATCTGACTGGATAGACTCAAACCCCCAGAACACCAACCTGTCCAATCAGTTCAACAAAAAGCATGCCTTCTTATGCAAATTTTTTATAAGTTTTGTCAAACTTTTTTAATATGCATTTAGTTTTGAGTTTATTTTGTAAAGATTTTTATGTGAACTTTGTGTCACTTTCCTTTTTACATGTCTGGCGAAGATGATGCCAAAATGAAACAGTATACATATGTACATCTCTTAAATACACTTGCATTTTATTTGTTGTTGTTGTTTAAATTATGAACAATATACACTTTCACAATGGCATCTGTAGAAAATAGTTAATTCATGTACAGTTACAGATGAGAATTATTTGCTGGCCACAATTCTGGGCTCTTTGGAACATGGAAATGTGGCGTTTTCGGCTGTGTATGAATCTCATGGACCGTTACTTTCATTCAAGTCTGCCTTTGCTAGCACACCATGCTGAATGTTATTGTTATCTTGGGGCGCTGGGTGGGGGTGGGGGTGGGGGTACCAGTGGATGTGAGAAGATATTTATGGTCTTACATGGCTTATCTTGCAGAGTGCATGTAATCTGTTGTGGGTGGGGCCTTTAGAAGTAAGGGGAGGGAACTTCTGAAAGCCACGCATTCAAGTTCTTAAGTCAGTATACCCAAAGAGACTGCAAACATTTTGCTGTTAGGAAGCCTTTTTATATGCATTCGAGATACATATCATTGAAAGTGATTTTCTTTTTCTTTTTTTTTTTCCTGTCACGATTGATTTCCGCTCTAGGTTACGGCTTCGACGTGTGGGAAACGCTTTCTAAGTTGTCTGTATGGCTTTGCAATTTTGGTTTTAATCCTTTTTAAAAGGCAAAAGGTTGCGGTGTACATTTATGCATAAAATCTAAACATTTTCACACCCATTCCAGCTGTTCATCCTGTCACCTTGATCTTAATGGTGTGTAGATCATCCATATTCTTTATGGTGCGTTATAATTCCACAGTGACAATGAAGTCATTGTAATTTTAATGTAGTTTCTGTTCACTTTTCATACTATTTACTCAGTCATGATTGTGGCCTTCTCGTACTGTTGATGCATTTCATTTCTGTAGTCGTGACTTTCCTGGTGTTGTGCACTGTGTGAGCGAGTGTGTTTGTTTGAGCAGGTGTGTGTGTGTGTGTGAGCGTTACCTCATCTACAGTCAACTGTCCAATTGGAATACATTTTTGTTTACGCGTGCAAAAAAGAAAAAAAATGACAAAAAAAAATTCTTCCACTTGATGAAACACAAAACAGGATACATTGTAGCGAGTTATTTAAAAAAAAGAAGAAAAAAAAAAGAAAAAGTTCACCTGGTGTGCTGAACTGTGTAAATGGTTTATTACACAATATGAATATTTGTAAAATTGTTTGTATTTTTTCATAATGATTTTAAAAAGGAGTGTGTTTATTTTTTGACTTTTTTCTGTTACAGAGCTCTCCCTCTCTCTCTCTCTTCGGTCTTTTTTCTCCTTGTTTGTCCGCCTGACATTGTGAGTGCGTCAGTTGGTTCTTACCTCTCCTGTATTGAGCCTGTGATGAGTCCTTTGTATGCAGTGTTTTGAAAATACTGTAGGGAACAGGGGACGAAATTGATATTAGGAGCATTTGATCAATTTGTATTTATTTATTTTATCATTTTGTTAATAAATTGACAAAGAATATTTGCCTCCCATTTGTCTTGAATTCAACTTGGCATTCTAGAATGACCAAACAAAAATGTTGTTAAGTGTCAAGCCAAAAGAGAGAGTTGAAGTGTTGGGGTGGAAGCTAAGCACAAGTGCAGTTCAATTATGTGCTTTCAGGGGCTTCCAAAGCTGTAGGCTGTGTTTAAGGGCTACAACTATTGTAATTGCTGTACAACTTGCTATTTTTCTCTTAAATACAGCAGCTGTTAACCAAAGATATAATTTTACTTATAGAGTTGAAAATGTGCTGTGGTACTAACCTGTAGGATATCCCTGAAACAAATGGCACATTTAAGACTATTAGATGTGGAAACTGAAAATTCTTCCAAATTCTCCCCTCCTACTTCACATCAAAATTACTCATTTTAATAGTAAACAAGGAATACAGAGATAGTGCTATTGCTCAGTTCTACTTCTTTTTGTCATTATATTCGGGTGTATACAGTGATACTTAATTTGATATATTTGCAATGATTAAGTATTCTGCTGTCGAAAGCTCTATTATTTTATAAAGGGGGTTGCCATAGAAACGGAAATTTCAATGTGCGTAAATAGCTCCTAACAGAGTACCCAAGTCTAATTACGGTAATTCCGATAAGATTCAGTCAATAGGAGCTTTTAAAACTGTAATCTTAAAGTATAACACTTATATAATATTTTTTATATTATATATATATAAAAAAGCAATTGCATGTCTAAGGCTAAAATGATCAGCAAAGTTTGAATCGAGTCTTTACATTAACTGGATGACAAACTGAATGAATTGTAGAGAACTGTGACGTGAATGATTCAACTTTGATTATTAAATTTTTCATTATTTAAAAAAAAAGTGCAAACTTGGCACGCAGCCGCTGCGTAACGTTCAGCAAGCGCGTTCCAAAAGCGAACGCGCGAAACGCTGCCTCATACAACTTCACTGACAATCTAACGTTAACTTTCCCTTTCCTGAAATTTCGTGCCCGGTCTGCACAAACGCAAACGCCGCTTTCTTCCGTTTTCCATGTCATTTCCTGTAATAAAAAGATGGTGGTCATAGCAGAGAGAAGCAGCTGACTGTGGTACAAACATTTGGAGATGATAAACTTTGCATCGCCCGGGACTAGTGAAATTCCCCCGTGCCGTTGCGTCACCGCCGCGTTTCTCGGAGCGGCCGAAGGCGAGGCGCACCACGGCTGAAGAAGACCACCAAAGACCCCGCGACGCACTGCGTATATTCTATAGACGGTGAGTTACACTCACTAGCCAATGTGGCCAATGAAAATGGCTTCCGAAAGCGTTAGGCAAATTGCCAGTTGCCTTGCAGAAGCTAAACGGAGGCAGAGCGTGCAGAAGCACTGCGTACCGTCATTGTCATCGCCCGCGCTTGAGCTTATGTGCAACTTTTACCTCACAATGTTTAGAAGAACACAACTTTGCAGCAGTTTTGTCTTTCAACGGAGTATTGTTGCCCTATTTGTTTTCCTGCACTCGTCTCTCTCACAGCTCGGGTAGTTTGTGAGTGACGGACGGCTTGACCAATCAGAGCGCTGCTATCAGACTGAAATATTTTGGAAGTAAATTCTGGATCGGAAACGTCAGCAGAAACCAGAGTCAGGGTTTCTTGCGGTCACTTTCCGTGTTTGCGGAGAGTGCTGTGCGGTTGTCGCGTTTTGTATGTTTTTATGATTGCAGCTCAAAGTTTGCAGTCATATAAACACCTATAAACCTATAAACGAATGTAAAATTGGAAGTGTTATGACAATGTAAAGCCAGCATGACGTCACTGTGCCCCACTGAACAATGTAGATAACACGTAACAGGCACACATTTTGTCCCATAATTTAAGGATTTTACGTTACAAACTATATAGGGTTTAAAGTTTGAGATCACTAGTACATATCGTTTTTATATACATTACAAAATGTAATTATAACTATGTGTAAAGTTTAACTCATTCATTTCTAAATGTCTTACTATTTTGTATGTCATAAAAATGGACTCTTGGTCTGCAATGTTGAAAAGGAGTTCATATGGTTAATGTCAGAAACGGCAAACTGCAAAATGTTAAATATTTCTTCATTCATCATAATCTAAAAAACATATTTAAAAACATATTTTTCAAAATTTCACAATAAAATTATATTTTATTTGTATTTAGTCTATATTTTAGGTGCTATGATCGATCTCTGTTTCTTCTATGTTTTTAATTTTGGTAACTCTTTTTTTAACTTATTAGTTCTTATTATTAACTATCTTAAATATTACTACCATAGCATAGTGGCTCTTAATTAGTACATAGATTGGGTTTATTTATTATTGAATTAATTAATTTTAAAAGGTTTATTTAGGAAAAAGTCATAGTCGATAGTTAGTTAGTTATAGTTAATATAGTTATTATAGTTAGTAATAGTTTGTTATAGTGAGAATTGGACCTTAAAATAATGTGTGATGTTCATTTTAATTATTCTTTATAACATCTCTTAAATTTCCTGTTTTAACAGTATTTATCTCCCCCTATTTTATATTAATAGTTTTAATATGTCGAAGTGAAAGAAGGCACACAGGGGTCTCTCCTTCCTGCCCAGATGGCAGATGTTCCAGAGCATTCCTCCATGGAAGTTGAGGCCGAATGCAGCACCAGGTCAGCTTTACAAAGTGTTTACAATAGCAAACATCTGAAGACCCCTATGCATGAAAAACAGTAGTAATAAGCAGTTTTTCTACCTATTTACTAGTGCCTCAAATGAGAAGTCAACTGAAGAGCCAAACAAAAAACTAAAAGTTGACCATGAGCATTCGACCAGTTTTTGGTGTAAGTATAATTTACTTTAAATAAAATAGTTGTTTATATCAGTGGAAATTACGTTTTTACTCATTGCTTATTTAATATAACATGTACAGTCTGTGAAGAGTGCAAGAAGTATTTCTTGGAGGAGTGCCCTACCCATGGGCCCCCTGTTTTTGTGCCAGACACCCCTGTGGCATCAGGGGTGCCCAATCGGGCAGCTCTCACTGTACCCTCAGGCTTTGAGATCCACAGAGATGGCGATAACGTGGACGTCTGCTGCATGGATGAAAATATACCAAAGGGGGCGCTGTTTGGTCCTTATCAAGGCCAAATAATGGCCTCAGATAAACCCTCAGGGCCATACTCTTGGATGGTAGGTTATGCTGTGGGTGTAAACACCATTTAGGATAGTTGTACTGTATGTATTTTTCATGCTATATTTTAACTTCAAATATTTATTACAGATTGTTGATCAGGACAACAAATATAAATTCATTGATGGGAGTAATGAAACTACATCTAACTGGATGAGGTAACACCATGTTATTTAGATGACATCTACTTTAATTATTATTTTCTTTGTGCTATTGTAATGTACAGAAAATGTTGTTTTAGACACTATGTTATATTGATGGAATTGTTTGCAATGTTAATTTTATTTACTCCTCTCAGGTTTATTCAGATTTCTTCTGATGAGAGTAAAAAGAACTTGAGTGCATTTCAACATGGGGAAGAAATCTACTTCCGAGTGAGTCAGAGACTGGCGATGGGCGAGAAACTCTGTGTGTGGTACAGCAGCGAGTACATGAGGCGACTGCAGAGTGTGTCTCGGGACAGCATTGACCGCAATCTGGACACAGGTGAGACACCCCTTGCTGGTGCTTTGAACAGTTTTGAAACAGGTCAAAAGGAATCTCCAAAAACATTTTAAGGGGCTGCTAATACCAACACTGTAGGGCTGAATCCAGATGCTCTTGAACTGGAAAAATAATATATTCTTATCAAATCCTAACAGGAATTTTTTTAAAATTTGCATCGGTTTGAAGCAAAACAATTTTCTGAATGAATAATAAATGGTTTGTTTAGTATAAGATAAAATATAAAATATTTGTTGGTAAACACTAGACAAGACTGATGCTTACAACAAGGTCTGACCACAATCTAAACAGTATGAATTCTAATTAATATAGTTCAGCCAAAATAATAGCACTACATACTCATCCCAATATACAAAAATGACCATCGTTAAAGAAGATTAAGGCAGTTCTGAGCTTCTAAGGGGGTCCAAAGGTATCATTAAAAAAATACATGTGATAAATATCATTTTTGCACTATATTTCAAGTCTTCTGAAAGCTTTCTATGAGCAACAGACCAAAATGTAGCTAATTTCATATTGAACGTTTTTGATCAACAAAAAAGTACCCAGAAGAGATCTTCCAGGCCTTCAGTGGTTTAACAGGTAAGTGAAATGGGATTTATATACTTTTTTTTTTTTACTGGTCCTGCTTTAGCCATCATTATTATTAACCACAGTTTTTAAAAATGTGCATAGTGTTACATAAATTAACCATAACACTATTGTATTGCAGGAGTGAAATTAGAAGAACAAGAGGAGCCCAAAGGCCCAGTGTTGCGGTCTGCAATGCACGGTAGACGAACCCTAAGCAAGCATGGAAGTGATGAGGCAGAAAACCAGCCCCAGGCCAAGAAAAAGAAGATTGACCTCATTTTCAAAGATGTCCTGGAAGCATCCCTGGAGGCTAATCAAAGTCAGAACAACCCCCTGAACAGCACCTTGTCTTTTCAAAGAGCAAGAACAAATGTCTGCCAGGTTTTCAGCCAGCCGGAAGCAGAGTGTAAAGAGTCCGTCTTCGCCTCTGGTTTGGCTTCCATGGAGAGTGGGTTTGATGCGAAATGCATTAAAATGGAAGAAACAGAAGAAGAGGCCACTCTGCCCGGCGAAGGGCCATCGACATCTTTCTGCCCAAACTGTGTGAGGTTAAAACGACGAATCCGTGAGCTGGAAGCAGAACTGCTCCGTCTCAGAGGACAGGGGCATGCTGAAATTAAGCCTTTACCACCATCTGAACCACTTTCTAGTGAGGACCTCAGAGGTAGGTTTGCACCTGGGATGGAACGCTACCAACGAAGAGAGCTTTTCTGCAGTAGATACTAATGATTTATTTTTAAATATATGGCTATATAGATAATTTTGCCTCATAGTCAATCAATTACTGTTAACATTCTCTTGTTGTTTTTGTTGTGATTGCCAAATTTGTTGAAATGTTTCAAATGGAAGTGCACTTAATTAAAAGTTTTAATAAAATAATTAAGGTGTTTTCTTTTTTTGGAGCCTGCTACTAAAGTTGGTTAGTTGAATTAAGAATGTTTGAATTTCATTGTACTTAAACATGATTTGTATTAGTTGATGTAGAGCTTGAGATATTGTTAACTGTATTGAGAAGGTGTGCTCACAATAGGTATCAAAGGTCTGAAACCTTTGTTCATGCCAAAACTTTACAGTAAATAACTGAATTTAATCTTGCTTTGTGTTGGTTTTCAGTTTAATTTTGTGCTCTGTTTACTAATTTGTTGTAGACACCATGACGCCCATCCCAGTGGCACTTGAGGAGGATGAGCAGGATGTTGATTCTGCTGATGAATCCATTTCTGCTGACCTCATGGTAGCTGCAGATGAGTCTTCAAAACTCTCCGTGGGCTCAGGTCGTCGGATTCGTCGCTTCAAACAGGAGTGGCTAAAGAAGTTCTGGTTTCTCCGTTATTCACCCACACTTAATGAGATGTGGTGCCATGTGTGCCGACAATACACCGTCCAGTCCTCCCGCACCTCTGCTTTTATTATCGGCTCCAAGCAATTCAAAATCCACACCATTAAACTTCACAGCCAGAGCAATCTGCACAAGAAGTGTTTGCAGCTTTACAAACTTCGAATGCACCCAGAGAAGACAGAAGAGATGTGTCGTAATATGATGACTCTCTTCAACGCTGCCTACCATCTAGCTTTGGAAGGAAGGCCATTTTCTGATCTGCGATCTTTGGCGGAGCTCCTCAAGAAGTGCGACCTCAAAGTAGTCGATCAGTACATGAACGAAAATGACTGTCAGATTCTTATCCAACACATTGCCAGAGCATTCAAAGAGGATTTGGCAGAGAAGATTCGTCTTTCGCCCTTTCTAAGCATCATCATGGATGGACAGAACGATGAACTGTTGGCTGACACTGTTGCCGTTTACGTCCAGTTCACCACCACTGATGGACTTCCTGCCACAGAGTTCCTTTCCCTACAAAGGCTTTGTGGAGGCAATGTTGACGGGTACATCCAGGCTGTGGATCGTGCCTTTGGTGTCCTTGGTCTAAGACTCCAGGACATGCTAGTTGTTGGCTTGGGAATAGATGGCTCGAACCTCTCCTCTAGTTTGAGGGCAAGAATTTACATAGCCATACGAAAGACAATCCCTTGGGTGTTGTGTCTACCTGTGATGATCCACCGTCCCCATTTAGAGGTTCTGGATGCCATCAGCGGGAAAGAATTGTCTTGCTTGGAGGATCTGGAGAACAACTTGAAGCAGCTGCTTAGCTTCTACCGATATTCTCCACGTATGATGGCTGAGTTGAGGTCGACAGCACCAACTTTGTCAGAGGAAACTGAATTTCTTGGGGATATAAGGGCCGTCCATTGGATCATAGGGGAGCCCAATGTTCTCAATGCCCTAATCAAGGACTATCTGGAGGTTGTTGCTCACTTAAAGAACATAAGCAGCCAAACTCAAAGAGGTGATGCTGCTGCCATTGCTCTGTCTCTCCTACAGTTCCTGTTGGATTATCAGTCGGTGAAGCTGATCTACTTTCTCTTGGACATCATTGCTGTCTTTTCTCGACTTGCTTTTATCTTTCAGGGGGACTATCTGTTGCCATCACAAGTGGATGCAAAAATTGAGGATGCTATTAATGAAATTGGTCAATTGGTAGACTCCCCAGGGGAGTACCTACAGGAGTTTGAAGACAACTTTCGGGAGAGTTTCAATGGCGTGGACCTCAAGAACTTACGAGTTGCAGAGTCCAAGTTTCAGTCCATTCGAGAGAAGATCTGTCAGCGAAGTCAAGGCATCCTGGCACAACGTTTTGATCCTCGCAGTCGCACAGTGGTCCAGGCTTGTCAGATCCTTGACCTGGCTTCGTGGCCTCCTAACAGGGACAATCTTGGTGCATATGGAGAAGAAGAGATTCTTGTGATTTTTGACCACCTTGAGACTATTCCTTCATCTGGCCGTGAACTCTATCAAGAAAGAATAGATGCCCGAGGAAGCCTTGTAGTTGAATGGAGGGATCTAAAAGCTGATTATTGTAGTGTGAACGGTTTTAAAGAAGTAGTCAGCCACATCTCCAGATACAAGCAACGTTTTCCTCTTCTTAATCACATCCTGCAGGTTGTCAGGGTCTTGCCAACGTCATCTACTTGCTGCGACAAGGGAAGATGCTCGCTGCAGAAAGTCCGCAGGAATAGCCGATCCAGACTGACTCTGGATCAGATCAACGATCTGCTCACCTTGGCCGTTAACGGACCACCTATCGGGAATTTTGATGGAAAGCGAGCATTGGACAGCTGGTTTGAAGAGAAATCCGGGAACAGCTATTCGCTCTCAGCAGAAGTGTTAAGCAGAATGTCCACCGCCGAACAAAAGTCAGTGTTGCACAATATGGATATGAATGCAGAGTATTATCCAGATATTTGACTGATCGGCACCAATTACTCAGCCAATATGATTCCAAAAAAAGCCATCTCATTGGAAAAGGGCTGATCGGGACTATAATGTGATTGGCCAAGTACTTTGACACTGGCCCTGCTGCTAAAATGACCTAGATCAGCGTCTTCTCTAAGAGTCGGTATGAATGCCTTTGCAGGTCGCAGGCACATGAAACACTTTAAAATGTTCATGTAAATGGTTGTGATGTGTTGATATGTGTTTCTGTCCAAAGAGATACTATTTTCAAGTCTTGAGGATTGTTGCCTTTAGGTGAATGTTCGACTGAGCACTATTTCATCAGGCATTGGTGAGTGAAGCCTCATAGTCTTTTTTAATCTCTGAAAATGTCACCTCCTTGCAAAAACATGATTCAACTCTAGGTTCTGGAAAAATTGTTTTATTATTATATCTGCAATATAATTTGAGCAATCATTCTGTGTTTGTATGTAGACTTGTGTGTATGGAAACTATATAACAAAAAGTGCTTAATTTTTATAGCATGTTCTTAAGCTGGTTACCGCTGATTGGAATGGAAATAGCCACTATTTTGCCATGCAGTATATTCCTAACATATGCTTTTAGATACTCTTTAGTTAACCATTACTCTTAAGATTGTGTAAATCTTAGTTTGATAACATGTTGATGTGCCATAATACTTTATGCAACTGGGCACCTGTAATGTGCAGTTTACACCCAATCTGATTTCGAGATTTCCTATATATATATATATATATATATATATATATATATAGCCTACATATGCAGGGTTTGAATGCCTTACCGATAATCTTGTTTTCTTAGCGTGTGCTGGTGCTTGATTCCTGGTACATGTTTATATGTACTGTTACCTGCAGCCACATCAAACCCCTCTTATGAGCCAGTTCAAATTATTTCATAGTTAAATTTCAATGTTTAAAGCGATATTATTCTGATGCCACATCAAAGCAACAAAGATGTTTA
The DNA here is from genome assembly GCA_032357445.1 of Enteromius radiatus. Lineage (NCBI taxonomy): Eukaryota > Metazoa > Chordata > Actinopteri > Cypriniformes > Cyprinidae > Enteromius > Enteromius radiatus. Next base: position 4,061,583 of record JAUCMS010000055.1, on the reverse strand, counting down.
CTTTTTAATGCTGCATAGAGGTGGTCTAAATAGTCAAATGTTTACTAATTTCAAACGATGAACAGAACACACTTTAGTAATAATACCCCAAAACTGCAACACTGTCTCAGCAATACTTTTCAAGTACAAATGCTTGTGCATGATGTCACCACTAGTAGGCGACACTGTACGACAGTTTACCTTTGGATGAAATTTTAGTATCTGAAAGCATAGCACTATTTAAATCAGTCATACAAGAACAAAGCTTTTATATTTTGATTTTGATGTGCATTCATGTATTCTAGCAGTGCATGTGCTATGGTTAGCACCGTATATTTTTCCATATATTTTCACTTGTTATTTTTGCCTTGCCACTAAATTCCATCAATTATACATGTGCAATATATATATATATATATATATTACACTTAAATTGTACATTCTTTACCACAAGCAAGTGTAATACTTAATAATAATATTCCTTGAAGCAAAACTGTGGAGGTTTCCAACATGACTGAGCATGTTTTACAAGATGCTTACCCTTTTTTAAAATTTCTTTCTTAATCTTGTTCTTAAATTTCCATATTTTTAACTTTTTTTTTTTTTTTATGATTTCTCAAGATCAAAAAAGGAGTCGCCAGTAGAGATTTAATGGTAACTATAAGGCATTTATAATAGTAATATTTTCAATGTTGCAATTGAAATTTAACATGTTAATTTTATTCATAAAATTGTTAAAGCATCATTATTATCAGTTTAGAAATATTGTAATCTGTTGTAAATCTCAATTTACCAATTTTAAATGCAGTAATATTGAAGATTATTGATATTTCTCACTATATACATCTGTGCAAAATCACAAAAGAGCAGTTAAATGCAGTTTTCTCTAACTTTTCACATTTACAGTTAAGGCTGGACTATCTTCAACGTGCTGCAACGTTTCACATTAATCAGCCTGAAACGGCTCGTCTTTATTTCAAAATAAATTTCGATTTTGCACGTCTGAAAATTTAGCATGTGTTCAAAGCTTCAGAAAGCTTGTATTTTATAGAAAGAATGTAACTTTTTATTCTGTGTGAACAAATGTAAATTTTCAAAAAGAGATATTTCAAAAATGGTGTTTATTCTCATTTAATTGGTCAAGCTAGTATATTTTAAAGTAGTTCGCTATTTTTGTTAGCAGTTAATGTCTTAGCATACCCACATCTGAACTCATTTGAAGTAGCAATAGAATTGTGTTAAAGATTAATATGTGAGCTGCCAAAAATCGAAACGTTACTTATATGTATGTATGTGAATGCTTTTGAATGTTTCCTCACAGTGAGGTATGTCATCGTGTGAATCTTCTCATATTGTGTTGGGAGTTATATGCCATAGTTGTGTCAATGAAAACATTTGCTCATCTTTAATGGTGAATTCCCATAAAATGAGCCAAAGTCAAGCCTTTTTTTTTTTAGTTAAGGCTTTAATATGTATTTTCCTTTAATCAAAAACTATGTGTACCAAATGTAAATGATATATCTAGATTCATAATTTAGTATTTTCTTGATTTATTTGTCATGTAAACACAATGTGCATTGTCCGTATCATGAATTATTCTGAAATGTTTTTCAATGTTGTTATCTGGGAGACTCTAGGTCTAAGGCCTAAGGAACAAAGTTACTTCTGATTTCAGTTTATTTTCAAACAAAGTAAGTGAATGGTAGCTCTATATTTACATTCAGTTTCTTCTTGAAGAAAACTATATCATTGCTTGGATTCATACACCCTTTCTTCCTGAAAACATATAACACTGGAAACTCAAGAATATGAACTACGTTTGAAATGTATACCTGGAGAATGTGTACATGTATTATAGAAACCCACTTAAAATGACAGCATATGAAATCTATATTCAACAAATAATGGTTTAATAAAGTTTTTTTTTGTTATTTCCCTGTTATGGTGATTTTTAAAAAAAAACTGATTTGCTTGAAGTAGTAGTTCGCTCATGAAGACAATTTGCGGAAAATGTATTCACCCTCAGGTTATCAGATATTAATTTGCTCTGCGACGAATGGGTGCCGTCAGAATGACAGTCCAACCAGCTGGTTAAAAACAGCAAAATGATTCTATTAATTTGTTTACTTGTTTATATAGTTTCTTCCTTTATAGCTGAGACTGTATTTGCAACGTTTAATAAAAAAAAAAAAAAAAAAAAATATATATATATATATATATATATATATATCAAAATGATCCACTTGTAAAGTGCTTGCCCATTCTCTCAAGAAAGAAACTCGTAATCTTGAGCGCAAATGGAGAAAAACTAACTTGGAAGTTTTTAGAATTGCA